>OX421970.1:110637694-111245194 GCA_949128135.1 Parasteatoda lunata
AAAAATAAATTTCCTTTCAATTTCAATAATTTTAATGTTCTGATTCAAGATATTCTAAGCAAATGTTATTGATTGGCCGATATTGAAGCCCGCCTAAGCAGGCCTAGGCGGTGAACAATTTGGATTTCTTTTTCAAATTTTTGAGGGGTTTTTTATAGACGGCAGCACTTGAATGATATTGCTATTTAGTGTGTTTATTTACATCTAGGTGTCAGCACTTTTTTCTTTGGATTCTGATGTGGAATATTTAGGGATTTTCATTTTAATAACTGTAACTGTTTACTATTACATTGATTATTTATAGGATGCTACGGCGTTTCATTGTTATGTATTTTTATTTCTGTAAAATGTGATTCTCTTGCAATGTGATTTTTAATTTGGTAATTATTTTTATTCTTAATTTTGCTTGTTTTATCATTAGGGGCCTCGGGGCACTGTTAGTTTTGGCTTCAGCCACTAACAACAGAAAGGCTCCTGTGTGTTTGCAGACAGTGTGTCCCCTGATGAAGTACTGTTCTGTGGACACACAATTACAATTTACATTTTATTTTTAATTATTTTTAAGATTTTAATATGTTATTTTATTTTATATTAGTAATATTAATAGTAATATTAATGGTAATATTAATAGTAATATTAATAGTAATATTAATAGTAATATTAATAATAATATTAATAATAATAATAATAATAATATTAATAATAATAATAATAATATTAATAATAATATTAATAATAATATTAATAATAATAATAATAATAATAATAATAATTATAATAATTATAATAATTATAATAATTATAATAATTATAAATATAAATATAAATATAAATATAAATATAAATATAAATATAAATATTAATGTAATGTAATGTAATGTAATATAATATATATATATATTTATATATATTTATATATTCTGAAGATTTTTTAATGAACTTTGTCCTTCAATGCAACGGTCCAATAAAAGTACTTCTGTGTTAATAGTTAGTATGAACGCAGTGGTACAGAAAATTATTGTAATTGACACAATTCACTTGTTTCACTAAATGAATTGTCATTTGTAAATCGATGTTCTTCTCTCAGAATTCCAGCGGATCTTCAATTTTGACTTACCGAAACTTCAATAATTAATTACTTCATTTTTTATTTATTTATTTATTTGAGCAGAAATGAAGACAAAAAATCCTTCTTTTTTAGTTTTACAAAAAAGACATGCCTTGAAAGCTTTTTAAGAAAATGCCAAACATTATTTTGGCAAAATGCCCCTACTTGTTTTGCCCTATTTTTACAAAAAAAAAAAAAAAAAAAAAAGCACTGGCTCTTAATCACTTGGAAATAGCTTTTCTCATTCTTTAACCTAAAACGATTTTAATTCACGCCTTAATTCTAGTTCATATTCCTTATTTCTAGTTAACTGCAAAAAATAAGCTTATCGACTACTTACCAACAATAGTTAACGTTATCCATCTACTCATAGTGCGTCCTCTTTTAAAATCCACTCTACATCTGTACTCTCCCGCATCCTCTTCTGCCACCGGATTCAGTCTCAAATGACCCAGATTTCTAATTGTGACATTAAAGTAAGCTCTTGATCCTAAATACTTGCTCGAGAAGTGTTTGGCTGAATCTGCTGTGAAGGAACTGCGAGCATCCAGGGTGTAAATTGGATTTGGATTTTCGCGTTTATACCACAGAACCAAAGAAATGGAATCGTCGTGAGATGGGGTGCTGAGATCACAGGGCAAATACACCGTGGATCCAATAATTGCTTGAAGCTCTGGATATTCTAAATTAAGAAATAAATATTCAGCAAGGTTTTGGTTAATTTGATTTTTTTTTTTTTTTTTTTTACTTTAGATACGATAATACTTTGCTTTAGATAGTTTAATATTTTACTTTTGGAAGTATAATATGTAATTTAAATACTATTATACAGCTCCTGGACGAATTATTAAACACGACGAATTATTAAGATTCTATGTAAAACATAAATTATCAGGTGATATTATACTGCTTTATTGTTTTTACGTGACTGAAACTGGTTTGCACTTGTTTACGTTCGTGTATCAATTGCTTAACGCAATACAATAAGTTAGAAATAAATACAGATAGGAAGTATAAAAAATTCTACTGAATAAAAATCCATTAAATGTATGATTAAATACAAAAGTATTGCATATAAACTCGTGCAAAGCAAACAATTATTAAAACACTGCAGTGCGCCTAATATAATTTGGTCTAATTATTATAATATACTAATATAATACCTGATATAATAAATATTAATATATTTATATAATATATCGTCTAATCTATTCGTTGAATTCATACACTGTATTGTCTAATTTAACCGATTGATACACGAACGTAAACAAGAGCAAACCGGTTTCAGTCTCGTAAAAACAATAAAGCTAAGCTGTATAGTATCACCTGATAATTAAGATTTTACATAGAATATTATAGTACGTCTAATAATTTGGCCAGGGACTGTATATAGATTGAAAAACAAGTTTTTTTCTCTCTCACACAAAAGCAAGACTTTATTTTCATATATTGAATATCAAAGTTTTTAGCAGAAAGAATCCTATTAATTTTAGATTTTGAATATCATGCTTATCTATTTACATACCATCTGGGTTCAACACTTGCTTTTGTAAATTTTTTTGTTACGAAATTGCAAAATCACAACTCTATTTTCACAAATTCTTTGTAATATCTCCAAATAAAGGATCTTTTTTGCAATTGAGTCCAGTTTGCAACTCCAGAATTCTTCTGAAAACAGATGTTAGCGTATATACACGGTGACGAGCAAGTTAACATTTAGATGGGTTAGTTGTTATCAAGGTGGGGGATTTTGGGATAGTATTTAGCTGGAAACCAGCAATCGACTCCCAAATCAAAATTTTTGATGGTTTTTCATTGATGGACCAACATAATCTTGATGGCAGCCATCAATAATTTCATCATGAACCATTATATTTTTCGATGGTAACCAAAGTAAATAACCATCACCCCAAAGTAGGATTTTGGACTGATTTATGATGGTCCAACATTAAAAAAGAATTTTTTTTGATGGTATATTCCTGAGAACCAACAGGAATTCCCATTCAACCATCATGGAAATGTATAGTTGGAACCATCATGGACGGATTATTCATCCATGAGAATCAAACTTCTCTTGATGGTTAATCATCATAGTATTATAGCATTTTCCATCATGGAATGAGGAAAGTTTGTTGGCATATCAAAAGCCATGAACGCATAATAGAAAATGTTGGATGATGGTAACCAACAAAGGATGTTGGATCATCATGAATCGCACCGAAACCAACAAAACCCATCAAAATGTTTTGATGGGACCATCAAAAATTTTAACTTTGGCTGCACGCAAAGGTGTCGAATCTGATTGGTTGCTGAATCCTGATATAAACAAATGCCAGGATTCAGCAGCAAACCAGGTTCGATACTCACGCACAGCGTTGCTTGCTGGTACCTAATTATTCCTGTAATCGCAAGAGTAGTAACATATATGATGTAGTTCCATCTTTTGTTCCGAATTTTAAGTTCAATGTTAGTGCAATTTTGTAATTCACTAACAGAAGCAGTACTTATATTTATCAATGATGGTTCAATTTTGTAATGCACTAAAGGAAGCAGAACTTATATTTATCAACAATAAATTTAAAACAATATTTCAATCTAATCAAATCTGTTGAACAAAATAAGGAAACGCAATTGTTTTTTTTTAATCCTAGTTCAACAACAACGAATTCATAACCAAAAATATTCATATTAAAATTAAATAGACAGTGTAATTTAACATATTTTTCTTTTGTATCAGTTCGTAAGCATTGAAAGTAAAAAATAAAAATTAAAGTTTGTTTACATCAATCTGAGCTTTTGAATAGCAGTTCTATGTATAGGATACGTACTATATGCTATTTTAATCTTATCAGAACAGTAAAAAAAAAAGAAAGAAAGAAAGTAAATAAGGATTTTCTACCAATATGAATTAATTTTGAAAGGGATGAAAGACTATTAATTGAACTCTAGCAAGTAAAAATTTTCTGTCTATTAATCAGAATCATCATTTAATTCCATGTAAATAACAAATGCGTAAATTTTTCGATAAGATTACATTTAATCTATTAAAAAACGTTCTTTTTGCAAATATATTTGTCTAAAATTATTGTTGAAATGAGAATTTTTGGCTTTCCAGAATCAGATAATAGGAAATATGCTAGGTGGTTAGATTAAATAACTATCTATAAACTTATAGTTTACTATCGCCATACTATATATTTAGAATAAATTCTAACGAAGTCTCACATAAATTCTAAGTGCTCTCTTAAATTATTTCTGTGACTTTTGAAATGTTACATTTTTGCAGAATATAAAACAGCTTCAGCATGTTTTTTTTTTTCATATACTTAATTTTGCATGGATACTTTTGCTTGTTAAATATGCTCATTGGTTGAAATATATTAATTTTTATGTTAAACATAAAACAAAGAAAAAAAAACTTCCCAGTAAGTACATCATTTATATTTGGTGAGTTTAAACTCCGATAGCAATTAAAAATATTGGTTTTCCAATATTGTATTGAAGGAAAAAAAAATTGTAAAATCAATAGATCTAGATCTATACACATAAAAATAAATATCTGTCTTTTATAGACTCCTAAATCATCCAACCTAGAGCGATGAAATTTAACTTAGATTAATGAAAAATCGAAGCATGGGGAAGTTCACTGTTGGCATTAGGACATTAGAACGAATTTTCTTATAGGGAAAGCATAGCGCATTGATGCAATTAAATTTCAGACTGTTTTTATTTCAGTTTACAGGTCCGTTTAAAAAAAACTTAATTTCACCGAGAATTTATTGCATGTTGTTATTAATTATTTAATATTAGCTCCTTACGTCAGGTTAGTACAGGAAAAATAAACGTGAACAATTTTCGTGGTTAATAGTGGTGTCATCGAATTAGTGTTTTGAAAACTATCTCATGGAAATCACATTGCGCATTGTTAAAATTTAAATTGCAGACGATTCTTATTTTACCACGTTTATATCAACTTGCCTTCGTGTATGTCTGTTCGGGTGGAATTTTGTAATCGATTTTAAACTAACTTCCCGACTAGCTACAGACTTCAAATTTGGCACATAGTTCAGAATTGGATGACATTGTATGAAAATGAAGAGAAAAAGGACATACAAAGTAAAATAAAATTAAAATTAAAGAAAAATTAATATTTTCGCGATTGTCTTTTATTGTCGATTCGATTATTTCAAATTAGTGTCACATGTCAGTTGAAAAGTTTTGTGTACAGTGAGTGAAAAGAATTGAGATTTTGGAAGTGAGTACAAAAAAAAAATAAAAATAAAAATAATATTTTTAAAAAACACGTTTTTGTAATGGATATTAATAATTAAAAAACAAAAATTTGAAAAAAGAAAAACGTGGGGCGCATGAAATACATAACAGTACATATATACATACATATACACATTTTCTTACTTATACACGCGCACAACCACATCTACATCCACATATACATCCACATACATGTACACAAACATATTCCACTTACACATCCACATTCAGATACAATTACAGATATACATACACATGTTCTCGTGAGCACATATACTGCTACTGTTATGTATTTCGTGCGCCCCACGTTTTTCGTTTTTCAAATGTTTGTTTTTTAATTATTATTCTGCACTATAAAAACTTGGTTTTTAAAAATATTATTTTTATTTTTATTTTTTATTTTTTTAGTTTTCAGCTCCATATAAAAAATTAATCTCACCGCGAGTTTGCAGCAAGCAGTACGTTTTTAATAATTATTTATCATTAGTTCTTTATGTCAGGTGAGTAGATAGAAAATGAACAATAATAATTTTCGTGGTTAAGAGTGATGTCACCGAATTAGTGTTTTGAAAACTATTTGAAACCATGTGTATATTTTTTTTTTCATAGTTACGTTTTTGTAACGAATTTTCCAAATAATGTATAGTCAGCGATAATTTTTTTAAAAAAATCGGGCGCTAAATACCAAATCAAAAGAAACATTGCGTTGGCATGAGGAAATATCAACTATCACAAGATATTTGCAATCAAAAGCATCATTTTTTGTGCCAAATAATATTGCATATAATTTAATTGCTTACTGCTATAATAATAAATAAAAAAAATCATTGAGAACGCATACTTCAAATAATTATTTATATTTGTAATTTTAATATAATTTTATCATATTTGTTTATATCTGTAATTTTAGTTTAGTGCAATTAAATCAATATGGGTAGTTTAGATTTCTTTTTATTACTGTTGTTATTTGAAAATTATTGGTTTTGTAAATGTTATTTTAGTTTTTTTATGCAAAAATTTTTTTTTCTGTGTTTCATTATTTTTATATTTCTTATTTATTCCTTTTTCATAATAAAATGCTTGAATTTTCATTTTAGAAAATCTACGACTCTTTAGCATTTCATTTTATAACCGTCGTTGAACAGCCGATCCGAATTTTGGGGTTCATTGCTACCCATGTCCAACTCCAAGCCTTGTAATTTTGAACCCAATCTAGAAGTCAAGGGAACTCCTGGATCAAGTATAGGGAGAAGTTTGCCTTCGTGAAGGACTTTTTTACGGAACTAACCCACTTTGCGTTACATTGTAAAGAAAACCATGAAAGTCTCTCACAGTTAGCATGATGGCGAGAAGTCTACTCATAATCCGTCTACCACTGAGGATATTTTACGTCACCACTGTGGTTGGTGCAAGCCCGATACGGAATTAGTATCGAACAGCCATCACTGAAATTCGAACCAGGTTCACCTCATTCTAAGACGAAAGCTCTATCTCCTGAGCCATCAAGGCTCCCCATCTTTTTATCATTGACTTTTCTTTCTGCTTGTGAGAAATTTGCAAAACTACGCCAACCAAATGAAGCTAGTCTATCGTAACCTCAGACGTATTTATAATATCAAGTGTCAATATCTATACAGTTTTAATTTTTAATGGTAACTGATAAAAAATATCATTAATATGTTAAACACAATATTTTAAATGTTCATTTTTTTACACCTGAAATTTTTCAGAGCTGCTGTAAAAATCGGAATTATTGTGCGTGCAGAGCATATATTAATGGATTTTAATTTCTTCATACATTTTTACCTATCAGTTATATTCAAGCGCAGCAAAAAATGAAATATTTTTTTATTCCTTGCTTACTTGCACAACTTAACAAGCTTTTTCTCTCTCCATCAACAAAATAACCTAAAATTACCCAAACCTTCAACTTTTCAAATTCTTTTTAACGTTTGAACTAAATTACTTTTAAATTAAAAATATCTTACAAATCCAGCTTCCTCTATTGATTTTACAATTAGGCTTAGCTCTTAAATATCCGATCAATTAATTCTAGTTGGTAATTAATTATTTGTTTTAGTCTTAAGAAAGATAAAAGGAGAAAAAAAAACTTGATATCAACAGTTTATTTTTTATTGAACATCTACAATATTCGATGTTTCTTGTTGAATATTATTTTTTCAAACATATTTTCTGAAGTATCTTATCCAAATGGTAGTTTTCGATCCATATGAAAATGGCATTTTCAACGTAGTGGAAAAGCATTTGATAAATTACTTCGAGAAGATTTATTTCGCTCATTTTTCGAAATATTTGTGTTGAAACAATTCGTAGTTTCTTGCTATTCATTTTAAACTACAGAATCGAAACACAAAAGAATACTTCTTGTAAATGATTAATACTATCTGTTTCATTGGGGAAAAAATCAACTAAGTATTTTTAATACATTGCGAATAATGAAAAAAAAAATATAGTTTGCATATTTTGATTGAATTAACAAAACATGAATGCAGCAAAATAAATTCTCGTCTTCGAAAATAACAAATATAAATTATTTTACACAAATAACATCAATCATTGTAAAAATATTAAAATATTCGATCACCAGACGAGAATGTCTTATGGATTTATAATTTTAAAAATATATATCTATACATAATAATAAACGCGGCTGTGTGTGTGTCTGTAATCACAATATATCACCCCAGAAGCCTCGCCCAGGCACGAAACTCGGCACATAATTGTGTTTTGACATAATGAAGAAGTATTTTTTTTTTTTCATTTTCAAAAATTTGGATTAGTTTTTTAGTTATCAGTCATTTTGTAAGAAAATCTATGCTTTTTCGTCTTCAAAGAACCATATTCAAAAAACTATTAAAAAATGCATATACTTTTCTCCACTCTTATAAATGTATGTTAATGCGAACCTCACAATTGAAATATTAATTTTCGACAACTTAAACCAATAATATACGAAGGAATGAATAATTTAATTGTAAGGTTCGCATTAGTTTACATTTATCAAAGGGGAGAAAAGTTTAACTTTTGTATTAAAAATGTGGCAACATATTCGATACGTAAATAGAACGCTTCGCTTTGATATACTTGTCGCTGTTCATAATTGTTATAATAAGTTTTTCTTCTTCTTTCCACGCTCTATTTTTTTTTTCTTAAGCGAAGACGATAATTTTTGTAGAGATATAGAAATAGAAATTGATACCATAAAAAATTAATTCGTTTTCGTGTTCTTTTCATGTATATAGCATTTTAGTTTTTTTTTCTTAAGCGTTGTAGCTATATAATATATAAAATAAGAATTTAATTGTTTTTGAAGGAACGATCACACTTACCTTGGATCTCTTTGGTTTTTCTATTCTTTATTTTAACAGTTTTTATTAAATGTAATTAGTTATTTTCAGAAAGTTTCAGTTTGCAGGTAAGCACTTAAATTTTAATATTGAAGTTTCATGATTTGCTTTCATAGTAATTGTTGTTCTAAAGTATCCGTTGACTTCTTAAAAACCCGATTACTGACATGGCAGAACCACCTTCCAAAAAACTTTGTATTTTGTCAAAGAAAAAGACATTAAGAGATTCTCAAAGAAGAAGAAGGGCCCAAGAAACGTCTGTGGAACGTCAAAGAAGGATGGAACATGACCGAATTTCGACAAGCAATTCTAGAGCCCAAGAAGTATCAGAAAAACGTCAAAGAAGATTAGAAGAGGATCGTGTCACAACTAGCAGTGCTAGGGCCCGAGAAACACCGGAGGAACGTCAAAGAAGATTGGAAGAGGATCGTGTCTCAACTAGCAGTGTTAGGGCCCGAGAAACACCTGAGGAACGTCAAAGAAGATTAGAAGAGGTTCGTGTCTCAATTAGCAGTGCTAGGGTCCGAGAAACACCTGAGAAACGTCAAAGAAGATTGGAAGAGGATCGTGTCTCTATTAGCAGTACTAGGGCCCGAGAAACATCTGAAGAACGCGAAAGAAGAATTGTCCACTAATCTTCAGATTTCTTATGTTTTAAAAAACTGTATTTGTGAAAACCTTTAGTGTGGCGGACAGCTGGCCGCCTTAAGCGGCTAGTTTTTAATAAATTGAGAAAGATGAAAAAAATATTCATATTTGTGCATTTTGATATAATTAATAAAAACATGAAAGCAGCAAAATAAAATGTCGTTTTTGAAAACAACAAATATAAATTGTTTTATAGAAATACCATCAATCAGTGTAAAAATTTTCGATCACCAGACGATAATGTCTTATGGATTTACAATTCTAAAAACTTTAATAATTTTACAAATTTGATCGCTTTTGTTTAAATTTACTTTTTTATTTATTCAGAAACTGCAATGTACTACAATGCCAGGTTTGTGAATGATAGTTTTTTAAAAGTAACGTATTATGTATAAAAGCAGACCTGTGATTGCTAAAAGGAGAACTTGTCTGATTTTTTTTTTCTCTAAATGTCTAGTTTTCTTTTTTAGTTCTTATTTTTTTAGTCTTTATAATTTTAGTATTTATTTCCTTTTCACTTGTACATAGAAGATATTTAAAAGACTGTCATTTTTATGCACAAAAGTAAGTATTATCGGAAACAGTTAGACAAAAATAATAATATAAGCAAATATAAGCCTTAAATAACTATGAAACAGTATTCATTATTTTTGATTTAAAATATCTTTCGAGTTGCCGAGGGAAAAAAATTCACTTACCAGGAATATCGTCTGCAGAACTAGTTGATTTTGTTTTGATATCAGATGTATCTGTAATGGAACATAAAAATAAATATCTAATTTTCTTTTAAAACCAACAAATAAATATAACAATAAAAACATGAGACCACACCTAAAAACTCATTTAACAAAATAAAATATTTATATGTTTATCCCCTTCTAAAAATACGGAAAAGAAAAACCTTTCAATTCGAAAATACTGAAAGTCAAAAACTAATCTAAGAACTTCTGTTATAGATTTTTTAAATATTTAAGTAGAAAAAAAAAATCTCGTGGTCAGGAAATGAATTAGTTTTTTTTTGCTTCTATGGAATCCCTATTGAATAGGAAAAAACTTTTTACAATGGTGAATTCTTTTTCCAATTTCATGATCCTGACTAACCGAAGGAATTGACCTATTTCGTATAATCGAAGTATTCGGAATATAAATTAACATTTAGTATGAATAAGTTATCTTAAATTATGTTATATGGAACTTAAATTCCATATTTAATTAGGGGAAGCCCGGGCAAGATGGACCGCTTAAGGAAACTTGGTTTAAAAAATAGTAAACTAGAGCAACTTTATATTGTAAACATATAGTGGGAACATTGCTCTTACATATCTCATACAGAAAATAAATAAATAATGAAGTTCAATAAAAATAACTTAACATAAACAAAAATAGAACATTGTCCCATCTTGCCCGGGCTACCCGGGCACACATAATTATATTTCAAAAATCACTGAAATTAATGTCACAATAAAAGAATAATCGACAAAAAACGTTCCTAAACATCACAGTTACTGCATAAGAAGCGGCCAAAACCAGAATAAGCACTGCACAAGCATGAGCCCATTCTAAGCAATCTGAATATTGTCTGTCAATTAATTAATTATAAATTATTTTTAAAAATTTTTTTTAAATAATTTGTTAAGTAATATTTTCTAGTTCATATGTTGTTTTTTTTTGTTGTTAATATTACCTTATTTGTTATGCTTTTTGCCAAATCCGGAGAGCTTAATTTTTATATTACACTTTTATTCTTCTTTGGTTGTCCCATCTTGCCCGGATAGTACATTTTTTAAAAACATTATCTGCAAATTTGTTTAAACAAATAAATTTTAATTTTCACTACTCATTATGTTTGTACAATAATAACACTACAGTGTCACAAATTTGAAAAATTTATTGCAATGTATTAAACAAATAATAACAGAATACAAACCTGAAAAAATATTTTAACACGTTATAAGAAAAACAAAACAATGCTTGCATTTCGATAACACCTTGTGAACTGACGAAAACACTTGTGCGTATTGAGATCAACAATATTTTCTTACCGAAAACGCACTTCAGGTGTCGCTACCGTTATACGGATAGAAGAAAAAGCAAAGTCTTGCCCGGTGGTCCCGTTTTGCCAGAACTTCCCCTGATAAATGTCCCTTTTTTTTTCAAAAACAGGTGTAACGCTTTTAAATTAAAAAATCTCGTTTGCTTTTATTTTTTTAACAAACCATTTTTACAAAACAATCATCTACGTCTGACTCATTATCACGTTTCATTAGTTTTTCTAAAGTAACTTCACTAATTTATATTCCTTTGCAAGTTTTTCCCCCATTCTATTCGCATTACGATATTTATTTTTCTTGGACAAATGAGAGAAAAAAAGAAATGCAGAACGCAACACTAGAAGAATCGTTCGATGGGTAGTTTATTTACGGGTAGGAAACATTCCTGCGGATGATACGAAGACATGTCGTCGCAATTTTGATCCTCTGCAGAGGGGATGGCTCCCCTGCTTTAGTTGCCCGATGACCAGCACGAAGTCGAGCGGTATAACAGTTTAACCCCTTAACGATCGGTTAATTTTCAAGAACAAGGTCATAAAAGTGTCTATTTTTTATTAGTGCTATTTGATTAGTGCTGACATCTTTAAAATAAACTAACTATCGACAATTACCTAAAAAATCCAGGTACTGCCATCTGGTGTGTAAAATGAGAAATAAAATGTTTTCCGGGCAAAAGAAATGAATTAGTTTTATTCTTATTGTCGCGTTACTACTGAACACTCCAGCCCGGAAATATCACGGGAGCGAGAAATAGAGAGCGACACCTCACCCCGTCATTTTCATGGATAGGCTGATCAAAGTGGTCACCCACCTACTTACTCACTAGCAGCCAGTGATGCTTGATTTCGGTGTTCTACTGGGTACCGTGTCTTTACGATAAGTCTACTGCAAGAAGAATTGGAAGGCGTAATAGTCAAACTAAACTTCTGTAGAATAACAATAAAAGGAGAGAGGAAACATAGGAAATTACACCACACAAATATCTTCAGCAACCAACGCAAACGGCTTCACCTACTGACAAGGCGCTTATTTTACATAAAATGATCAATTCATTGTAATCATGCAACACAATATATGTTTCTAATTTAAAGGTCTCTTGAAAGCTGAATTAAAACAGCATATTCTTTTTCTTATAACAGTCGTGGAACAGCCGACCATATTTTTTGGGTTCACGACTACTGATTTTCAATTCGATTGCCTTATAATTTCGAACCCAATTCAGAAGACGAACTCCTGGACCAAGTATCAGGAAAAATTTGCCTTCGTGGAGCACGTTTTGATTAAACTTATCTGTAATAGCGTTGCATGGAGAGGAAAAGCCCGACAACCTCCCACGGTTAGCCTGATGGTAAGGGAACTCTAACCCATGATCCGTTTGCCCCTGAAGAATATTTTACGTCACTGTGGCCAGTGCAAGCTGGATGCGGAATGTGTTTCTACCAGCTATCGCTGGGATTCGAAGCAGGTTCCCCTGAGCCATCACGGCTCAAAACAGCATATAAATTTAATCGGATATCTACAAGAGACGCGAATTAATCGTGGTATTTGTTTATTCCATGAATCTATGGCCAATAAGGTTCGCCACACAGGTGTGACGTCACGTGCAGGTATATAATTATATCTGACCTGAAAATTGATTCAGGCGCGGTAATAAACCAAGTCTAATCACTTTAACATTAAACCGCCAAGCACAACCATTTGATTAAGCCTAAATATGGTTTGGTCAATGGATCTTTGACGAAACAGAACGCTTTGTAAAAGGTTCTGTATTTTGAGAATTTGTAAAAAATCAGCTGATTTTGTGAATCAAAAATTAATATTTAATTGTCCATGCCCAAATTCTTGATGGTCCAATCAAAACATTTTGATGGTTTATGTTGGTTTCAGTGCGATTCATTATGGTCCAACATCATTTGATGGTTACTACCATCGAGCATTTTCCATTATGCATGCAAAACAAACTTCCCTCATTCCATGATGGAAAATGCTACTATAATATTGAGATGGTTAACAATCAAGGGAAGTTTGATTCTCATGGACTGACAATTCGTGATGGTTACTGATGGTTCCACCTATACATTTCCATGATGGTTTAATGGGAATTATTGTTGGTTCTCAGTAATATACCATCAAAACAATTTGGTTTTTTTTATATTTTGGACCATCTGAAATCCGTCCGAATTTCTACATTGGGATGATGGTTGTTATGTTCGTTTCATCATTTGATATCTAAAATACAATGATGGAAATTCTTGATGGTTCAACATGAACAAACTATGAAAACAAGTTGCTATTCTTATGTTAGACCATCATAAATCAGTCCGAATTCCTACTTTAGGAAGATGGTTACTTATGTTGGTTACTATTAAAAATATAATTTTGCATGATGGAATTATTGATGGTTACCATCAAGATTATGTTGGTCCATCAATGGAAAACCATCAAAAATTTTGACTTGGGTGAGCTCTTCCAACCGGGAGTATAGTCGTAAATAGAATACGTCTCGTTTTTTGTAAATACATTTTGAAATCTAACAAACAACAACATACATATGAATATAGGTTATAAATGAATGATGTGTTCTTAAAAAATGTTTCAATTTTAAATCAATATATAATACGATTTATACAGGTAGATCATATCATCCTAATATAGGCAAATGGCATCAATTGCTCCTGTAATTCTGATCGTATCTGAAAAAACTGCGTCAATTAAAAATTAATGATTTTGATTGCAGAATTTAAGATGAAAATTAATGAAATAGCCAATATTTCTTTTCAAATTCACGATATGATTTCGACCGACTTTGATATGGTTTTTTCTATTTTTTATTTAAATATTAATTTATGACCCCTATTGCCTGTGAAGTTTTTACTTCATTTTTCACAAAGATTCAAAGAATATTTATTAAGGGTTGGAGTTAAATAATACTCTGTATATCAAAAAGAAATAAGTATAGAATTTTTGGAAAATTTACATGAAATTCTAATTCGGGATCAAGTGGCGACAATACCTCTTAAAAACAATGTTGATTAAACAAACCAATGAAGATATATATTTTTAGGAAATATTGAAATATTTGAATTCCGTTTACTCTATATTTTGCAAATTTATATATTTTTCAAATAAATATTTCTCCCTATTCTTAAGTTTTAAATAAATAGAACAGACGCATAAATTTTAAATGCTTCAGTATATAAATATTTCCCAATTTTTAGAGCCAAACATCTATTTATCTTTAGTTAATGTATCGTAAAAGGAGAACTGCTTATGATTAATACATTTCTATATTTAAACGGTATGAGAAGTTGTTTTGAATTCTGCACGTTATGTTAGTTTATGCTGCAATATTTGCATGTGCTGGCAATATTTGCATGTTGTTGCTCGCAATCAGACATGTATGAGATAAATGGGATTGGCCAAAGAAGCTTATTTTCTTTCAAAATGGAACATAATAAATATTTACATTTTTAAAAAGATGTAGAATAATTGTCAAGTATCAGAAACAAAGAAATATACACAAATGAATTACTTATTCAAATATTAAAAACGCAATACTTAAAAACTCGTTAATTCCGTCGAAAACTCGCCTTATAATTATAAGTTTAATATTTATTTAATTTATTTTTCTCAGTAAAAATTACAGTTTTCGATAATTGAATGGTTAACGGTAAAGTAAAATAATTGCAAGTTGGAAAAATCAATGAATCTCATTCAGTACAATAGTTCTTGAAATAAAATGGCATTAAAATCTTTCAATTGTTTTCTATTATTATGCATTACAAAGAATTAGTTTTTTGTTCAAATTCGAGAAGATACCAACTGTTTTCGTAAACGCAATATTAAATTATCTTTGACATTTCTAAACTCTTAACTCGCTTAAAAAAGACGTATTTATTATAATAAAGGTTTATTATTTTGAATTCAACATTTTATTTAAAAATTACAATGGATGGTATTGTAAAGATAATTGCAATATTGAAAATGTGTGTAATTATGTAAATTAGTAATCTGAAAATATTTATAATGATGAAAATGAATTATTCCATTTTTCAACTATTCTAAGTATTATGACCTAATTGCATGATATTTATATATAATGTAAAGATAATTCGCTATTCAATAAAATAAATTTTAAAAAAACATTTAACCATTTGTTAAAAGTAATTTGCGAATTATATTCCTTATTCAAAGAAAATATTTGTAAAGGGTAAACTCATAAAAATTAGAATAATAAGGTAAAAATGACAGAGTAAATCATAAAACATGTGTATGGGTAAACCAACCTGTGAATTAGCATACACCAATGAAAGAGCATTTCATTGATATTTTTTTTAAATATATTTTAAAAGTTTTTCTATAGATTGATTGGCAACACTAGCTTACTACATAACTAAATAGGAAACCAATTGATACTGTATTGTATTACTTGATCGCGGGATTTCCTCTGGATTTTTTTTAATTCGTTTAATTCGTTCTGTACAGCACCTTGTTCCTTTGACAAAATTGTAAAGAGTAAATATATTTTTAAATAATTATAACAATTAAATTGTATTTCACTATCTGTATAATAAAGTGAATGAAACTGTGTGGTTGGTGTCTTTTTTCCATAACTCGTATAGGTCAGGTAGGTCAGGTAGAAAAATGATCATGGTCTAAAGTGCTTGGAAATGTTTGATAATAACCACATTATTTTATTTTTTAAATGTCGACTTTAATTTACCACTGCTGATTATTTCGTGGAAAACTTAAATAACTAAGGGATATGCAAAAAGTATCAAATATACTAATAAAGTAAAAAGTATTATATTGAGATACTTGTTAGTTATTAAAACTACATCAATACTGGTCAATTTTACTGCTATTAAACTATATTTGACTGCTATATTTTACTACTATAGCAATTTTACTACTATTTCACTATTAAAATATGAACCGATACTATGTTTTAAATACCAATGTTGTGTCTTATGGCTTGATAGTGGTAAATTTCGAATATAATGAGTTGGCAGTGAGCAGTAGCATCATGTCAAGTGATTCTGATTGCGGGTAATCTCTATTCTAATGGGATGAACTACAAAAAAAAATTGTTTTGCTTAATACAGCCACAGTAATAACGTACAGTTACAGTGAGAAAGGCAACAGATAATAATAAATAAATAATTGGAATAAGTTTAATTCTATTAATTGTGTCTGTATATGTCACTTACTTCTACACATGATTTCACCACATACCAGGAACGGTAATCAACTAGATCATAATAAATATTAAACATTTCATGTTAATCAATATATTTTACTGAAATTTAATAAATCTCAGCCAAAATTAAGAAAATTCTGTCAATATTTCAATAATTCCATTTCTAGCAAGGGAAAGAAATACAGTTGGACTTCTATTTAACGAACTTCCATTTTGCGAATTTCTCTATATTGCGATTTTTTTTTCGGGGAACCCAGAAAATTTTAATAATTTCTTCGTTAAATAACTTCCGAATAGCGAAGTGAATTTTCCCTTGAATGAACTTTTCTTTGAGATCCACTTTCCCTATTTCACAAAATATTTCAGAATATTTCTAACTTGTTAACGCATTTTATGGGGGAAATGACCTTGAATTGATTTTCAAAGCTACTTAACCTTTAGAGAAAGCAGTAAAATTCCTTTCTCTCTTTATTTAAATTTCAAACGAAAAACTCAGACACAATTAACGGATTTTATAAGCAGCAATTTAACTTAAGAACGCATGATGTAATGTATGCTTAAAGTTAGTTTTATAATAAACTCAGCTGTAATTTTATACATTAATTTAGCTTTTTTTTAGTTGAAAATGTATGTAGCATCATAGTGTAACACTTGATAATGTTTTGCTCTATTCTTGCTTTCCATGCAGATTTCTTTTATGGTTAAGATTTATAAAATAAATGGTGGATACTAGTTTAGAAGATAAAAGTGTATCAATTGCTATTTTAATTATGCCTAGTGTTTATGAATTTAAAACCTTTTATGTGTTATTTAAGTACTTCAAAAGGTGTTTTTCTATTTAACGAATTTTCCATATAACGAACTTATTATCGGGATTTAGCGACTTCATTAAATAGAGGTTCGACTGTGTGTATATTTATTTGTGTTTTATATTTTAACACTTATGTAACTTAAATTTCTAATAAAATATTTGTAAGAAATATATGTGAAAATTGCCCTCTCAAAATACATCTATAAACTGCTTCATGTATGTAAGTTTTGAAAAGTCCAAACTGGAAATCGATACAGTTGTAACTTTAGCTCAATACAAAATCCACTCAATCTAATTCAATAAACTCTAATTCAATACAAAATCAATTTAAGGTTTGACTAAAAGTATAAAGAAAAAATATACTGAACTTCTTTAAATTGATCAGCAATTTTTCAACAACGCATACTGTGCAAAATATTTTTAATTTAATAAAAATTCATGATTAAGAGTGCAAATAAAATTTCGGTTTAAGAAATTAATTTAAACACATTGTGTTTACTTTTAAAAATCTTGTGGAAAATAAAGCAATTCAGAACAAAAGCGGAAAGGAAATTCTCTCAAAAGACATCAATTGCCTTTAGAATTGATTTTTCTTTTCTTTATTACGAAACAAGATCCCATAATTGACTCAGACTGTTCTTAAGTAACATTAATTACACGTCTTTTGTAAAGAAAGTCTGACATCACTCAATTCAAACCATTAGTGGGTTGGGGAAAAAATAAATAGAATTAAATCGAAACAAATTTATTTTTTTCTACTACTGATTACTTAGGAACTAATGCTACCTAGAACTTAAATTTCCTATGCCTTTTTTTAAAAAAAAAACTTTAAAGTCCAAAAGCTTTGTTTTAGAGAATTATATTAATCCCCTTATGCAAATAAAACTGTAATGCAGAAAATATGTGTAATAATCTATATTTGCAGTCCCTAGCTAAATTATTTGACGCACTATAAGATTCTATGCAAAATCTTAATTATCTATTGATACTATACAGCTTTATTGTTTTTATGTGACTGTTTGCACTTGTTCACGTTCGTGTATCAATTGGTTAAATTAGTCGATATGTAATATATATTCGACGATTGGATTGATTAGACGATATATTATATAAATATAAAATATTTATTATATCAGGTATTATATGAGTATATTTTAATAATTAGACCAAATTATTAGACGCGCTGTTGCTTTTTTAATTATTATATGTTTTGCACGTGTTTATAGGCAATACTTTTATTTTTAAACATACATGTAATGGGTTTTTATTCAAGATATTTTTAATATAATTCCAATTTGTATTTATTTTTAACATATTGCATCACGATTCTAACCGATTGATACACGAACGTAAATAAGTGCAAACCGGTTTCAGTCGCGTAAAAACAATACAGCTGTATAGTATTACTTGATTATTAAAATTTTACATAGAATCTTATAGTGCGTTTAAAAATTTAGCCAGGGACTGTATAATAATAAAAAAGAATTCCTGGGTGTATGTACCAATCAAAGAATGAAAATAAAATCAAACACAAAAATAAGAACATAATTTATTTTTTTTAAAAAAGTCAAAACGAAAATCATTCTGTAGCTCTTTATTGTTTTTTATTAATTATTATCTGGATGATTAACTTAATCGTGGTTGGCATAGATGGTTTACGTTCGTAAATTATAGTATTTCTAAAGTAATCTGAAATCGCTTGTTTATTTTATCCATAGTTATGCTTTTAAAACGTGCAACTATAAAACTAAATGAATTAGCATTTTATTTAATTTTATAACCGTCGTTGAACAAACGAGACAATTTTGGGTTTGTGACTACTAATTTTCAACTCCATGGCCTTGTCATTTTGAACACAATTCAGAAGACAAGGGAACTCCTGAATCAAGTATTGGTAGAAATTTGCCTTCATGGAGGACTTATTGATGAAACTAACTACATTTGCGTTACATGGAGAGGAAAACCACGAGAATCTCCCATTGTTAGCCTGGTGGCAAAAGGACTCTCACCCATGATCCGTCTACCACTGAGGATATTTCTTCACGTCAGCACTGTGATCGGTGCAAGGCGGGGAGGAATTCGTTTCAAACAGCCATTCTTGGGATTCAAACCCGGTTCACTTCTTTGGACGGCGAACGCTTTATCTTCTGAGCCATCACGGCTCAAAATAGTTTAACATTAACAGTAATTGAAATTAAAAAGTAATTGTACTGAAAAGCAAAATTACTGAAAAAATTTTTCTGATTCGCTAAGGAGAAAAAACGCCAATGTTATTATTCATGTCATTGATAATTAATTTCGGAAATAATTATTAATGGAAGGGTAAAAAAATAAACTACAAACTAAAAAGTAAAACTAATCAAGAAATAGTATTAATTCATAAAAGAGTGACATGCGGTTCTAAGTACAGCATTCTTATATATAGCTTGAAAAATCAAACTTACCGAAATTATAGAAACAGACCTTACATTTCAAAAGGAAGAAAATGATTTATTTTTAATATATAGCAGCATTTATTTATTTTTCTTCCTGCTCTCACTTTGATAAAAATTGCTTGAAAATTTATTAAAATTTACAATTATAACGTTGAAAACAAGCAATATACATATTTAATTTAAATTAAAGACAACAAACTATATTATGAATTAGGAACAGTGCGTTAAGTTTTATATTGTATGAATACCCTGAAATTACAAAAGTCGGTGATGTGTTTCGATTTTCGAAAAAGGCTATATTTTATTTTATTTTTTAAATATAATTTTTTAAATGTTTTGAATTTTTTAAATTTATTTTTAAATTTTAATTTTTTTTTACTTTCTTTTTATTTTATTTTATCTAATTTTATTTAATTTTATTTTGATTGTGAAAATTAGGTAAGCTTTTGTGAATAAAAAAAAATTTAATTATTTCTTTCAAAGAATAACTAGAAATAATGGCTCGCATTAAAAAAAAAAAATTTTTTAAGGGTACATTTTTCTTAAAAAAACCATTTATGAGGGTCTCGTTTTCAGATAAAATATTTTGTGAAAGGACAATTTCTTAGGATTAAATAATATGAGAATAGTTCGTTAACGGATCGAAATGTATAAATAGATCATTGCAACGATACACATCTTGCAAGAAATAGAATTATTCTTATATCGCTGCTGATTCAGAATGCGCTGTGTAGATCTCTTCTGATCAAAAGATCAAAGATATTATTGATGGTAATAAAAATGATCAAAAGATCTTATTGATGGCATCAGAAATTATTACATATCAAAAACCTTAAAGAATCTTCTTAAAATAGCATTTTACGGATGCATTATGTTTCTCTAATATAAGAAAGAAAAAGGTATTTTTCAGAAAGGAAAGAAAGAAATATTTTTTATGTGCAGTGGAGAGTTACGAAAAATTTGTTCATCTTTTGATCCTTTTAAGCAATTCAAAAAAATCCCTCTGAAAATGAAGTCATTATTTTAAGTAAATAAATGAGGATATAACATTTTTTCATTTCATGAGAGAAAGGATTGACAAAGTATAAAAATAACACATCAAGAGAACAGGCAAATAAAAATTAAAAACGTTTGAACCCTTACATTTGAACAAATTTAAATATTTACTTTTTTTTGCTGTAAGTTAACAACGTCCTATGAGGAAAAGGTTTCTTTTTTACCCTTATAAACGAATCCATATTATCAATAACAATTTATAACTTGGTTCAACTTGAATGATTTTAAAATGTTGTTCTCCCAATTAAAGTGCCCGATTTTTTTTTATAGAGTTACGTGTTTTCAGTTGTTTAATATTAACAAATGCAGGCTATACTTTCAGTCATTAAAAGGGAGATTAACTAAATTTGCAAAGATGTGCATTACGAAAAGACCACAACCTATGTGTTAACTAATCTGCATGCTTTGGATGCTTTTGGTTTGCCTGCCAAAGAAAATATTCTTGAATAGATTAAGAAACGTTCCATGTACTTAAATCGAAATTTCATAGAGCGTTTAACTTCCAATGAGGTTAACCAAGTTCGAATCCCGGCGATGTCTGGTCGATAACGAATTATGCATATGGCTTGCGCCGACCACAGTGCTGACATGGAATATCCACAGACGGATCATGTGTTAAGAGTCCCCTTGCCGTCAGGCTAACCGTTGGAGGTTCTCATGATCTTCCCCTCCATGTAACGCAAATGCGGGTTAGTTCCCTCAAAAAGTCCTCCACAAAGGCAAATATCCCCCAATACTTGAGCCAGGAGTTCCCGTATCTTCTGGATTAGGTTCAGAATTACAAGGCTACGGAGTTGAACATTAGTGGCAGTAAACCCGAAAAAATAAGGTCCGTTGTTCAACGACGGTTATAAATAAAATATTATTTTTTTAAATTTGAAAATATCTCTTACCTATTTTTACCAAAGATCACATTAACATACAAATATAAAGTTGTGGAAGTAATAATATGAATTATTTTAGAAAATAAAATTATTTTTGACAACAAATATAAAAGAATGACTGTTTTTATTTTATAGCTCTCTGTTTTGATTAGCTGTTATTGTTCGATTTAGTTTCATTAGATTCAGTTTTTTACTCGATGTGGTAAAAATGCTACGTGACAACGACTCCAAAATTGTCGGCGAAAATACAAAACATCGAGTGAGGTTCACATAAACCATATTTGTTTCCTTATTGGTTTTGGAAGCTATTTTCCTTTCAACTCAACTTTTCCGTCAAACTTGTTTTCTCATTTCACGGTTGGAAAAAAACTTTAAAAAAAAGGGGACTTTTTTGAGGGGGAGGAGGTGGTGTTGACTTAGAGCAAAAAAAGAAATATTTCGATTTGTTGGAATTTACGGGATGTTTGCTAAACTCAGATGTTTTATGTGCTCTCGTTGATTTGTTTCTGAGGGAAAGAAAGTTTCTCTGGGACTTCGTCAGCAAATGTGAGCTTTGAGTGTGCATTGGACCAACATTTTTTGTAATTCTAAAACCAGAATAAATGTGTTCTTTTGCATTTCTGAAATAGACTTTTAAGACTTTTTATTCTAGAATAGTTATAGAAAGGTAAATAGTGTTTATGCAAAAAGTTTGCATAGTATTTTTCTTTTGTTTGCTTTTACTGTTCTTAGTTTTGTTTGTTGTTATATACATTATTTTTTTGCGCAAAGTTAAAAAAATTTTTTAACTATTTATTCTGTAACGATTTGTTGTTACTTTCAAACAGTTGCAAAATAACACAGTTTTACTTAACACTTGGCTGAAAAAGTAAATAGAATAAATTTGCTTAGAATTTATTGGTAGTGTTTGAATATAAGTCTATTTTCTATAAAAGTCTATAAATAAATTTCCAGTTGATTTTGAATGCAAGCTACAGGGTGCGTAACCAAATCTCTCAACAAAAAATAAGCACCTTTAAGTACTTTTTAAGCCTTCAAAAATATTTTAAAGCACTATATACTTTAACAAAATGCAAAACAATTTTCAAAGACTTTAGATGATCATGTTAAATAACTAGTTTTTGACAAAGAACTCTTCTTGATTATATTAACCATTATAAAATGATCAAGAGATTTTTCGGTTCGACTTTAGAGGGTGAAAAAGGAAGCCTGAAATTGAGAATATCTTGCAAAATGCAGTAGAATTACACATGAGAGTGCAATAATCTCACCGAACTCAGCTCAGTAGACACTTAAGCGGACTCGCAAATATTTCATCAAACAAGTGATTGAAGCTTTCATACGCTATGGACCTACGGTACACCGAAATAGATTGTGGTTGAATGAATTGTAAAAACGATGAACAGAACAATGTGAAAAGCATGCTTTTGCATAATACTTGGCAAAAATCGACAAGGAAATGAAAAAAGTTTCATTTTCGAAAAAGGAAGTTTAAGCACTTTTTAAAAACGCTACTCACCATGAGCTATATAAGTCGGGTCACAAAATCCAAGTTCTAAGGTACTAGCCTGAACATAGTTCTCTCCCCACCACTATTTTCACGAAAAATATACACGCTTTTCAAAATGTGAACAGATATAATAAAAAGACATTTTACTGTCAAAATCATAAAAGAAGTAATTAAACATTTAAATGCGCACAGTAAACTATTTTTTTGTCCAATAGAGCTATAAGTTAGAAATTAGAACAGGTGTTATAATTAAAATATGAGAAAAACTGAATCGCGTACAGTAAAATTTAAAAAAGTGACTAACTTTTACCAATCAGAAAATTCCATTTCGTTTTTTGCCCATTCCTATTTAATTAATATTTTAAAAAAACTGCATTAACATCATACACTACAAGTTAAAAAAAAAATTATTCGAACTTGAGTGGATGACTAAAATGTATTTTGTAAACGATTGAAAATTTGAACAAGATATAGGGAGAGTGTGAACAAATAGTAGGAATTGAAAAAGCTTCAATGGTTACAATGTTTTTCACACATTATTAAAAAAAAACAGAAAATGAAGAAACCATAAATGTTTCATAACTTTTAATACTTCATACTCTATATCACTGCTTTTTAACATTATACTGTTGAAAGTTAAGAAGAAACTATCCCTATGGAGGGAGCTTATTTGCACCTAAGTGCACGCAAGAGGAGGCCAGTATTTGATTTGTTAAGGACATATACAAGCCATTTTTAGCTATCCAATCAAATCCAATGCTTTTGCAATGTCATATAATTGTTTCTTTTTAAAGAATTGGATGCTTAGCGTTTTTTAAAAGTGCTTAAATATGCTTATTTTTGATTTTTGTTTTTTAAAAGCCTTTCAAGCCAAAAAAGGGCCTTATTTTCCCTTTTCCAAAATGAGATTTTCCCTTTACCATGTTGATTGTCGCCACGAATCACGCAAACACAGTGTTCTATTCAACGTTTCCACAATTTAATCAACCCCTATCTATTTCCGTCGGTCCGTAGCGTATGAAAACGCCATTCGATTTACATGATTCAAAATTTCTTAATTTCATACAATTGTCAAAAACTATGTCAAAAGGGGTTTTTTTTTGACTGGACGGTCAAAACAAGATAAAACCGCCAATTGTTAAAAACTTGCCAACCCTGCCTAATTATGATATTTTGTGCTGAAAAATATTTTTGAGTGCTTGAAAAGTGCAAAAAAATATTTTCACGCTTAAAAAATACTTATTTTTTGTTGAAAAATTTGGCCACGCACCCTAAAGAACCAATTTTCTACTTATTTATGATAATATGTTGCTAAGTCTAGAATTCCCGTATGACTAAGAAACTATAACCTTTATATAAAAAAAAATTATACGATATATACTGTCCCAGATGATTACTCCAATCCCACACCGTAATTGCTCTTTTCTTAACTTGCAACTGTTTATAAAATACCATTCATCAAATTCAGACCTTACATCAAACTCTGTAGCAAAAATTAGTATAAATGTTTTTACTAAACTTGTAAATTATTAGAGTGATAACGTTGTTTGTTAAGTAACGTGAAAGAAAAACAAATATTATAAAAATATTTTATAAAAAACAAAAAGTAATACCTTAAAAATTAAAATCAATTTTCTGTATGTTTTTATGTATATTTCGTGTTGTATTAAAAGATTTTTTCCTTGACAACGAATCTGTTTGTCCTTAAACAATTGTGCTAATTAATCTCTAATCTGTTAGGGGGTATGAGGTTAGTAGTTATCGACAATGTCAACCTTCATCTATGAAAAGGTACCCTAACATAGAATCGAGTTGACATGTCTTATATACTTGTGAATTGAAATTGTATTTTTGCAGTGGTGCAGTTTGCACTATAGTACTCCCCAATCAGAAATTTATCTTTGATAAAATTCGATGAGCGGATACCACTAGTTGTTTCACTGCTATTTTGTGAGAAGCCGTGAGAGCTGTATTAAGTTCACGGTCATGGCCGCTCCTGTGTTGCTTTTAGTAGTAGAGTGTATACGTTGTACGTTGTGTTATTGTGACAGAGTAGCAACAGCGCGAGGAGGTGGATAATGTCGCAGACATAAGTAGCAACAGCTGTTCACTGTGGACCATCCATCGAAGTAGGCGTGTTCAGATCGATGTGGGAGTTTTTGTCAAGGCAGGCACGTTCACGTCATTCCGGGTCACCAATGTGGGGATAGTTGTCATCGACAACGTCAACCTTCATCTTTGAAAAGGTACACCAACATAGAATACAGTTAACACGTCTTATATACTAGTGAATTGGGATTGTATTTTTGTAGTGGTAGACACACTACAGAAGGGGGGGGGGATCAATGTATAGAAATTCTGAACAAATCATCAAGTGTATCAGTATTCAATAAGTTTTTGTAAGTTTTTTTCAGTCTATTGTGACAGCTGAAGTAATATCTCCCAAGATGATTTGATCATTATAAAATAATACAAAATTTATTCTAATCCTAACGATATTTGAAAATCTCGCTGAACATTCTTTACCTTTACAAAAACAAAGTGTTTTTGATGTCGCTTTGACGTTGAGAAGAAGAAAAAAAATTCACCTGAGGTCGAAAACAAAGTTAAGTTTTGCTCTAATTCTCATTTCAACATCAACCTCAACAAACCTCAATTTTTAATCTTTTCTACTCCTTGCAAAATCAACCTCATATGCAACTCAGAAATACTTTTACTTAGTATCGAACGAAATTAATCACACCTCAAATATACTTATTTTTTTATAATATAGAAAAAATAACATGCACTAAGGTAGTTTTCTATTAACGTCATAACCTCTAGTGTCCATAAAACAACTTCATGTACCTTTGAAGGTTGATTTTTTTAAGGTTGATTTTAAAGTCAACATTAAATTAACCTTAAATCAACCTTAACTGCTGAAAACAACCTTAAGTAAACCACAAAATGACCTTAAATTTTTGCAAGGGTTATCTTCATGAGATCTTAGCTTGAAATTTCCTCATTCTTGCTCATTTCCTCTTATTATACTGATGAAACTAACCCTCATTTGCGTTACATGCAGAGGAAGACCACGAGAACCTCCCACGGTTAACCTGACAGCAAGGGTACTCTAACCCATGATCCGTCTACCACTGAGGATATTTCACGTCAACACTGTGGTCGGTGCAAGCCAGATGCGGATTCGTATCGACCAGTTTGTATATTTTTGAAGCGAATGAAGTTTTTTGACAAGCAATATAGTTCTTTATCATTAATTAATATAACTCGCGTGACATCAGTAATTACCAAAAGTCTTGTTGCAGAACATTAAAATACTTCTCCCGGAATGTTTACAACTTGAAACGTACATAGTTTTAAGTATTTTCTGCGAAAGTTTATATTTATTTATTCTAAATTAAGCTTAATTTCACTTCAAATACGATCGCAATTGAGATAGTTCACATTATGAAATCTACACATTATGAAAATACGACTCATACTCAAAATGCATTCGATCACACGTCATAAATGATGGAAAATAAAATTTTTTTACTATTATTCTCGATATTTTTTACTTTAAATCTTTTTAGTTTGATAGCGATCGCAATTTTCACGATGATCTATGTCATGATGTGAAGGTACGATATCACAATGTAAAAGATATAAAGTCAACAGATCGACTTAAAGTTTAAGATTTTTATTTCCGCAAACTATTGTTCATTTAATCTTTTCGTTCAATTATTAAGTGCTAGATTTGAACTTCAATTTTTATTTCAGTTTAATTATAATAGCAACAAAAGTCACAACATTCTAAGAAATTGTGTCATTATATACATCATTGTTCTTCTAATTTAAATTAAAAACCAGTCAAAATGAATGGGTAATCTAGTGTTAAGCGATAGCTTTGAACTTATATTTTTATTTCAGTTTAATTATAATAGCAACAATGATGCCACACTTTAAAAATCAATATTTTTTAAACGAAGAATAATTTTTCTACGGTTTAAAAAAATTACAAAAAGTGAATTTTTAATACCTCTTCAATGTCGCTGTAAAATTATAATACAAACGAATGTCCTTTTCGCTTAGAAATTGAGATCACCAGCATCCAATTTAAAACATATATATTCTATTTCCCAAATAAGAATGAAATTAGTATACATGAATGTCTTCTTGTAATGCAGCTCCTGGCCAATTTATTCACTATAAGATTACTATAAGATTCACTATAAGATTTCATATAAAATCTTAATTATGAGGGGATACTATACAGCTTTCTTGTTTTTACGCGACTGAAAACGGTTTGCAATTGTTTACGTTCGGGTATCAATTGGTTAAATTCGACGATATATAGTATAAATTTGACGATTGGATAAATTAAGCAATATACTATATAAATATGGAATATTTATTATATCCGGTATTATATTAGTATATTATAATAATCAGACTAAATTATTACACACACTTTAATGTTTCAGCTTCAAAAAGTGATGAATCAAATGCACATTTCGAAGTTCGTCTGCATAAATAGTATTTTATTAAAAATATCGAGATTTTAAAAACCATGTAAAAATCAGAAGCGATAATTGCCAAAAATCGATAGAATTATCTCGAATACTCAGATGAGTCATTCAAATTTCCCGTGGAATGTATCGACAATATATGAATTATATCGCGATTATATCTATATTTTATTTTATAACCGTTGTTGAACAGCCGACCCAATTTTTAGGTTGATGACTACAAATGTTCAACTACGTAGTCTTGTCATTTTGAAGTTGTCTTTTGCGTAGTCTTGTCATACAAATGTTCAACTACGTAGTCTTGTCATTTTGAACCCAATCTAGAAAATAAGGGAACCACAGTTAGCCTGCCGGCAAGGGGACTCGAACCCATGATCCGCCTACCACTGAGGATATTTTACATCACCACTGTGGTCGGTGCGAGCCGGGTGCGGAGTTCGTATCGATGAGCCATCACTGGGATTTGAACTCGGTTCACCTCATTGAAAGGCAAAAGCACTATCCCGTGACTCACTACGACTCTAAAAAAATGTGACAGAAAAAATTTCAAAATACAGCATTAATTCAGAGCGAATCGATTGTTTAAAAAAATTAAATGCGCTAATTCTCGCGTTTCGAATTTCTCCTGTCTTAGTAATACCACATGGAAATATCGGGATTTTAAATATCACGCGAAAATAAGTAGCAAAGCTGTGAAAAGGTCGATCCCAAAAATAGTGGTATCGTCGCGTCAAAAAGTGATTTATCAAATGCGCGATTGAAATATCCAGTATCACTAATCGGATATCGGAGTTTTCGAAACTTTGAGAAACTCCAAAATAATAATTGCCTCAAAAAAAATTGTTTTTTTTTTTTAAATGATCAGAACATTGCACTGATTTACAATAAAATCGAGCTCACTGAAAAGTTTTTAATCAAATGCAAAATCCGAATTTTTTCATTCTGTAGCATCTTATTAAAATATTAATTCTAAATAAAAATATTCATTAAAAACATTATTTAGATACAAATAATAATTACTAATAGTAGGAATAATAACTAATAGTAGGAATATAGTAACTAATAGTGGGAATAGAATAATAGTATTTTTAAAAACGTTGATCACATTAGCATTGACGCATTAGTCTACGTACAAGTGAACATATTGCTCTGCCCTCGCCCTGAAAATAACAGTGCAAAGTTTTTAGATTAGATCTATAATATACTAGCCTTTTCAAAGTATATCCGATTTTTTTTTGCTAAGAAAATAAAATCCAAGCGTGATTTTAAGATATAACATTTTAGAAATATGTTTTATGTTATGAAATATGCAACTTAAAATGTGATTTCCATGATAAATATTATTTTTTCATAATAAAATTCAAATTAAGCAAATCGAAACAAAATCTAAAAAAATAAAGTACATTTTAATTTATCTATCACTTCCAAAAACAATTTGCAATATTAAAAACTAACTGCGATAATTCTGCTATTTAATAATGTAAAAAAATTTCCGTTAATAAAAAGAATAAATATTTTAGTCATACTTAAAGTCATTATTTCATTCTGCAATATAGTTATAATTGACAGTAAATTTAATCAATCAAATCTATTATATCTGTTTTGCAAAAAGCAAAATGTACTAGATTTATGTTTCTAAAACAAATTACTTGAAAGTATGAATTTATAACTTTAACGAATAAAAAACACAATGTTGGATTAATTATTCCTTAAATTTTAATTGAATTGCAAATTATAATTAAATTTAAAAAGTCAGAATTATTGTTTCTTTATGTAACATCTCGACAGTTCTGGAAAGTATTTAAAACTGGAAAAATAAATTATTTTAACATTAATCAGCAATCCAGAAATTATTATCCTTAAGTCACAGTTATTCCATTCTTCGAAATTATTTATTAAGTAAGCAGGATATTACTAATTTTAAAACATGCATAATCCGGAATCTATTTAGGAACTATTTTGGGTCCGTTAAAGAGTTATTTTATAGTAAAAATGGACCTAAAAAGATCTTGTTCTATCTTAAACTTCTCCCGAACACATTACTATTTTTTGTCACGAAAATAAACGCTTCATAAAATATTATATCGTGAAACTTGACCCCTCACAAATCCCCTGGCCCATCACTATTTATTTTACCATATAAGAACAGACCCTTTGCACATTATTTCACCTTAAATTTTAATTTTAAAAACTGACTTTTCGCAAACAAAAATAGGACCTAGGCAAAAAGAACCAAATATTGCATACAAAGTACAAGATCATAAAATTATTATTTAAGTTTTCGAAATTTCTCAAAAAATTTAAATCTTTTAACAAAAAATAACTTTGCATCAACTCTTGATAATATATTGATTTTAGGCGGACCTCACTGTGTAGTGATCAGGTAGCTGACTTCACATCAGAAAAGGTCCTGGGTTCGAATCCCGGACAAGGAATGGAAGTTCTTTCATTCTCTGCATTATCTGTCCTTACTGTGAGAGCAGCGTTGGCCCACTTAATGTGGTGCCCCTGAAAGAGTTGCCGAAAACTTTGCCCAACTGATATCTGAATGACGAGTCTCAATCTAGTGGACATTCTAGTGGCAAAAAATCTTTATTTATATAGTAACATCTTACAATCAAGTCTGATGTTATGATCATTTATTTTAATTTTATACGTATACAGCAGCAAATTTTTATTTTTTTGATTAAAATAATGAATAATGATATATTTTTATGAAGTTCAGGAAAAAGTTTTATTTCTTTAAGAAAATAAGCTTTGGTTTGAATAATTTTCTAATTATAATAATTTCTCACGCCCTTTAATAAAATAAATATCTGAATTATTTCACCATTTTTATTTATCTTTCCTAATGTTTAATAAAATATTTACTTTCTAAATCAAATGACTGTTTGGTTGCAAAAGTTTCTTTTAATATGTTTATAAACTTAAGGTAATGTATTTGGAATAACTTGTTAAAACCACGTTTTCTACGTATTTATGAATTCGCATTATTATTTCTACGTATTTATTTTGGCGCATTAATTTAAACGTAGATTGATTTTTATGAAATATTGAACAAGATATAGTTTTAATCACTATTATTAAGCTAATGAACTGAGTTGTATATCTGTTCGTATTACTCTTTAACAATTAAACTAACAAATAATTAAAAATTAATTAAAAAATTGAATGACTTATAAACTTAACTTACCATCATATGGATCAGATCTGCAAGAAGATGTAATGCACAATATTGTGAGAATAAACAGCAATAACATATTTTAAATATGACTTAAAATGACTAGTGTAATGACATAAAAATTAATATCAACAGTTATAATTTTAATTTTTTAAACTCAACGTTTCAACTTATTTTAAAATTTTCAAAAATAGTATTGGTATTTATTCTTCTAAATTGGAACTCAAGTTCGTGAAGTAATGATTTATAGCTCGGAGAACCCGTTGGAAAACCTGTACTGATTTTGTAGCATCTAAATTGAATATGCTTGAGAGCAACGTGAGGCTGTCTTTCTTGCCGAGGCGCCAAAATAGAGGAGAAACACCGCCAACAACTTCGAGCGTGGACGCCAAGGGAAATTAGATATTATCACGTTTCGTTTTTCTTCAAAAATTCTAACGGGAAAGATTTTAATCCCTTTTTTTTTTCGCTTTACTTCAAAATATTTTCGAAGCGTTTGAAAAGATTTAAAAAGGAAAGCAATCAAAATAGTTAAGAGGTTATTAATATTTGCGAAATTATTGTTATTACAAATTACGACTTTTTTAGTATTAGGAAATTTTGAAGTAAGCGTTAGTTAAAAATGAGCATTTTAATTAAATATTTTTACGTTTGTAAGTTCCACATACATCTTTCTATTGAATAAATATAAATTTTGTATAAAATAAAACTGAAAAATACTTCTAATTTTTTTTTCTTCTAAAGCTATGATTATTTTTGAAAACTGATAATTAAATATCGATATATTATTTTTTATATTTTTTAACAGTCTTAGGACAGCCGACCGAATTTTTAGTTTAATTCTACTAATGTTCAACTCCGTAGCCTCGTAATTTTGAACATAATCCAGAAGACAACTGGGTCAAGTATTGGGAGAAATTTTGCCTTCTTGGAGGACTTTTTGATGGAACTAAACCTCATTTGCGTTACATAGAGAGGAAAGCAATGAAAACCTCCCACAGTTAGCCTAATGGTAAAAGGACTCGAACCCATGATCCGTTCACTACTGAGGATTTTTTTTACGCCATCACTGTGGTCGGTGCGAGTTGGATGCGGAATTCGAATAAACCAGCCTTCGACGGGATTCGAACGGGGGCACATCATTGGGAGGCAATCGCTCTACCTTCTAGGACACCACGGCTCAGTATCGATACACTAAAGTATTTTTTTTTAAATTCTTTATGCTTCGAAAAAAGGCAAAACATTCAATGCAATATTTAAAAAAATATCGCTATGTTATTACGCTTATAATATTCATAATGAAATTTATCTTTTTTTCGTTATAACTTTTTCTTTTTTTTTTATCAAATTTTATGATGTTGAATCATTCTTACATTAAAAACATTTCTATCAAACTTGCTAGACAAATTTTTATGATTTGTCTAAACTTTTAATATTTTTCACATTGCTTACTATTGCATACCATACGCATTATTATTTCTCACATTCTTATTTAAATGGAGCCGATATTCGTTCACCTTATGCGTGCAACGATATAAAATCATTTAACAAAACATAAACTTTGGAAACACATCAATTTTGGAAACATTTTATTAAAAAATCCAGTTGTATATTATTTGAAACATTTTGTACTTAAGCATTGTGAGTTTTTTCAAGATAGCAGTCAGTGGTTAGTCAAGATTTCTGTAAAAATTCCTTTTTTTCTCTTTTGTTTACAGTTTAAAGGTTTTTTTTGCAATATCGTGAAAAATACAAGTCCCATTTGTGAGAAAAATCAGAAAAACTAGTGGTTTATCTAGGTTTTATGTAAAAGGTCCTATTTTTGTAATTTTGTGAAAAATCTTTTTACTACCCGAAATTGTCTAAGAACCATGTTCTTACTTAACATTGCACAGTGGGCCAGCATCCAAGGTTTCGTGGCCAAAATTAGTATTTCGATAAAATTTGTTTCAAAATTTGGGGGTTTTCATGTGCAGGTATATTGAATTCATAGTTGAAGTTTTGAAATACATTGTATTTCAAAATTTCAAAATTCAAAAAAAAAAAAAAAAAATGGCGGCTTAAATATGGAGAGCAAAAATAAAAAATAATAATATAGTACGTTTAAATAACTAAATATAGCAATGAAATTATAATAATTTTCGTAATTTTATATTAAAAAAGAAAAGCAAATTATATTTCTGAAATAATATTACAAATTAGCGCGAATTAATTACGAAATAACGAGAAAACATGAAAAAAAACATAATTTTTGTTATTTGGTATATTTAGTCCACCTTTGCAATATGGGCAAAATGGGGCAGGTTTTTTCGAAAGAAGAAACATCTAAGAATACAACAAAAAAAAGTTTAGCTAATTACCTCGTGGAACTTTTTGGAGATAAGTTTCGAAAGTGAGTCAAACATTGTAAACTGTCAAATGATAAGATATATACTATAAGTTTGTCAAGAGTATTGACTAGTTCAACAAATTGAAAAATTGTACTATAATTTCAGATTAATTACTCTGATAAAAATGCAACACTAAGGTGAAATTCTTATATATATATTTCTGAAATATAAATTTAAAAGTTACATTTAAAAAAATTTTTTTACATATTTTTCACTACATTGTACTCTCGTCGGTCCAAAAAGTAAATTATAATGTTTGGAATGATTATGAATACTTAATTTGGGCGAGATTAAAACTGCCTACACATATTTTAGTTGAAAATTTAATTTTGACTTTTGGCCAAAGATCATGGTCTTCTGGCCCACTGTGCATTGTGGTATTAAATCAACGCAAAATCTGTGTCTTTTAATAAGTTATAATTTATCAGTTAAAAACTTCGTCGACTCTTGTAAGAAAAAGTATGTAAAGTGTAAAAGGAAAAGTAAATGATTCTTTTTGATATGAAAGGATTTTGTAAATTTCTTGTAAACCCAGTTAATGAATCAAAATTTCTCCCAAATAATCAAAATGACTCCTAACGTTATAAAAACTATAGAAAAACACATTAGAAAATTTTAAACTAAAGTTTTGGAAGTACTTTCAACTTAACGAAAACAAGGTGATTATTTTATGAATTATAATGCTATCTACAGTATTATATATTTTTTCATATATATATTTTAACAAGTTAAATTTTATAAGTCAAAAACATCGTCTACTCTCGTAAGAAAAAGTACAAAAAAAGCAAATGCTTTGTTTTGATATGAAAGGATCTTGTAAATTCCATGTAAGGTTCAATAACGAATCCAAATTTCTCTTAAATAAACAAAATGACTCCAAACGTTATAAAAACTATAGAAAAAAAACACATTAGAAAATTTTAATTTAAAGCTTTGGAAGTACTTTCAACGCTATCTTAACGAAAACAAGGTGACTATTTTATGAATTATAATTCTATCTACAGTATTATATATTTTTTCATATATGATTCGCTCAGAAGCCAATGCGGTTAAGTCCAAAACACCAAAAATGAGAAAATTAATGTTTTTTGATACATTAGTTTTTAAAATTCTTGGTTTATTAATTTAATTAGAAAAGTGTATAAAGTCTTTTTTCGAGGTGTAAACTCTGCAAAAAAAACAAGATATGTACAGGATGTGTAAATAAAAACGTAAGTATTTATTGAAATAATGACAGCATCTTAAAATTTTAGGACTTATACCTTTTGGCAGCTGAAAAAGATAAGAAATTTATGTAAAAATAATAAAATAACATTTATTGTCATAAGTTTTATGTTTATTCATCATAACAAACATCTTCTTCCGAGTTATTTAAATGTAAATCTTGATCTCCACGTGTTTATGTAAAAAAATATTGATAAAAGGTGGACTTATTCACAATGGCTTCTGAAATTATTATACAATATATTCAGAAGCTATTAAAAAAGGGCTGTCTAACCTAGAAAAAAGTAACCAACGAGTAAATCCTTTAATAACTAAGAAGATTATTATTTATTTCACCAATATTTCCAAAAATCAGAAAATACCAAAAACTGGACTTAACCGCATTGGCTTCTGAGCGACTCATATATATTTTAACAAGTTAAATTTCATAAGTCAAAAACATCGTCTACTCTCGTAAGAAAAAGTACAAAAAAAGCAAATGCTTTGTTTTGATATGAAAGGATCTTGTAAATTTCTTGTAAGGTTCATTAACGAATCTAAATTTCTCCTAAATAAACAAAATTATTCCAAACGTTATAAAAACTATAGGAAAAACAGACAAGAAAATTTTAAACTAAAGCTTTGGAAACACTTTCAACGCTGCTATATGAATAAAAAGTTAACTATTTTATGAGAAAACTTTTAACTTATGCTTTGGAATTAATTTCAAGCCATTTTCCAGGCAGTATAAAAAATTCAAATTTTATTGAAACACTACATGTTTTTCTATTTAATGAAAATAGACAAAATTTTATCAGAGTATGAAGCCAGATTTTTTAACAAAAAAAGCACCTTTTAAGTACTTTTTAAGCACTCAAAAAACATTTTAAGCACTTTAAAAAAAAACATCATTGAGATCTGTAAAGTAAAAAAAAATTCCATTGTTTAAAGTTCTTAATTTATAAACATAAAATTAATAAAATTCAAAAACATTTTCAAAAATTTTACATAACCATGATAAAATAGCTAGTTTCTTATAAATATTGCAGAGAAAATTGTGAAAATTTTCTCATTTTTGTAATTTAGGCAAAGAAAAAGTCTCTTTTTGAAAGATAGAAAATTAAGCACTTTTTACAATCCCGAATAAAAAAAAGTACCTTTAAGGACATTTAAAAAACGTTAATCAAAAATAAGCACCTTTAAGCACTTTTTAAAAACGCTACACATCTTGTTTATGCATAAAACCTTTTTTCTACCTGTCACGGATATTTAACTAAGGAAGATTTTTAATATTCAAAATAAATTCATTTTTGCTTCTATATAACTCTTCGAACTTCCCTATTTCTTCATACGCTTCCTATTTCTTATCTATCTTCAACTTAAATAAAGCAGCATATTTTATACAAAGAAGGCGCATTTAGTTCAATTTCAGAGGCAATGGCTCAGAAATCATTACATTCGCGCTAAGAATCATTTTAATGGGAGTTTTGTATGCATGAGAGAAAAGTAATGTAGATGCTGAGATATGCTTCAAATAACTCGTAAATGATGGCAATCATCGTACACTTGCTTGGTGTAGATTGAGTTTGCTAGCGATCCTTAGGCGCTTTTGAAATTTTTTTTTTCATATAAATAAATGTAAAAAGAATTATATTAAATTTTCATAGTTTTATACGATAGTTTTCTATCATAGGGATGACGTTAGTATTTTCAGCGTTTTCATTTGATTTAAATTATTCTCTAACACAATCGTTGTTATGAAATGCTCACTTTGCAAATCCAATTCTAAAGATTTCTTTCCAATCATTTTTGTATCTTGACGATTAACAGATTGCTGGATAAAAAATTTAAAACGCTTTCATTGAAAGATCTCAAAATGATTTATTGATTTGACTCTGATTAGTTTCAAAATATATTTTCTTTTATTACCATCGCTGAATAGCCTATCCAATTTGGGTTAACGACCACTAATCTTCAACTCCGTATCTTTGTAATTTTGAACCCAATCCAAAAGTCGATGAAACTTCTGGATCAAGTATTAGGATAAATTTGCTTTCGTGGAGACCTTTTTGATGGAACTAACCTGCGTTTGCGTTACATAGTGAGGAAGACCACGTGAACCTCCCACGGTTAGCCTGACGGCAAGGGGACTAACCCTTGTTCCGTCTACCACTGAGGATATTATACGTCAGCGCTGTGGTCATAATGAGCGGGGTGGGAAAAGTGTCAAGCAGCTATCGCTGGGATTCAAATCCGGGTCACCTCAATGAGAGGCGATCTCTCTATCTTACCCGCATTTGCGTTACATAGAGAGGAAAGTCACAAAAACCTCCCATGGTTAGTCTGGCGGCAAGAAACTCTAACCCATGATCCGTCTAACATTGAGTATATTTTACGACCCTGTGATCCGAGGGAGCCAAGTAAAAATTCGTATCGACAATCCATGTCTGGGATTCGAACCTGGTTGGGAGGCGAGTCCACTGTCCACTGAGTCACCATGACCGCATTCCCGACTCTTGTAGACAGATATATATATAGTCATTTCTCAAAGGATTGTATTTACACAATACAAGCATATTTGTAAATTATTGTCAGTATATTATATTATCAGTACATTATGTTGGCATTAATTATTATCAGTATACTATGGGTATATTACATTGTATTATCAGTAGTCAGTATTAATATCAGTATTTAATACATATTTTGTATGTCATAAACAGAGGACACAATACATTACGTTTGAAAATGTAAAAACTTGTAATGTCAATCCATTCTAAACGTATCTGCCTTCTTGATAAGTATCGAAGACTTTTAAGGTACACAACAATAAAAGTATTTCAGTATCAAACCTAATTAACCATTACTGAATAAGGTGAATCAAAATAACAAAACACGCTGAATTGTCGTAGAAAACAGGAGAGGAAAAGCGATAAAAAGAAATAAAACTTCACCCAATTAGAAACTTTAAAAAGTTTTGATATTTTTTCATCTTATATACTATCTCACTTATTGTTTGACAGAATCACAAGTCATGAAAACTGATTGAAGTACAGTTTGTCTAAAGTAAGAACTCCTCTAGCCATTCGTCTAGATTCGTTGTGGTAACTATGGTAACGAGATATAACTATTTCAAGTAGGGTCATTTTTGAAGACAGATTTTGGCTCGGTCTGGTCTGCGAGAGAAAGTGAATCTTTTTCTATTGTATTATCCCTAAAATAAAAAGAAACTACTCTCCTTTAAATGCGCTACTCTTATTCCCATAGCAGTAGAGGGCCTAAAACTTTGTGGTGGGGGGAGTTCTTATAGTAGACAAACTATAACATGTCCCATTAGGACTTCATTTTTGATTAGGTTTCTGAAAAATTACTTTAAGGGCGATCGTTACGGAACATTACGTGCCAAATGATTTCAATACTTAATAATGATACACATAGGACTTACATGAGAGGCATGCTTTAATTTTTATACCAAATATTCGCCAGAATTGATAATATATAGTTATATACGACGACATCTGCTAGATGAATGATAATGTAAATTTTTAAATAAATTTTATCCAATTTTAGAGCTTACCGTTTTGTCATTAAACTAAAAAGAATATAATTCTTTCTTTTTCAAGTATTAAATTTAAAATTACATTTTCAAAATCCTATAAAAGAGTATTATCATTCATAGATAGAACAATATTCAAAACTATTCGAAAATATGTCGTACAGTTTATATAATCGCATAAAATTTACTGATGCAAGCAGTTTAAACTCCAAATAAATGTAAAACGATTCTCTGATGTCGCAACAAAGTATAGCTATCTCCTTTCTAATATATACAGAATTTAGTTTTTTTATTCAAAACGTTTTCCATATATGCCCATCAACCCTACATTTTCTAAACGATCGATTTCTACACGATTTTAGACCGTATTTGAATTTAAATAACTTTTATGCAAAAATAATAAAGAATGTGAATATAAATAATTTATTTTTGTCTGTACTCTTTTGTTTCCTTGAAATTAAGGATTTTTAAGAAGAAATTTGAAACTCACTTGCGCAGATTTTAAAGTATTTTATTTCAGTTCTCTTCAATGCATTTGTATTTAAATAAAAATAAGTGCACATGACGTATAAAATTACAAACTAGAAGAGTACCAATAGAAATCAGAAGCTACTACAGGATCATTTTTGTCATTGGGCTCATGACAAAATTATAAATTCAAAATTACAAACTCAATATTGTGCAGTAAATGCAATCAATGTATTTCTACAATAATAGCTTAAAATAGTTTAATCTTTTAAAAACTTAATTGCTGAATTTTTTTTGTAATTATTAAGTGTAAATTACCTTATAAATCTTTGGCAAAATGATTTTTAAAAAAAGTATACTTTTATGTATAAATGCAAAATAAGATGTTTTCGCTGCATCGACCTGATGACTTTTTGATGTTTCTTTCTTCAAAATAACTTTTTCATGTATTTTTCCGATCTTTAAAACAAGACATTTCTAATCTATAAACTATCTCCTATTATTCAGAAAATTACTTTTTACAAAAGCATTTCAACTGTGTTTTGAAAATAAGCATTTGTAGTTATTTATTTAATTTCGTTTTTTTTTTTTTTTTTTTTTTTTAAACTCTTAAACTGAAACCATAAAGTATGAGTTTTAGTTATATTTATTTGTTTTGTGTTTTCATTTTCGTTGCCTTTAATCATTAGAACAGAAAATAATGCATATTCATCTTCACAATTTTTAATATTGCTCTCATTGCAAACACATTCGATATTTTACTTTTGAAAGAATCATTAACGAAATAAACGATTCTATTGATATGTATTATCAGCTGATATCAATGTCCAATGATGGCGGATATATCAGCACTTTTAGCTGATATCCAGAGTTTAAACTGGAGGTAATTTTAGAGGAAATCAATTATAATATTTACAATCCAAATTTTGACTAATTAAAGGAATTGGAAACACATTCCCACTGCATCAAATAGGAGAAAAAAATCTATTCTTTGTAATGGAAATTCAGCAGAAGAAAAATGCCCCGTCGTCTATTATTAGAAAAACATTAAATTGTTTTTTAAATGAAATCTAAAATCATTTACGCCATCAAGATTGGATCTGTTACTTTTGATGTTTTGCTGAGCAGCAATATTGTTCATCGAAAAGATATTACAAATGAATTGTTGAAGTTAATGATATGATAATTAATTAAGCTTGTAATTGACTATGAATGTGGCGTTAGTAGTTATCGGCAAAGTCAACCTTCGTCTAGGAAAAGGTACCTTACCATAGAATCGAATTAACATGTCTTATATACTAGTTATTGGAATTATATTTTTGTAGTGGTAGATACACTATAGTACTCCTCCACCAGAATTTTATCTGCGATAGAATTCGATGAACGGGATACCACTGGTTGATGTATTTCTGTTTTGTGAGCAGCCGGGAGAGCTGTTTTAAGATCACAGAACATTTTAGAGCTGATCGTGAGAGCTGTATTAAGATCATGGTCGCTCCTGTGTTGCCATTAGCAGTGAGTCTATACAGGCCGACGTTGTGTGCGATCGAGACTGAGTAGCAACTGCGTGAAGGGGATAATGTCACAGTCACAAGTAGCAAGTCAATTGTTCAATGTGGACCATCCAACTTAGTAGGCGTATTCAAATCAAAGTGGGCGTTTCTGTCAAGTAAGTCGTGTTCACGTCACTTCCGAAGGTCACCCTTATGGGGAGAGTTATCGACAATGTCAACTTTCATCTATGAAAAGGTACCCCAACATAGAATTGAGTTAACATGTCTTATATACTAGGGAATTGGAATTATATTTTTGTAGTGTTAGATACATTACAATGAATAAAAAGCGCTGTCGCCATAAAATACTCTTTAGTACGAAATTCATAATTTTTATAGTGTAGATTGATTACCTCTTTCATATTTGTATCTTACATTTTTGTTCAATTTAATTTAATAACTTATAATTTAAGAAAGAATGATACATTTTTTTTTTTTTTTTGAAAAAATATTTACTTTAAATAAGGGGAAATTTTTTCGAAATATTTAAAAAAAAAAAAAAATACTTTTTAACAGCCTATTTTAAACACTATCTTATTTTAGATTTGAATTTATATGCGAAACATTAAACATTTAGTTAATGTTTACCTTACGATATTTGATTATAATTTTGATTAAAGAAAAGAAAATTTCAGTTTAAAACAAAGACAAAATTGATTAGATAAAAAGTCAATTGGAAAAATTCATATAAAATAATAAAGTTCAACTTTAAAAATTTCTTTACAAAGTTATAATGAATTATAACAAAAATGCATGCCATACTTTAAACAATATTCCAAAAAAAATTGAAACTATCCTAAGCAACTTATAAAAAAGCGAAATTTTAAAAATTCAGTTTTCAGAAAATTGAGTTTACTATGATTGTTCATCGCTGTAAAAATATAATCTTAAGAAAGGAATGAAAATAAAAGGGAGGAAAAAAAAGTTCACTTCAAATTCTTTTCATTTGGTATACGAAAAATTTTTATACGACGCCCTTTAAAAATGTATAATAAACATTTTAGAAGCGTTGCAAGTGCGATAAAAACTATTTTCACGTTTCATCCAATTAAATAAATGAAACTAGTGTATTTTAAAGCAAAGACTAAATTATCTTACATGTAAAAAACAGAAGTTTTGTCTCATATGATTAAATAACAATAAGTTAACTTAAAATCATTCTCATCACACTATTTCATTTATTTTTACCAGAGAAAATTTTTGATTTCAGGAATATTTTTTTTAAATTTCAACATAAACATTTTGTGAAATTCTAGCAACAGTTTTAGTTAAACCTTTTAAAAAAAAATTTTTTTTGAAATACAATCGCTTCCTAATTGTAAACTTTGCATTTCTAATAATAAGCAAGAACAATGCAGATATATTTTAAACTGTTTGAATTGCTATGATGTAGAAAATACTTTGTTGCGCTTGTTTTTATTTTCAAACATAAATAAAATCCATTGGCGAAAAAAAAAGACAGAATTTTTTATGGAAAGGCACAACTATTTTTTTCTCGCTTGACAGTAATGCAAATTAACTTTTACTACGAAAATTATATCTTAGAAATATGAAAATGATATAAGGCTTGAAAATTTACAGTCAACAAATTTTTCTTGAGATACAGAAATTAAAAATACTGGTTTCTGAAAAATACGCTTGAAGTTCGAAGAATATATACCCGTTTCAACCCTCTAGAATAGTCTGTGCATCTAATTCATTTATTCATGTATATATGCTGCACGTACCTCAACTCTGTATTAGACATTGTTAACACGTTGAATGCCACGCTAATTTTACATGGCTTGACCGTCTGGCCAAACGGTAAATAACTACAAACTAAATTTGCAAATATTGGACAGATTTTGCTAGTTTTTTAAAAGGTTTAGCATGAGATATCTGAAAAAAGTGGTGAATTATATAAGCCTACGAATTGTTTAGAAATAGTGGTGGATAAAAAAATTAAACTAAGATTATGGTGGATTAAACCAAGAATCCCAATTAATAAACTACCACTTGAAAATAGTTATTCGCTGTCCTGAGCAAGTAGGTATCTCTGTGTATATAAATAAAACTATTTGTGTGTTCTGAATTGCATTCATTTCTCCAAACCATTTTAGTAACTATAACAATTGTAGTGTATCTACCACTACAAAAATATAATTCCCAGTCACTAGTGTATAGGACATGTTAACTCGATTCTATGTTGGGGTAACTTTTCATAGATGAAGGTTTACATTGTCGATAACTACTCTCACCCCAATAATATAAAAAAATTAAAAATTTACTCGAATTATGTGTTTCTAATAATCTTGGCTTCGCCGGTGATCCCCGTTGCGCTACGAGCAAACTCAGTACCGGTCACCGGTGACCCCCATGTCAGTCAACGTTTTAAGGAAATATTTTCATTCAAATACAAACATGCTGCATGTCACACAATTTCATTTGTTCAGTTTCGGGAGACAATTTTAACGTATTTATTTATGTTACATACAAAAAACACAAAAATCGAATTTGAGAAAATTTTATCTGACTAAATCTGTCTTAAGAGATACATAAATCCTCTCCGTCTATTTTGTTTTCTTTATATGACAAATGTAGAACGTAGAACATAAATGACATTAATTAATCGATTTATTTTTAATGTTACTTACAAAACTACTTATCCTAAAAATAACGCAACTAAAAATAAATTTAAAATGTTGAGATCATAAGTAGTTTCAAGCAGTGCAATTTTAGTTCATTCATTTTTTTACATTGTAGATTAAATTAAAACAGAATATACCGTCATGTGGGGCTACTTTGTGCAAATTCGAATTTGGCACTTTTCAAGTGCTGCTATTCAGTATTATGTTTTTTTTCACGTTAAAAATGTGTGGAATTTGAAGATGGAAGTCTCCTCTATTACTACAAACATTTTTTCGAATTTTAAAACAATCTCAGAGAGGGTTTTGTTTATGTCAACAGAGTGTTTTGTATCCAATGTCAACAACTTTCCGAGAACGTCGAACGTCGAAAAGTGTGCGTGGAAACTTTAGCTGTGAAATGCAAAGACAATAATAAAACAATTGTCGTAAGTGCAAAATCTTTTATTTATATATTAATAAACAATTATATCATGTTAGCGCTAAAAAAATTTGAAAATTAATAACAAATAAACGGAAAATGAAAACAAATGCACTGCGGGGCTACTTAGTGCAAAGTTTCATTCGTTTTTTTTTCCGACAGAAAAATGGTCTGACGTTATAAAAAAAAATACCTGAAACGAGAAAATACCATGATTACACTTCAGAAAAGCTGCAACAATGTTGGCAAGCAGTTGCTGGTGGTATGTCGATTGCAGAAGCTTCTCGGAAGTACAAAATCCACAGAAATACTATATCTAATAAAATTCACAAGAAACACGTGAAACGTCCTGGTAAACTATTATTTTTCTTCTACAAAGATTTTTCTAATGAATTAATCAAACGATTTAACACATAAAAATATATTTTATAGGACATCAGGTGATTTTGACAGAAACTGAAGAGCAAGTTCTGTCTAAGTATTGTGCACTTTTGGCCGAATGGGGTGTACCTTTGCAACTTTTTGATCTAAGGCTCATCACCAAACGATACCTTGACCGCAGAAACAGGAAGGCTCCCGATTTCGAGGATAAATCGAGGATTTCAAATGTTTTGAAATAAACATTTTTTTTAAGAAAAAATTCTTTATAAAAAATGGTTTTTTAACGCTGAAAATTATTTTCAAACTAATATCTTTACATATCTTGATGATTTTGTTATTAAAAATGTCAGCAATTAGCTTTTTTAACAGTTTTATATCAATATTTTACTAAAAACATGATGATTAAATTGAATTCCTATCGCTGCACAAAGTAGCCCCACTTGAGGGCTACTTTGTGCAAGGTCAGTTTTGACTTATTATTTGTAAATATTACATACAAATAATGCCAATATTGATCAAATTCACTCGTCTGAGTCCAGTTATGAATATAATATCGATAAATTTTACTAAAATTTGAATTAACATAGTTTTTTTACATGTCAAAATTCAAAAACTGCGAAATCCTGCACAAAGTAGCCCCACATGACGTTACTAATAAAATCGAACATACTGTTAATAAATTAAAATCGAATGTAAGCATATGGGAAGAATGCGAATTGGCGAAAAAATTCTTTTTATAATTTCTCTAAAGCAATTTAATAAAATAATAAAAGAGTTGTCAGTATTTTTACCTGCCGTTAAAGTATGAACAAAAAAAATATTCAACGTAAAGCAATTTATGGATCCATAATAATTGACACGTGTGACCGGTTGGTAGTTCAGAGTTAATGACAGAAAGCACGCCTAAAAGTAATAATATTATTCACTTTCAATTTTCAAATAATATAAAGTGCGCTATTCCGACCTCATGCTACGTTTTTACTGACTGACGTAATGCATTCTATTGGACGATGCCCAAGTAAATGAAATAAAATGACAAAGAATTTTTTTAGCTGTTTTGAAGAAATAAAAATCTACTTTCCTGATTTAGATTCTCAGGATGTTTTATTATACTACATTTTTTTCCAGATAAATATTTCAACTCAAAATCACTACATAAACAATTTAGAATGACAGCGATGTTTCTGCTAAATTGTTTTTTTCCTGCTTTTTTGTCGTACAAAATATTCTTTTTAATATTTTTTATTTTATTTTATTATGGCATTATTTGTTGTTTTGTCGTAATACCTTCTGAGTTCAAATTTATAAAAAACAATAAGATAAGGATCGACTAAATATCTTTTTTTGAAAAATACAGATTAGAAATATTAACGTATTCAAAAATCCCAGTAAAATATCGAAATATCGAGTAACTAAGACTGGACGTTTCATCAATATTCTAATAATCAAAATTAATATATATTTTTATTAAAATTATTAAAAAATATAATCTTGTAACAGTTTAAAACTTAAAACTGTTTAAAACATTAGTATTATTTTTACTCACCTTCTTGACAAATCTTTCTCTTTTTAATTAATCTTCCAAATTTAAATCTTAATCTTAAAGAATTTTTTTAAGGATTAACCTAAATTAAATCTTTTTAAGTCTTGAATATTTGATTTTCTCTTTTATTTAAACTTTTTTTGATACACCAGTAAAAACTATAATGTGTTTAAATTTGTTTTGTTTTTTTCAGTTTAAAATAAATTAAAAATTTTACCCTATCAGTTGTAGTTGAATCAATGCAACAAAGTATGTTTCCATCATCAGTTTCAATCGGTTTAAAACCAGAAATGATATCGAGATTTAGAAAAATGGCTATGTTTATTAAAAAAAATCGATTGCTGCGCCACCTGGTTACAAAAGAGTTGGTATTTCTAACTTAAAAACCGTACAAGTTAGGTGTGGGGTAATGAACTAAGTTGTAGTGCATCATCGATTTAGAAAGTACAGATATTTTGTAGATATTAAAGGAACTTACGGAAAGAGCACTTTTTTTTAATTTGCACTAAAATTTATTTTCTAACACTGTTATAAAGAAACATCAACTTAAAACGCATAATTTCATTTATTCATTTAAATTATTTTATTTTCTTATATGATTAATGTGGGGAGAGAAGTTATAGACATTGCTAGCTTTCATCTATGAAAAGGTACCCCATAATAGAACCAAGTCAACATGCCTTATATACTGGTGAATTGGAATCGTATTTTTGTTGTGGTAGACACACTACAGTACTCCCCCACTAGAATTATAACTGTGATAGAATTCGATGAACGGATACCACTAGTTGATTCATTGCTGTTTTGTGAGAAGCCGGGTGAGCTGTATTAAGATCACCGAACATTTTTGCTGATCGTGAGAGCTGTATTAAGTTCAGGGTCATGATTGCTTATGTGTTGCCTTTAGCAGACGAGTGAATACGTTGTACTATATGTGTGATCGAGACTGAGTAGCAACAGCTCGAGAAGGTGGATAATGTCGCAAGCATGTTCGCATCACGTCAGTAAGTCACCAATGTGAGGAGAGAAATTATAGAGAATGCCAACCTTCATCTATGAAAAATTACCCCATCATAGAAGCAAGTGAACTTGTCTTATATACTAGTCTATATACAAGAATTGGAATTGTATTTTTGTAGTGGTAGACGCACTACAATTATTATTTATTCCCATTCGATTCTTATAGTTTGGATTTTTTTTTTAAATGTGTTGACATTCATTCCACAAGTTTTTCCTATATACGTTTTTTTATCTATCTCTATCTCTATCTCTATCTCTATCTCTATCTCTATCTCTATCTCTATCTCTATCTCTATCTCTATCTCTATCTATATCTCTATCTATATCTCTATCTATATCTCTATCTATATCTCTATCTATATCTCTATCTATATCTCTATCTATATCTCTATCTATATCTCTATCTATATCTCTATCTATATCTCTATCTATATCTCTATCTATATCTCTATCTATATCTCTATCTATATCTCTATCTATATCTCTATCTATATCTCTATCTATATCTCTATCTATATCTCTATCTTTATCTCTATCTTTATCTCTATCTTTATCTCTATCTTTATCTCTATCTTTATCTCTATCTTTATCTCTATCCTTATCTCTATCTTTATCTCTATCTTTATCTCTATCTTTATCTCTATCTTTATCTCTATCTTTATCTCTATCTTTATCTCTATCTTTATCTCTATCTTTATCTCTATCTTTATCTCTATCTTTATCTCTATCTTTATCTCTATCTTTATCTCTATCTTTATCTCTATCTATATCTCTATCTATATCTCTATCTATATCTCTATCTATATCTCTATCTATATCTCTATCTATATCTCTATCTATATCTCTATCTATATCTCTATCTATATCTCTATCTATATCTCTATCTATATCTCTATCTCCATCTATATCTATATCTATATTTATATCTCTATCTCCATCTATATCTCTATCTATATATTTATATAAATTTTTTAAAGAAAATTAAAAACCAAAGAAAAGAAAGTTTAATAATATATTAGTATTTCAAAGCAATTTTCTAAAAGAAGTTCTCTGGCTAATTAAATATTAAATTAGTAAACAATGGAGAATTTTTGGGAAAAATGTTATCACGCTTAAACTATTTCTCAAAACAAATAAACGAACTAATTTAGTGTTTGTTTTACTCTGATTCAAATATCTAACTCAAACAAGTATTTTTTTTCGGAACTAAAAAAGTAATTACTTGGTTGAATAAATGCCTAATTACTTTTAAAATTCTCCAAACTAATCATTTACTTTAGAATGAAATATAATAATACTTGAATAGATGATACTTTCCATGTTGAAATAATAATGGGTTTCGAAATTACTTAAATACTCTTTTTAAAGACTAAAACTCACTCTTCTATTAAGAAAAAGGACACTTGTTCATTAACCATTTTTTTTTTTAAATTTAAAAAACCAGTATAATTTTTGTTTTAATCTTTTAATCATTTTTTATGAAAATAATTTCTTTTTCTAAGCCATGTTAAATGTTTTTTTTTTCTTTTTTTTTTAAGAAAAAAGAAGAAAAACTTTCTCTTATAAAGCATTATCTTTGAATTTAAAACTAGAAGCAATGAAATCCTTAAGAAAATAAATTTGCCTTTCAAACTGTTATTTTAAAATAAATTCAATATTTTTTGTATTTATCTTCACTTTTGCATTTTTTATTATAACTCCAATTTAATTTATCAGAGAAAATAGTTTTATAAAATTTCCGAAATATATTTCACTCTTAAAATGAATGAGTAAATTCCCCTACTCAAAAAAACAAAAGTGAAATTTTTTAAACTTAACTTGAGTTGAATACGCCTACATTTAAGCGAAATACTTGCTTTGAGTTAAATCTGCCTCTAGTGGTAAATATTTAAGCAATACTGGAACTGTTTTCGCTCAAGCATGACTTGATGACTGAGTTAGTATTTATTTTTTAATTGTGTGCGAGTTATAAGCTGGAATTCGTATCGTTTTATTTTTACCCCTTGCTAGTGTCAACCGAATCCAGTTCGGGCAACTCTAATTGCAGTATTTGTGATGCCCGAACAGACTTCGAGCAAGAGAAAAATTAACATTTCTATTTTGTGAAGCACGAGCTGTGTTCGTTTCTACTTTAGGATACTTGATTCACTATTTTCTTAATAGATGGCGTTAGTGGTCCTAGTTTTTTATCGATAACGACTTCAGCCGAGGGAGGAAAATGTGGGTGAGGGTTTTGGGATTTACCATACTGTTAAAGAGTTGTATTTTTATGTATGTATTTAGAATCATATTGTTGTTTTTTTTTATATTATGTTTCACTAGTTATATTATATTTAGCTTCAAAATTTTTTTAAAAAATTGCTTTAATTGAATAGCATTTGTGTGTAATCCATTACTTTTTAATGTGTATGCAAAAATTATAAATACAGTAGTTATTGGATTTAAAATTTTATTTTTGTAATAAAAAACCATTTTCTAACTTTTATAACAATATAAAGATTAAAACTGAACAGTCTAAAAATTTTCCATTTTTGACACATTTAAATAATCGATAATAAATCTAAATAAAATTGTTATGTTCTACTATCTAAATAAGTTGTGTCCTCGCTTTTACTTAACGTTTAATATTTTTTTTCTTTCGAATATATCTATCATTATTTTTAATCAAGAAAAAATAAAAGATCATATTATTAATAGCGATATTTCTGAAGAAGACCCTGTTTTAATTTTTGGTAAGTAAATATACTTTGTTCTTATTTTTAAAATACTATTATTTAGAATATGTATTATATACACTATCCATTTAAATTATTTGTTTTTCACCGTTTTTAAATAAAATACTATTAATTTAAATTTTTTTAAATTTATTAAAATTTATTAAAATTGAAGGAATTTAATAAAATTGAATTGAGAAATTTATTAAAATTGAAAGTGTTAAATGCTTTGTCATAACCTATAGGCTAAGCTGAAGTATATAATTTAGGGTCACTAATAATTTTCGAATTGCATATATGCTAAGGGTAAAAACCATAACAAGTAAATTATATATATGCTAGGGAAAAGCACCCAAACATGTCAATAACGTGAATTTTAATTATTGATTATGGTTTACGTAAATGTAAGGAAATTGCCTCAACACATTTGGCGCATTTAAATGTAAAAATGTATGCTGTATTGAGTAAGTACATTACACTAAGTATATTGTACTAAATGTAATCCATACCTTCATTCCAAGAATAATTTAGATATATCAATTTGAACCTATCCTGGAATTTTACAAATTTTTCGTTTAAAAAAGTAAGCTAAGTTTTAGATTCTGAAATATATTTATAAAATTTATTTGATCTATTTTGAATTAATTATTGAGTAATACATTACCAAAAACTATAATTTTTATTTTAATACGTCCCTAAAATTTATTTATTAAAATTCATTTAAGTTATATTTTGAGCGTAGCACTTAAGAATGAAGAAAACATAACCCAAAGTTATTATGAGATTACCACACTTTTTGAAAATGAAAAAATGATTAAAAATTAATCATAGTTTTTAAATGGGACCTCAAATTTTGTTGACTTGTACTTCACTGACATGTATGAAAATGAAATGCATTTCTATAAGTTTTACTATGGGATAAGATGCATAAAGATAAAAGCATTTTACGAATGAAAATGATACCATAGCATTTTAAAAATAGGTGGGAAACATAAAAAGATAAAAAAAATAAATATTGGAAACAAACATAAATAATTTTGAAATTAACATTACGCATGTAAATTAAAGGAGTTTTATAAAGAGAAAAATTTCTAGAATAAAACTATAAATTTTTATACTAAAAATATATTGTATAAAAATATTTTTATAATTGAAAAATATATAATATGTATGGAATTATGTACTTCTTTAGCTAATGAATTGTTATTGTTTCAACAATTTATTGAGTTATTACAATACTGTACTAATAATACTGTGAAAGTGGTTAAATTTCCCATCTTTATTATAAAAATATATCCAAACCAATATGTAAGGAATTACGTAGTTTATTAAAACTGCTAATGAATTTTTTTTTTTTTTGTTTCAACAATTTATTCAGTTATTACAACATAACATCTGATAATAATGTGAAAATGGTTAATGTCCCCCTTTTTCTACAATGATCTATGAATATTTTTCATTTTTTTTTTTTTTTTTTTTTTTTTTGAAAGAAAATAAATTTTTGACTCAGAAAGAATCTTTTACAAGCTCGCTTTCATTATTCGCTTGACGCGTGTAATAGGATATTGGCAGCTGTCAGACAAAAGACAAATAACAGAGGATAAAAGTTTTTTTTTCCAAAAGTGGTAAAGGTTGAGTAAAAAATCATTATTATTATTTCCAGCTAACTGCAAAATTAATTAACAGAATATTGGCAACAAAGATAGTTTCAATTATTAAACATTACGTGCTGTATAATAGTCTTTAACTTAAAATTCAATTTTGCAATACTTTGTTTTTTCGTATCTTTCATTGCTTTCCAAAAACATCTCTGTCAACATTATAGACATAACTTTAATTTTCAATAAAATAACAAACGAAACTAAATAAAAATAAAATGTTTTTTTATTAAAAAATTATTTTCTGCTATTTAATCCATGACCACTGAAATTTTTCTGTTGAAAAGACGAAAAACAAACGACAAAAGCAGAGAGTTAACGCGTAACATTTAAATGAGGTAGATTTTCACAACTACTTAAGTTACAACTTGTAAGCTCCCACTTAATATTTTAAGCTACTTTAATATACTAATAATATACTACTTACTATTGTAAGCTACTATTTGTATTTCCAGATCCCATATTTTAAGATTCCTGAATCTGAATCCGTCAAAAAAGGGTGTGTTTCATCAGAGAAAGTAATTTATGTCTGATTTTTCGCAAATTAAAATATTGCCTGCACATGTACGCAAGTTAATTAACATAAAATTATTCCCTCAATAGGGTTAAGAATTAAGTTTGAAAATTTAATCAATAGATCAGAAATTATTAACTAGTGCCCGTAAGGCCAGTAGAGTCTGGTTGGTAGGGCCCTGGGCACATATCCAAGAGTTCGAGGGTTCGATCCCCGCCGACCGAAGACTTCCCGTGTAGTAAATGGTGACTGATGCATGCTAAATCTGTCAAGTCGCAAAATCCACCATGTGACCATAAAAAATCAATACCTCTGGGGTTACAGATTCAGGAGTTCCTTTGTCTTCTGGATTGGTTCAAAATTACAAGGCTACGGAGTGAGTTGAATATATTAGTTGTCGTAAACCCAAAATTGGGTCGGCTGTTCAACGACGGATATAAAATTAAATAAAATTAGTGCCCGTACATATCTAAGTGCAGGTACAAGTTTTTTATGAACAATCTTATTAACTATATTTAAATGTAAGTGTAAAGACTTTAAGTGCTAGAAATCAACTCGAGAGAAACATTTTATTTTTTAAATAATATTTTTTTAGATTCAAAATTTCGAAAAAAATATTTAAATGTCTATGAAAGTTTATTGTTTTAATGCTTCTGTAAGAAAATATTTTTGTTTCAAAAAATATGGAAAGGGATATAACACCGGAAAGTAACCATGGCTACTTTGACACTTTCTGACAGGTTGTAATATCTTTCTGTATTATGCATCGCCATTCTAAAGCTTTAAATTGTCACTTTCTTCCGAAAGACACATCTTCTCAGCACTATAAACTTTTGGATTCGAAATACTTGCGCATTTCCCGCCGACGATTTTTGCATTTCCTTCTTTAGAGCCAATTTTTAAGGCCTACTTAAGCTTACTTCTCTAGCAGATTTAAATAGCTCTACCAACCTAAATCTCCCTAAAAAGGTTTTATTTTAATAATAATGAATACTATAATAAGCTTTAAATTGTCCCATTATTCGAGAAAGAACATCTTCTCAGCACTATAAACTTTTGGATTCGAAATATTTGCTTCATATTATGCATTTCTCGCCAAAACTTTTTGCATTTCCTTCTTTAGAGCCAATTTTTAAGGCTAACTTTAGCTTACTTCCCTAGAAGAATAGCTGTACCAACCTAAATCTCTCAAAAAAGGTTTTATTAATTTTAATAATGAACAACACTATTGTAATACAACACTATTGTAATACAACACTATTGTAATACAACACTATCGTAATACAACACTATCGTAATACAACACTATCGTAATACAACACTATCGTAATACAACACTATCGTAATACAACACTATTGTAATACAACACTATTGTAATACAACACTATTGTAATACAACACTATTGTAATACAACACTATTGTATTTTTAAAATGCTATTAGCTTAAAATATCTCAACATCCATTGTAAACAATGATTTTGGTTTTAGGATATAATGTTTTTTTTTTTTTTTTTAAATGATTATTAATAAAACTTTATTCACAAATTATAAATGTTTTTTAATCTAAAGAAGTAAAACTCTAAGCATATAGAATTGCTTAAGTAATTGGGGAAAAAATACTGAAAATAAATAAGCCACTTTGATCTTTTATTTTTAAAGCTAAGCCTTGGCTGAACTTACGTTTCTATGGCAGTCAAGTTAAATATTGCGTTCAGACTTAGTTTCGTGTACTTTTGAGATTTGAAAAAAAAGTCACATTCTTATAATTGCCATCAAATTTATAGTTGAAATAATAACTTGCTGATATGTTTGGCTTTGTCTAAATAGCGATGAATCCTCACTTCTCTAGATGTTAGATGCATAAATATGCGTAAGAACGAAAATTGTATATTATTTTAATGAAGGCGCAACTGATCTTACGGTGTCTGAATTTACACTTCGCTGCAGTCACATTTAATTAAGAGTAAACAAATACATAGGATCCGAAACATTCTATTTCTAAATAGCAATGCCTCAGGCAAGTGTAGAATAGAAAAGTTCTGTTTATTTTGTTTTCTTTCAATTCACCGTAACATAAAACATAGAAAATAATATCTTCCTCATCTAGATGTTTGATTAGGTGTAATCGAAAATTGTACTTTTTTGTACATTATATTTATTAAATCTCTTATAACTTCTAAACTATTTGTACTATTCGAGCTAGTTTTTATGTAAATCAATTCAGATAAAAAATAATACAGTCTGTCTAGATAAAAAGGTTCATTGTCCAGATTAATTATCTAGATTTTTCCCTCTTTCAACCCCTCCCTTAACTTCAGCAAATTCAAGAAGACGGTTTAAGCTCATTCTGGGGAGAAAACAAACTTCAAATTTCCATATTGAGCACGTACTATATTCTTTAATACGGTTAGTACTGTTATGTTTTGAAACAGAGTTAACTGCCAGTTACTTTTTGAAACTGTTTAAACAGCTCATACCATAGTTATGACACAGTTTTCAGTTAGCATTCCTTTAATTATAATTATTTCGGGTAGTTTTTTGTGACACGAGAACTGGTTTACATGACAAATTAATAAAAAAGATTTTTTATTCGATAATTTTTCGGAAATGATAAATCATCAACTAAAGAAAATTCCAAGACCCCAATGACCTGTTAGCTAAATATTATATCAAAAAATGAATGTAAAAAATCGCAGAACACTTTTAAAAAAGTCCAATGTTTGCACTTGATTCTATTCTAAATTAACCTTCTTTGAAGCAAAGGTTATGAAGTCAAAATTCTGTTTAAATAATTTTGCGGTAAAAAATTTAAAAATAAACAGTTTAAACGCCGACGTATGAAAAAATTGATCTTTAAACGGACAGCGGAGGTGAAAGTTAATATTTATTTTGCGGTTGTTTAATCTACTTTAAGAATTGATTTTTTTTCTGTTTGAAAATTTATGTAAAAATAACAAGCATTAGAGGAAATATAATCTTTTTTTTACAATTATTGATTTCCGTTTAAAAAATTCTGTGAAGATAATGAATATTTTTCGTGAGAAAATAGCCAAAGGATAAAATATTAAAATATAACGGATAAAGTAGTGGTGAATTGTATTAAAACTCTGGGAAATTTGACTAGTAATTGCACGATAATGTACATTTTTAACTATTCATTTTCCATATCTTGATTTCAAATACTATTATTAACGTTTCAAAATCTACCTCAGGGACAATATATTTATAAATTGGAAATCCAAATGTTCTGTATATATTTTAAAACTAGTTTAATCAAATTGAAACTCCCGATTCAATAACTTTGTGAGTCATAACCGAGTCATAAACATTGTTTAATAATTTTGAACATGGAGATCAAAAGATTTAAATAGAATTAATTTATTCCTTTTGACAGTTATGTTTTCACAAAGCTTAGATACGATACTTTATTTATGAAGTATGGCGCCAATTTTGACATGTTGGCATTTAATACACGAACACAGGAAATCAGACGTAAACTCAAAAGGTTTATTTAAAGTAAATAATCAAATGATATCGCAATTAAGATGTAGTTTTCAATTGTTCTAATATGTGTTGCTTACATTTAAATTTCTAAAATGTATTTTTAAATTACATTGATATTAAAGCATTCTTTTCAGAAAATAATTATATTGCAAATCATTTTTTTCCAGAACTACCTATCTATAATTTAAATAAATAATATAAATTAAAATATTAAATAAATAATATAATTTTATATTTAGGTTAATTGGATCAAAATACCAATAAAAACTTCGTTCGTTTGTCTTTTAGTATTCTTTAATTAACATTCAAATGTAAGTTATTGATTAGAAAAATAGTTTAATGCTTCATCGTAAATAAAATCGATTAAATTTTTAAGTGTCAAATATAACGATTTAGGTTTATATTGTTAGGTATTTTCAGATGAAAACTACTCATAATTAAATAATTTAACCAACATTTATCATCAACATTTATCATTAAATTGATAAACAATTTTTAAAAATTAGAAAATGCAATTGTATAATTGAGTATTAAACGGTTGATTAAAAGTGCATTTTATTTAAGATGTTGTACTTGATTGATTAAAAATGCAATTTATTTAAAATTTAGTAGTTGGTTGATTAAAAATCCATTTTATTTAAAATTTTGGAGACAGAACTTCAAAATGCCAAATTTTATTATTATTGTTCAAGATTTTCTTACTTAACTACATAAAAATGAATAACAAATGATTTTTCAACTTTATTTTTAAAAAAAGTTCTTTTATTAGACTTTTAATACTTCCAAAAGGAATGAAAAAACAAACTTTAAAGTGAAGAATTTTGTTCTTTTATTGCTTGGCATTTTCAAACAATTATTGATGAAATGTAAAGATAAGTATTTAATTCAATTTACTATAATTTCTCGCACTTATTAGCTCCATATAAAAATACAATATAAACAATTTTGTCACCTATAGTAATATCGCTCAGTAAAATATTCCAGCTATGTTTTTATCTTATGCAGTAAAGAAAATTAATAAGCAAAAATAGTTGGGTAACTATGGCTTGCAAAAAATTTCCTTGAAATATCCAATCACAAAAATTTTTTAATAATATCATTCCATCAACTTAAATTAACTTTTAAAAGTAGTGTTTTATTAGGGTGATTTTATATACCAGGCTATTAAATTTACTGACTACATAAATAAAATTATTAAATAAAGAGCTCCGTTGAGGTTCCGATAGGTTCGAGTCCCTTGCCGTCAAGCTAAACACGGGAGTTTTTCGTGTTTTTACCTCTCCATGTAACGCAAATGCGGGTTAGTTCCATCAAAAAGTCCACCATGAATTCAAATTTCTCCCACTTTTTCGTCCAGGAGTTCCATTGTCTTCTGGATTGGGTTCAAAATTACAATTCTACGGAGTTGAACAGTTGTAGTCATAACCTCAAAATTGGATTAGCTGTCCAACAACGGTTATAAAATAAAGTACAAGACTGTCAGCTGTGGTGGCTCATGAGATAGAGCGCTCACCTCTCAATAAGGTGACCCGAATTAGAGTCCCAGCAATGGCTGCACGACGCAAATTTCGCACCCCGATCACAGTGCTGTCGTAAAATATTCAAATAGGTAGGCCGATCGCGGGTTGGAGTGTTCCCTAGCTGTCAGGCTAACCGTGGGAGGTTTTTCGCTCCATGCAATGCAAGTGCAGGTTAGTTCCATCAAAAAATTCTCTACGAAGGCAAATTTCTTCCACTGCTTGAAACAAGAGTTCTGGATTGCTTTTAAAATTACAAGGCTACCGAGTTGAATATTAGTAGTCGTAAACCCAAAAATTGGGGTCTGCTGCTCAACAACGGTTATAAAAAAACATGAAGCAAGAGACGAGAAAAAAATTCGTTCAATTTTATGCACGTAATTTTGACTGTTCTAAGTAAGTGCCATCATTACACTAATGCATTATTACTATTTTTTTCTTCCTTCTTTTTTTTTCGAAAAAGTATATTAGGTTGTGATGTAGGTGATTTGGAAATAAAACAGCGTAAATGATTCAGAAAAGGTCAAAACATCAGAGATGTAATTGAGTGTAGTTTTCCGGAGAAAAAAAATCACAAATGGATCAAAATAGAAGTTGTAATTTAGTCTTTGAATACGTCATTAAGATCATAAGGTCTATGCTAAATTACTTCAACTTACATTACCTCCAATGATTAAATTACGAACAAAAACTGAGAATTAAAATGACACAAAGGTAACTGCAATCTTTATAACTTTTCCGGTGTCGATGATTAGCCTCAAAACCATAAGGAATAACTTTTTTTTTTTTTTTTTTTTTTTAAATTTCGTCGGCTATTTACGAACGAAACGAACAATTACAAGTCTACGGAACTGTACAGTTTATATACTAATACAGATTATTTACAAAATAATTCTAGTTTTTTTATATTTATAGTTTTTGTAAATTTGATAAAAGGTAATTATTGTAAATTAAGTATTGAAGTTCGTGAGGAAAAATCTCTAAATTCTAACATAAAAACTCAATTTTCCGGATTAAGTTAATAAATTTGCAATGTGTTGCGTTTCAAAATTCACTTTAAGATTTTCATTTTTTGTTTAGATTACTATCATTCAAAAATATTTAAAAGATTTGAATTAAATCCGCTTAAAATTAAAAAGAAGAGTTTTATATTGAAAGCTTAGAAAGAATCTAATCATCAAAATTGCATAAAAAAAAAAATTTGTTAATATTTATTCATACTTTATACGTAGTTCTTCCTAATAAACTAAAAATCTTAATCAAATTCTAAAATAAAAACTAGAGTAAATTAAATTAAAATTCTCCACATTTTTGTTAATGTAAGTACTTTTTCATTTGCTTCAAAATTTATAAGGGTGAAAATAGTCTATGTGTTTCGAACGCTAGGAAATGGGCGCACATTTTCTCAACTCGTCAAAAGATGACAAATAGGATATACCAAATGTAAACATTTCTATCATTAAAAAAAGTTGTAAACGAAAAATGAAAATAATGATAGTGCAACCCAAAACCATGGTAGCCCAGGGATACTAATCACTACAGAATGTATATCCAAACAGAATTTCGGCATTAGCAAAGTTATACCCAAGTTTCCAACAAGATGCTGCAATAGATGATTTATTGAATTTTTCCTGACGGACATTTTAAGAATACTTGTTATCGACAAAGGTAACCTTCACCTATGAAATGGTACCCCACCATAGAATCAGGTTAACATGTCGTATATACTTAGTGAATTGGGCTCGAATTTTTGTAGAGGTAGACGCATTACAGTACTCCCCCACCAGAATTATATCTGTAATAGAATTCAATGAACGGACACCACTAGTTGATTCATTGCTGTTTTTGTGAGAAGCCGGGAGAGCTGTATTAAGACCACCGCACCTTTAAATACTGATCCTGAGAGCTGTATTAAGTTCACGGTCGTGGTCTCTCCGGTGTTGCCATTGGCAGTCGAGTGCATACAGGCCGACGTTGTGTGTGATCGAGACTGAGTAGCAATAGGTAGACAATGTCGCAGTCACAAGTCAATTGTTCAATGGAGACCATCCATTGTAGTAGGCATGTTCAAATCGAAGCTGGAGTTTCTGCCAAGGCACATCACGCCCGAAGGTCACCAACGTGGGGATAGTAATTATCGACAATGACAACCTTCGTCTATGTAAAGGTACCCCGACATAGAATCGAGTTAACATATCTTATATACTAGTGAATTGAAATTGTACTTTTGCATTGAATTGAAATTGTACTTTATGTCTGTAGAAGTAGACGCCTGGTATCCCCAAAGTAACCAAGGTTAAATTGGAAAGGAATGAGGTAACAGGTTTTCAAAGAAGATAAGACCTTTAAGGCAGTTAATTTAGTTGGTAGACTTAAAAATTAATTTAAAACCGAAACGGCACAAGTTAATAGCAATTTTTCTTGCAAAGCAACAAAGATTTGAATAAGACAGCATAATCCATTAAGTTTAGCTAAAGCTGAATATAGATGTGTTAAATCCATGATTGGCAGCAAGCAAGATAAGGAAGTCATGCTCAACATTTTTTAATTTTGATCATTACGGAGGTTAAAGGTTAGATGCTTGAAACGAAAACGCGGTAATATTTTAACAATTAGGAAGATTAAGACTAACATGAAAGTGGCAAAATGTATACGATAAACGGAGGTGGAAAAGGATAAGTTACTTAAACATCGAAAAACGCCTCGTGGCAGAATCACAGCGACACGGTGATATTGTCACAGAGCGTTACAGAATTCTTGCGGAAAGATTTTTCTTTTGAAAAGTAAAAAATTTTAGTTTTTTTTTCTGCAGATGTTTGCACGTCATATCTGAATCATGCATTTAGATATTCACTTTTTGAAGTGCTCAATTTACGCCGATAGTAACCTCGTTGCAATGCATTTTCGGCGGATATTAATATTGATTCTCACGTGGTTTTTAAATATCCCGATATATTTCCAACGATATGAAAATTCGAATCGTGCATTTCAAAATTTTACTTTTTTAAGGAATGATTATATCGAATATTTGGCATTTATTGCTATTGATTTCTTCATATTTATATCCGATAATTTTTATACGATACCACTTACTACAGCAAACTAATCTCGAAATGAAACACGCATTTGAGTATTTTGTCGTCGATCATTTTTTCGCCAATAACTAATGCGGTTTTCATGATTTTTAATTGTTTTTTACTGTTATGACTATTTACAAAATGCGAAGAAGGAAATAATTAGTACAATTTCGCCACCCCACCCCCAACAAAATGCTAGAATATCACCCATATTATTAGAATGAATAATTATTACATGTTCAATTAAAAAAATATATATAGTATTTTTTTTTTGTAAGCACAAAGCTTCTGTTGTTTTAAATTAGTAACATATACGTTTATTATTATTAAAAGTATATTGCGGAAAGTTATTAGTGCTAGAGAGTTTTGTCGCAGATAGCTCGAAAAAATTCAGCCACAGGGAAAAAACGTAGAGTTAAATTAATTCCCACTTTAAAAATAAATTATAATTATAAATGGTCTGTTCTATATTATTTACCCAAAACCATATGCTTAATTTATAACAATTCCTTAGACAGCATTCAACAATGACACTATTACTTGAATCGATTAAATCAGCAACATATTCCTGTCAATAAAAGTCACTCATATAACCATTACTTTATTATTTATGTTTGTAGGAATATTTTTATAACCATAACATCAAAAGGAAAATCATCTGAAAATGAAATAATTATTTCTTTAATATTTTAATTGACGTCGGAGATAGATTTTTATAACATCAAATATTTATACAAATTTTATAAGAATAAATATTTGCCAGTATATTCTTAAATTTAAATAAGATAAGCAATTTAATGAGCTAATTTCCAAAACGAATTCAATGACATTCTAAAAAGATATTTAATTGGTAAGATTTTTGCAAATTAAAAATGAAAAGGTATAAAATATATTTATTTCTATAAAGTTTTTAACGAAATACCGTATTAGATTATAAAAATTGTCTAAACGTTTATTTGAGAAGTTATTTTCTAATCTTTATCATTAATTTGTAAATATTAACACAAGATAAAAATCTTGAAGGGAAGTTTGATAGGTTAGTCAACGCTAATTAGAAACGGTAAATTAAAATTTTATTTCATTTTACCTTTTCTAATTAGCGGGATATTTATATTTTAATTTACTGCTATTAGTATTTTGCTATTTCTGCGGAAATTTTAAAAAATGATTTGTAACTCTTTTTAAATAAATAGCAATGTTTGTAATTTGTATTGTAACAGAAGCGTGCAAATAATTGGAGTTACAATTCTATTAAATATTAATACTATAATATTTTTTTTTGTAGTTTTCTTGGATATTTAGGAGCAGATATTAGGCCTTTGGTTCGAATGATTTATAGTTTTGTAGTGCATCTACCCTATTAAAAATTCCAATTCTCTAGTATATAAGACATGTTAACTCAATTCTATATCGGGGTACCTTTTTACAGATGATTTTTACAGATCTTGTCGATAACCAATATCCCCAAAATTTCATATAAGAGTCTTGAAGCATGCTTTTCACTGAAGGCAGTTGATCTTGATTTTATTTAGATGAATAATGACTATTCGAGGACACAAATGACTCATCTGGTAAAAAAAGGTCTCATCTGGTCAGGGCTAAAGAGAATAGAAGGGCTAGTTCACTCCGCTCTTAGAGCTGAAGCTACGATTTCCCTCCTCATGACGTCACCGTGTCCGCAGATCTCGGAGATCACAAGCAACGATATTATGATAACTTTGCATCTTTCTCTTTGTAAAAATAAGTTAGACTTTTTCTGGTTATTAGCTCTCAAACTTTACGTAATTAACATATTATTTCCGTTCATAAACATAGTTCAAAAAAACTTTCTTGGCCATTGTATTAAAAAAATACCATTTTAAACTTATACAAATATTTTACTAGTTGGCGAAAATGACACTATAAATACTTTATTTTAAAAAGTTCAGTTTTAACTTTAATTATAAAGAAAAATAAAAGCATATATCGACACTTTTTTATCTACATATTCTTTTATAACAATAAGTTGAGTTAAATTTAGAATCCCTGATTTTAAAATATGCCTTTAATAGCAATTTGTTCATACTTAATTATTAGAAAACATCAACTTTAAACGCTAATTACTGAAACAAAATAATAATTTAGGTTCATAATGACATTAGAAATTTTACAATTGTTTTTAAATATTTAAATTTAAGATTATATAATTTATAGATATTTAAATTTAAGAGAATATAATTTTTTTAAAAATCACAAATATTAGGAATAACTACATTAAAAATTATCTTATGAAATTAGGAGAATTTCAACAATACACTATATATTTTATTTATACTTTTAACTTACGTTTTAATTTTCTTTGACTTTATCCATTTTTTAATTTTTTTCACCTGCCTTTCTTTTTGAAGTAACGAGGCGGTTTCTATTTAGATAACGAATTTTTATAAAAGTTCTTAACGATAGAAAAAACGTATTGCTGTTATATATTAACTGTGTCATTTCGGAATCCATTCTTTACATAGTTGTTCATTTACTTTAGGGAACACGGGGAAAATTATATTTTTTCCTTTTGCTTTTCTATCAGAATGTTTGCAAGGTGCAATCGCGCAAACTGGCATTTTGTTTATAGTTTTAAATTTTTGTAAATTCACTGCAAAAACTGAGGAAATTCATTATAGAAAATAACAAATGTCTTAGAATATGTCACAAAAAGAAATGCTCCAATATTAGTTAGAGCTAGTAAAGCCGAACGCTCCGTTCTTGAAGTAAAAGTGCGAGCTTTGCGCCAAAGTGACGTCACAAGAGAAAGTCGGAGGATTGGCGCGGCGAGAGTTTCTTCAAAGGAGTGAACCAGCCCTTCTATTCTCTTTAACCCTGTCATCTGGTAATGAAGTACTCTCCAGATGGAATAGCCAGTCAAGTCCCCAGACCTCAACCTGATGCAGCATGTCGGAGACAATCTGAGAAGGGCAACTGCCACCACTTTTATAACCGAAAACTATCTACTACCAAATAACAGTGAAAATAATTGCTACAAAAACTTGCTTCTAAACCGTTTTTTTTTTTCAACATATCCTGTGTCTGACTATGAGTCTTACACAAAATCATGCATACATATTAAAAATCTTTAATGATATATATACATTTATGCCATAGCAACCTATGTTCATGCTGAATTTCCATAAAATGTTCTTTTCAGTTCGGAAAATAATCGACTAAATCTGAGATTTCTTTTAATTTTATAGACCAGTTATAATAGTTTTCTTATCTTAAAGTATTACTTTTCCTCTTAATTATTTCAGTTTTAAATGAAAACCTACAAACTACTAGATCTTATAAAAAGAAAACTATAGCCGGACCCCGATTTAACGAATTCATAGGGACAGAAAATATTATTCTCTAAAACGAAGAAAATTCGTAATATCAGAGGCAAAATTTTTAAAAAAATGAATAACTTTATTTTATTTTATAACCGTCATTGAACAGCCGACCCAAATTTTTGGTTTACGACTACTAATTTTCAACGCCGTAGCATTGTTTGTTTGAACCCAATCCAGATGACAAGGGAGCTCCTGCATCAAGTATTGGGATAAATTTGCAACCAGCCATCACCGGGATCGAACACGGTTCACCTCATTGGAAGGCTAACACTTTATCCCCTGAGCAATGCTAACCTTTTTTTTTATATTTTATAGCCGTCGTTGAACAGCCGACCCAATTCTGGGTTTACTACTACCAATGTTCAACTCCGTATCCTTGTAATTTTGATCCCAATCCAGAAGACAAGGGAGCTCCTAGATCAGTACCCCCATGTTGATTTGTTATAGGAACTTGGAGGACCCTGACAAATTTAACGTGCATCAATCATCATTTACTACACGGGGAGTCTCCGGTCGGCAGGGATCGAACCCAAGACTATTATAAATCTACTTCATTAACTTCAGAAAATTCCGTAAATCGCAAAATTCGGTAAATAGGGGTTCGTTAAACCGGAGATCGACCGCATAATTATTTTCAGAAAAGTTAAAGCTATTCAAAAATCAATAATAACTTTTAAACCTAATAAAATAAATCACTCTTTCGTCATAATTAAACTAGTTTATGATTCTTTTTAAGATTAAGAATATCAAATATTTTTAAATAAATAAATGTTCGAATTTAAATGATATTATAGCTTTAAAATCATGTGATTTATTTATGCTTACAATTGTTTTTCTAAGACTTATCACACAACTAAATGAATTAATAATACATTTATTATTAGAAAATTTAAAAATCACGAGCTCAGGGTTCTCAGAAAAAAATTACTTCTCGACATTCGAAACATAATTTCTTTTTTCTGTTGACTTATTTTACAGTGAAGGGACAGCTGCCATATACAATCGAGAGAAGTAGTAGAAAAACTCTTTAAAGTAGTGAAAAATTGTTTTTTTGCAATTGACTAAAAAAGCAACGATGAAGATGGATGAGTCTTAATGATAAAAAAAATAATAAACAACGATACCCCTCAGAAGAATAATCAAACAAAAACAAACAAAAAAACAAAAAAAACTCTCTCCAACAAAAGACTGAACTCATAGCGTTACCAGCCTGAATTCTTAAAAAGTGTAATTTAAATTTTTTGCTTTATGTAATCCACATTTTTTAACTAGTTTAATAGCTGAATAAATTATTAAGTTTCATATATCTGTGTTCTTTAAGTAATTATTCGTTTTTTTTTCCCTTCTTTTTTTTTTTTTTTTTTTTGCAAAAAAAAAAAATTCATTTTAGTAATTTTTGTTTTATGATTTTATCGTTGCTACTGTTGAGTTTTTTCCTTCCTCTAGTAGAGCCATTTCTTCGGATTATGAAAAAAGCTCAAAAACTCAATATGTGAAACAGTGTCATATAAGTTAAAGGAATAAGTTTACATTAGTTAATGTACATTTTTCAATAGATTAAAAGCTGAATAATTTATTACATATAATACATCGGCGGTCTTTAGGATAATATTCGTTTTTTCAATTTCAAAAAAAAAAAAAAAAAAAAAAAAAACTTAATTTATTTTTGTTTTGTGATTTTGTAGCTATTACTATTCAGTTTTTTCCTTTTTTAGGTAGAGCCATTTTATGCTGATTATGAAAACAGCTCAAAATCTCAATATGAAGAATAGTGTCATATGTACAAGAGAAAAAAATAAGCTTTCATTATTTCATCCACATTTTTTAGTAGTTTAATAGCTGAATATATTATTAAGTTTCATACATCCGTGTTCTTTATGTAATTGTTCGTTTTTTTTTTTTTTTTTTTTTTTTTACAAAAAAAAATTATTTTAATGAATTTTGTTTTGTGATTTTGTAGCTGTTAATGTTGAGTTTTGTCCTTCTTTGGGTAGAGCTACTTATGCTGATTTTGTAAAAAGCTCAAAATCACAATATGATAAATAGTGCCAGATGTAAAAGTGAAAATAATAAGCTTACATTATTTCATCGATATTTCTTAATAGTTTAATAGCTGAATAAATTATCAAGTTTCATACATCTGTGTTCTTTATGTAATTTGTCGTTTGTTTTTGTTTTTTTTGTTTTTTTTTTTTTTTTGGCAAAAAAAATTATTTTAGCGAATTTTGTCGCTGTTAATGTTGAGTTTTGTCCTTATTTAGGTCCTTATTTTATGCTGATTATGAAAAAAGTGCAAAATCTCCATATGAAAAATAGTGTCGCATGTATAACTTAAAAGAGTAAGTTTACGTTATTGAATGCACATTTTTAATAGTTTAATAGCTTAATAAATTATTAAGTTTCATACATCTGTGCTGTTTAGGTAATTGTTCGTTTTTTTTCTTTTGCAAAAAAATTTTTTTTTTAATTTTGTTTAATGACTTTGCAGGTAATATTGGTGTGTTTTGGCCTTCTTTGGGTAAAGCCATTTATGCTGATTATGCAAAAGTCTCGAAATCTTAATATAAAAAATAGTGACATAAGTATAAAGAACAAGTATTTCATCGAAACTGATAGAAGTTGTGTTCAGGACGAATTGTTGTTACAAAGAATTGTTCGTGCGAGGAATTGTGCCCACGGCGAATAGTCGTTGTGACGAGTTGTTCACATGCAAAATTAAGCAGATAAAAAATTATTGCAGAACCTAATTATTGGATGTTCTCTAAGTTTGAACTAATGAATTTTGTGAATTTCTCTAGCATACGCAACTAAAATAACAAGATGTTAGATGAAAATTCAAAATCTTTCTATTCTTTAAATTGATTATTTCAGAATTCTTATTTGAGTTTGTAGAAAACGTCATATCATGTACTGGCATGTTAATCAAAAATATCAGGACAAAAAACTAAAGATGAGGACAAAATATTTTTTATCTAAAAACCCAAAGATATCAGGACAGAATAGAAAAATAGAATTCCTAAAATATAGAAAAATCCCCTAATAATTTCATTAAACCTTTTGGAATGAAACAAAATAAACATTTTATTGGGGCGTTTTTAAAATTCGTTTAACCCAATGGCAAAATGAGTCTTGGTTTGGATTTGATGGCGTCCACGCACTTTTCAACTGTGTTCAAGAGTAATAGTAAACTGTGCGTATGCGTCGTCATTGCATGCGTTGCTACGACGACCGATGCTGTTTTTATTTACACTAGCAGGCATTTTTAATGTATTTACATAATAATAATTTAAAGTATTTTTATATTCTTTTTACTATTAACATATAAATACTGTCTTGACGGCGATTTCAATAGAAATAGAAATGCTGAAGAAGGTAAAGTATTTTGTGACGTCTTGAAACAGGCAGGATATGAAAACCAATCTGAGAACCCAATTGACAATCCATTGCGACAGTTTTTCCAACCCATGATTTGAAATGTTGTGGCGTTTAACGGAATCAATCCGGAAAGAAAAAGAATTTGACCAATGGTTAACCAGTGATCGTAATTAGGCGATCACAATTTTTTTGTTGTTTTTTTTTTTTTTAGAATCTTTTTTAAGATGCAATTTACAATTTATGATTCGTTCTAGTTAGAAAATAATTTACGGATTTTCAAGAAAACGGAAGGAAAAAAATTATCCATTTCTCTTCTTTTTAACAAATGCAAGGTTTTTAACAATTAAAATAACTTCCCCGGCAGAATAAAAAAGCCTTCATTATAAACAATTTATTTGGTTTTAACTTATATTGAAAGCAAAAGTTCTGAAACTTTTCGAACGAGGTAGTTATTTTAGTTTGCCAAATTACTTCTGCAAAAAAAAAAAAAAAAAAAAAAAAAAAATCAAATACTATATAATGCAAATTTTAAATTGGGATCATTAATTTATTCAATTCAGGCAACAACCGTAACAATTCCCAGAACAGCAGCAAATCTTCATTACATCGAAAACTTTTTTTTAAATCTTAATTGTGTCTAATTATATAGAAATATCAGTAAAATTAAAAAATAATCTTATGATAATTGCTGAAGTTTGAAAACTCATATTTAATACAATGCAAGACTTTTTGTTAACGAGTTTTCTTGATGGAAAATAAAAATAAATAAAAGAAATGAGAATTTCATGAGAATTCAAAAATTTCTTAAGATTTTACACACGCTTGTAGTACACCAAAAGTATATTATAAATTGGAAATGTAAGAGGTATGCGATATTTTAAAACAGAATTGTTTTTGAATCAAATTTCCGACGCCAAAATAACCAATAAAAAAAATTATGATAAAACTTATTAAGTACTGAAAAAAGAGGGGGAAAAAGGAATCTTATGCCTGCTGTACGAATCGTTTTGATAATTATTATGTTTTTGTTTTTAGTACATCTCAATTTAGTTGTGTGAATTATATGTAGTGAAAATAAAAACCCACCAGTGTCAAATGAATTACTAGCTGAAAGATTGATGCCTCATTGTTGGTGGTTAGTGAAGCACCCAAATTACGGATAAGTTCTCTCTTTGGTACAGATTAAATTTGACAATTTCTTAATTAGAGCCGCGTTGGCTCAGGGGATAGAGAGTTCGTCTTCCAATGAGGTGAACAGAGTTCGAATCCCGGCAATGGCTGGTCGATACGAATTCCGCATCCGGCTCGCACCAAACACAACTGATATAAATTATACTCAGTGGTAGATGGATCATGGGTTAGAGTTCCCTTATCGTCAGGCAAACCGAGGGAGGTTCTCGATTTCTGCGTCTCTATGTAACGCAAATGCGGGTTAGATCTATCAAAAAAGTTTTCCACGAAGGCAAATTTCTCCCAATACTCGATCCAGTAGTTCCCTTGTCTTCTGGATCGGGTTCAAAATTACAAGACTGCGGAGTTGAACATTAGTCGTAAACCCAAATTTGGGCCGGCTGTTCAACGACAGTTACATAAAAAATTACATTCGCAGTTAGGTCACACAAAAATGCTATAAATTTCAATTTTAAATTTCTCCTGAATTTGTGAGAAATCTTGTTTGTTTTTTAAATTTTCAAATGTTAATTTATATAATTTATATATTTTCAAATGTTAATTATGTTAATTTATATAATTTATAAATAATATCTATCTGGGTGCATAACCAAATCTTTCCACAAAAAATAATCACCTTATGAGTACTTTTAAAGCATTTAAAATTATTTTTAAGCACTATATACATTACCAAAGTGCAAAATATTTTTCCAATAATTTACATGATCATGATAAAATAACTGGTTTCCGATAAAGAACTCTTTTTCTTGGTTACATTAGCCACCATGAAAAAAAAAAGAGATTTTTCGGTTCGATTTCAGAGGGTGGAAAATGTAGCCTGAAATTGAGAATCTCTTGCAAAATTCAGCAGAGTTGCACATAAGAGTGCAATAATTTCACCGAACCCAGCTCAGTAAACGCACGTGTGGACCCGCAAGCATTTCATCAAACATGTAAAATGATTGGCGCTTTCAGACGCTACGGAACGACGGTACGCCGAAATGCATTGTGTTTGAATGATTTGTGAAAACGTTGAATAGAAAACAATGTGAAAACCACGCTTTTGCATAATGCGGTACGAAAAATCAACATAATAAAGAAGAAAAAAATCTCACTTTCAAAAAGGAAAAATCAAGCACTTTTTAAAAACACCCAATAAAAAAAGCACCTTTAAGAGCTTTTAAAAAATCGAAAATAAGCAACTTTAAGCACTTTTTAAAAACACTACGTGCATTGTCTATGGCAAAACAAACATAATTTAATATCTTAAAACCTTTAATATGTCAAAATAATACGATATAAACAGTCATAATATTAAGTTTAATAAATTTTAATATTACAAATGATCCACGATTGTATAAATACAACCCAAAGTATATCATTAGAACTACATAAAAAACAAAGTAGTTTTAAAATGTTTTTTTTTTTAATTATTAAAAGAAATTCAAACAGATGCTTATGTTCGTTCGTAAACTTCATTTAGTTCAAACTTATTCTTCGGTAAACATGTTCGATCACGCGTCAACGTGTTGAATAATTTAAAAGGAAGTTACTTAAGAAACAGGACTTCTTCATAAGTTATGCGTGTGTATCTTTAATTACATTCGTGCGAATTTAGGATGTGGAAGTTCGTTATTCTGTAGAAAGTCAACTTGTTAAAGGAATTTGTATATTCAGCAGAAGGGGGATAATGCTGTCACGTTCATATTGTTTAAAACAACAAGAAGAAATAGACTCGGTTAAAATTATGCGGAAAATATATATATTTTGTGCTATACAAAAAAGTACAATTCGGACAACTTCTAAGAAAATGATCAGAGTTGCAACATTTATTGTTTGTTTTATGTAATATCATTCAAGACTAAATATTTCTTTCAAGGCTATAAGTATGATATATTTTAATACTTACAAAACATAAGTCTTATACAGTCCTTGGTCATTTTATTAGACGCACTCTAAGATTAAAAATTATAATTATCAAGTGATACTATACAGCTTTGTTATTGTTGTACGTTACTGAAACCGGTTTGCATTTGTTTACGCTCTTATATCAATTGGTTAACATTGTAATGCATTACGTTAAAAATTAATACAAATAAGAAGTATATAAAAAAAAACTCCTGAATAAACCCCCATTACATGTATGTTTAAATATAAAAGTATTGCCTATAAACTCTTGCAAATCATGTCATTATTAAAATACTACAGTGCATCTAATAATTTGATCAAAAAATTATTATATACTAATATAATGCTTGATATAATAAATATTCTATATTTATATGATATATTGTCTACTCTATTCTATCGTCGAATTTATATTATATATCGTCTAATTTAACCCATTGATACATGAACGTAAACAAGTGCAAATCGGTTTCAGTCACGTAAAAACAACAAAGCTGTATACTATCACCTGATAATTAATATTTTACATAGAATATTATAGTGCGTCTAATAATTTAGCCAGAGACTGTATCTTTTATGCAATACAAAAAAGTATGATTCGAAAGTTTTCTAAGAAATGATTAGCGTTGCAAATTTTTTTTTTTTTTTTTTTTTTTTTTTTTTGTTTCATGTAATACCATTTAAGACTTTAAATATTTCTTTCAAGACTAATAATATGATATATTTGAAAACTTACAAAATATAAATCTTATATTTGCTTATAATTGAGCAGATTGAAATATCTTCTATTAAATAAACAAGAAAATAAGTAATTTCAAAAATTAACAAATAAATAAATAATACATTACAGCGACGTAAAATAAGTTTATTTTGCTAATTTTACAATACATCGTGAATATCGGGTATTACAATATTATGACAAATAATGCCAATTATTGAATTTTATAATTTCATGATCATTATCAGTAAGATCTAAAACATAATATCGGCATAATTTCTTACATCGATAATATCGTAAGTATCAAAAGTAGGGACGATGGCGCTTTATTGCCGTATTAAATGGTGTTAATACGAACTTTAATACCAACCGATTTATGAATTTACGGCTATAGAAGTACGGCCTTGTAATTTTTAACCCAACCAGAACACAAGAGAATACCTGAATCATGGACTGGAACAAATGAGCCTTCGTGGAGTACTTTTTCGATGGAATTAACCTGCATTTGCTTTACACTAAAAAGAAAACCACGAAAACTTGACATGGCTAGTCTAGTGGCAAGGGGACTCTAAATTCATAAACCGTCAACCACTGGTAATACTTTAAGGCAGTACTGAGGTCGGTGTGAGCTTGGAACAGTATTCGTATAAAACAGGTATCGCTTGGGTTCGAACCCGGTTTGCCTTAGTTGGAAGCGAGAGCTCTATCCTCTGAGCCGTAATGGCACAAGCTATTATATTTGTAAACGTACTAATTAATAGTAATATCGTTTTGTTTATTTTTCAATATTTCACGCATGCATTTTTTTTTTATTCCTTTGCTGATCAAAGATGGAAAATTACAGATAAATATAATTATAGATAATTATGGGAAAATATAGATAAATATAATTGAGAGTGTAAAGTGAAAAGTTTCTATAGAAAGTCATGTAAAAAGGTCCATGAAACTTCACTGTAAATTCTCTAAAGAAATCGTTTGATCGTTTATCCATAAATTAGTACTTTAAGCACCAAATGAGGTTGACATATAATAGGACGCAAAGGTACTGCAACCATAATAAATTGCCACATTGAAACATACTTGCCGACTCTCTGGTAAATAAGTATTCGCTTAATAAATTCTATATCTCCCAAAAACTTCTAACAGTTTGTTCTAAATCAAGAGTTTCTTTAACTATCCCACAATGGATTTTGTTATCCTCCATGATCGATATGCTTCCAACAGCTAAATAATCAAACACAGAATTTTGTAAGATTGAATTCGAGCTAGGAGGGTGAATTTGAGGAGTTTTTATTAGCTAAAAAAAAAAAAAAAAAAAAAAAAAAAAAGGATTCCGCATCGATTAATAAATCAACTCTTAGCTGAATGTGAAAGTACTCATCCGCTAATTTAATGTTTTACAACCCATCGAGACACTTGTTTCCTTATTTTGGAGGGTGTGAGATCAGTAATTCTAGGAACAACTAATAAATTTAAATCAGCGTTAAAAGTTCAGACTTTATTCAATTCCTACTATTAGTTCACACTCTTCCTATATCTTGCTCAAATTTCCAATCGATAATAAAATTCTTTTTATTCATCCGTTCAAGTTCAAAAACATCTTTTTAAACTTGTAGAGGATGACACTTGATGTTAATCAAGTTTTTTCAAATATTAGTTCATTCATTAAATAGGGATGAGCGAAAAACGAAATGGTATTTTCTGATGGGTTTAGCGTTAGTCATTTATTTAAATTTTACTATGAGCAATTCAGTTTTTTCAGAAATTTCAAAAATAACACCAGTGATCATTTCAAAGTGATATTTCTTTATTTGATCAAATAAATTAGTTTATTGCGCTTATTATAGTTTATCAAAATTAGTAATTTAAACTCACGTAATCAAGTACGTGCATACTCTCTCTGAATAAACGTAAAGGTTTTGGATTCTGTAACCCTAATATATGTGAAAAACACACAAAATAGAAAATAAGATCCCGAAAGTTTAGATAGGAGAGCAGTTGAAAAGTTGAGTCCCTTAATGTTGCTGTTGTCGTAGGCCATTGAGGCAAGGGGTGAGATTGTTCTTTTTTTCCAGAGGCGCCATCTATGACCAAGAATTCAATTTCTGCCACACCCATATGTCACACCCGTTTATAGGGCGAACCCATTCATTCTATTCTATTCATTCACAGATCGTAATTTTGACTTGAACCAGAGAACGATCAATCTTCAATTCAGTACCCCCAGAGGTATGATTTGTAATGGGAACATTGAGGACTTTGTGACCCGAAAGATTTAACGTGCGTTAGTCACCATTTATGACACGGGGAGTCTTCGGCGGAATGGATTCGAACTCCCATTCTCACGAACGTGAGTTCAGCGTCCTGCCATTAAAGCTATCCTGGCCTCGAGTCCCCTTAATGTTCACACTGATTGCTTGTAGAAAAAAATTATGACAATAGAGAACTTCATTTTATCCTTATTTTAACTTTAAAAAGAGTTGTTTTTTATACTCTTAACGTTATATCTAAATTAGTTTTTATGAAGAAAAAAAAAACGAATTTTAAAAAATGCATTTGTTTAAAATCGTTTGTTTTCTTCAATTCCTACTATTAGTTCACACTCTTCCTATACCTTCTACAAATTTTCAATCGTTAATAAAATACTTTTTATTCATCCACTCAAGTTCAAATACATTTCTTTTAAACTTGTAGTGAATGACACTTGATGTTAATACTGTTTTTTCAAGTTTTAATTCATTCTTTACATAGGGATGAGCGAAAAGCGAAATGGAATTTTCTTATGGGTTAAGCGTTAGTCATTGTTTTAAATTTTACTATAAGCTATTCAGTTTTTCACATATTTTAAAAATAACATCAGTGATAATTTCTAACTTATATCTCTATTTGAACAACAAAAAAAATTATTGCTCGTATAAAATACTTAATTACTTTATATTCGCTGTGTCAGATAAATTCAATAACGAACATTATGTGGTAGCACGTGTGGTCCACGTCACCAAATTTATACTTTCAAAATTATATGATACCACACACCTTTTCTTTCGATTCCTACTATTAGTTCACACTCTCTCTATATCTTACTCAAATTTTCAATCGTTAATAAAATACTTTTTATTCATCCATTCAAGTTCAAATACATTTTTTGAATGACACTTGATGAATACAGTTTTTTCAAATATTAATTCATTAAAATTCAATTAATTTTAGTTTTAAATGGGAGAAAAAATTTTAATTATTTAATAAAAAAGTAACTAAAATAAATTTTTCTTTGTTGACCTAAGTAGGAATTGACTTTTTTTATATTACTTGTTTACTAAAGTAGCACATACTCGAGACCTAACAGAAATAGCTGAGTTATTCAACCCAGACACAATTATGTTTGTTTTATTCTTTCTCTATTGCAGTCGATCTGTACTTATGAAACTGGACATAGATCCCGAATCTAATAAAACACGAACTTCACTCTCTTTTCCAAAAGAATCACATAAATAACAAATTGCTATACTCGGAAGAACTGTTTTGTTTTTATTTCAGACATAACTTGGCGGAAAAGATATTGGCACCTGTGTTTTGTTTTTCGCATACTGCAGATGTAAATTTGAAAAGCTAGCGGAGAAAGTGGGAGATTTCCTCTATTAATTTTTTTTTTATTCGATTTTGAATTCATAATGTTCTCTCTTATTTTGGATTGCGCAGTCGAAATGCAAAATTGAGATTGATTTCAAATTTTTGTAAAAAATTATTTTCATCTTGAAGAGAAAATTAAGGAAAATGTTTTTTTAAAAAAAAAAAAAAAAAAAAAATGTTCTTTTATATTTCCGAATTAAAATATTTATTTTTGTTCACTATAAGAAATAGAATGGAAATGCTTTAAAGTAAATTTGCAGCTTTATACGATAATTATGTTAGAATTTCTTTGTAAAAATTCAATATCTTTTTTCTATATTGGTGGAAAAAGTTTGCTTTATTTTCTCATTAAGTAAATAAACTTAACGATAATAAAAATTCCGACTGCTAAGTAATCATATACGCTGAAAGTGAATTCCAAGAGTATTATTTGGATCAAATAGTTTTGAATAATCTGATTCATTCAATTTGATGAGTCAGAAACTCAAATTTCATTAGATAAATCGAGCAATTCAAATGAGATTAATTTAATAAACTAAATATGGAGAATATTATTATTGCGTTACTTGATATGGATTTACGAATCTCGATCGTATGAAATATTAATAAAATTAACTTCGAATCCAGATTATTAATGACCGTTAATTTTATGTAATATCAGCATACGTATTTGCTTATTAATCTCTTATCTTCAGCAAGTTGAACATGGCAATTTAGCAAACTCAACTAAGATCAACAACTAAGCACATTAAATTTCTCAAATCTTTTACTAAAATTGTCAGCATTCATTCTTACTAAAAAATGTTTTTTGAAAGTTTTTTTTTTTTGTTGCAGTTTTGGTAAAGTTTTGTTAAAGTCTTTTTGTGGGTAAATGCTTAACTTATACGAAATATTTTATGGAAAATGAAATCTGATTTTCATACAAATATATAATATAAAAAATTTCGGTCATTGGATTTTTAAAACTTTTTTTTCTTTCAAAAAATTATGTTAAATTTTTATAAAAAGAGTAATTTCACCATATAATTACATAAAAAAATTGTCTCTTATGTAAACGTATACAAGGCAAGTACTTACCTTATACATATTTTTATGAGGTAAATACTAAACATTTCATAATTTCGAACAAATTTTATAATTAAAAATTACGTCATTAAAACTTAAGCATATTTTACATTATATAAAGTTCAAGAATGTGGTGCTGGAATTTTGGTAAACAAATAATTTTCGTATGTATTTACATAGGAATGAAAAAAACTTGTATATGTTCCAAAAAAAATTATATCCAAGTTTTTTTGCACAAATAACAGATTGCATTATTTCAGGGGCATATAGTCGAGAAGTTTCCCCCTAGAATTTAAGTAAACTCTGCACCCCACAACTTGCATAATTTAAAAGAATCCATACTTTGATTTATCATTATTCCTTCGAATTGTGTGTGATATTATGTCCTTGCGGCTTATTCGAAACATATTTGTAACCATTTTTACATATTGTTCAGTGAACTGAAGATGATGTCTCATTGTAGAACCGAAATATTTATGTTTTTAAACATTTATGAATTTAACATATTTGAGATTTTAATTTTTTTTTTTTTCTTTTTCTATTTTTTCCATTTGAGATTTGATATAAAAAAAGGAAAGTAGTGTCGAAAACATATAAAAAAAGCGTCATAACACATTATTAAACTATTTTATTTTATAACCGTCGTTGAGCAGCCGATACAATCTTGGGATTTACGACTACTAATGTTCAACTCCGTAGCCTTGTAATTTTGAACCCGATCCAGAAGACAAGGGTACTCCTGTATCAAGTATTAGGAGAAATTTTGCCGTCGTGGAGGACTTTTTGATGGAACTAACCCGCATTTTCGTTACATAGTGAGAAAGACCAGGAGAATCTCCCACGGTTAGCCTGACGGCAAAGGGACTCTAACCCATGATCCGTCTACCACTGAGGATAGTTCACGTCAGCACTGTGATCGGTGCAAGCCGGATGCGGAATTCGTATTTACAAACCATCGCTGTTATTCGAACCCGTGTCACCTCATTGGAAGGCGAACGCTCTATCGCCTGAGTCATCGCGGCTCACAAAATTAAACTGGAAAAAATACGTCAACAAAACAACCAAGGTAAATCTGTTTAGTATGCATTTATTTTCAAACGTTTATATGCATTTTTTAAAGTAAGCATTTATTTTCAAAGCTAAAAATGCATATGTATTTAAATATGCACTTATTTTTAAGCTTATATTTTGCATAAGCAGAAATAATAAAGTCTTTCTTCTTTGTTAAAAGAGGAAAAGTTTAGTTTTCGATGTTTGTTTGTTTTTAAAATATCTCGCTCAAATACTTAAAACGACATTAGTTTGAACCGAGACACATATAAAAAAGAAAAGTTTTCTGAAATAGTACGAACTTTTCATAATAAAATATTTTAAAAGTAACGTAAACTGCACAAAAAAAAAGACAGATACTAAAAAATAAGAGAGTTTTAAGTATTTGGAAATTGTTATTTGCATCCTCTGTAGACGTAATTAGCTACACGTTCTTCTACTAAATCGGGCAAACTTTCTGAGTACAAATAAAATAGAGCCACTACAATAACTCGATCTTAATAATTAAAATCTCTAGCGCTGTTTCTTTTTTTCAAAATTTCCTATTTTAACCAATGTTTTTTCAAAAAATTAACGGTAGTTAATTGCATTAAAACAAATTGAAATGCCATTTAATTTTAAAAATCAATGCAGATCACGACGTTAATACAGCTTTAAAAAAATTTATGTTAGCCTAAAAAAATTTCAAGTATCCTTGAAAAGGTGTAAAAACAATTTTCTTAAATCAAAATGCAAATATTAACGAAAACATTAGCTAAAGCTTTTAAAATCTGAACAATAAAAAATTAAATGAACAGTCTCTATCTATAATGTAAACAAGTCTTATTGTTTCTATATTTTTAATTATATCTAACTAAGCACCTATCTAACATACAAAGATAGGAATCCAGAAAAAACAAAAAAAGTATATAATGCTACTAAAGAGGTGTTAAAGGTAACGACCGCAATAATAACAGCTCATTGCAACACGGATAAAGTGCTACATTTAAAAAAATAAAAATAAGCGCGTGTTGAAATGAAAGAGATTGCGATAAAAGATTTGTTAAAACAAAATGCGCAATTCACGCTTTACTTGCAAACATTATACTAATGAAACACCGCTATTCAAAGCAAACAAATTTCAGGATGAAGTTTCAAGATTTCCGGATGAAAATTAGCCTAAGTGATAATAAAAAAAGATATAATGTTTGAGCAATATAAGAACATATACATTAAGATTTTTAAAGATAAGCCCCGACTGTTAGAAAGACTTGCATAAAATGAAACATTAAGTCTGATATGGTTTTAGATTTTTCCCATTAAACTTATTTTGCATCCATATAAGAGTAATATCTTATTTTATTTTTATTTCTTTATTGTGGTGAAAGATTTTAAAGGATAAACCTGAGACAAAAAAAAAATCATATGGAGCTTTTTTATTTTTAGGGTAATTTGGTATGGCTTACAAATTTCGGGTAAGCTTAATTTGAAAGCATTGCTTTTAGATTAATTAAACGTATCATTTTAGTTTAAGTAACTGTAAATATTCATTGGTTAAAGAATAGAAAATTTTTAACGAAGATTCCATATGCATTTAAATTCACTTCATGTAAATTTTTGCAAATTCGGCTACTTTAAAAATATTTTTGTAGTTTTTAAAATAGATATAGAAATAGTTTAAAAAAGCAAACATATATTAACGATGTTAAAGAACACGAGAGAAAATGAGTTTTTACAGAAGGATTCATTTTCATTGTGTAATAACTCTCGGGGGGAAACGATTCAAGTTATTGATGAATCAAAACACAGTTATCCTCAAAATGCAGAAGGTGGCGATCCAATCGTCAGTTTGTGAAAAATGGACCTGAACCATGTTACTCTTTGGTCTTAAATTTTACTAAGCTTTTCTGTTTTGTTATAACTTATTATAAATTACAAATTTTGTGTAAGATTATTTTAAAAAGATCGCTTTTAAAATTCGTAATATTTGCGTTAAAAAAACAGCAAAAGTTTGATTAAAAATATGAATTTTTAACAAAAATATTGACTAGAGATTTAGGGTATACATTTAAAATAACTACAGAGGGTAAACATTGAATTCTACTATCTTGGATTTAAATTAACAAGGTATTGTGTTTACATATTTCTCGTTTCATTCATAGAAAAATATATTAATTTCAGTCAGTACAAGCTTATTTTTTACTAAAGAATACTCATTTTATTTCAGAGTTTCAGCTAAATAATTTCAAAGTATCACTATACTTATACTCAAGCGGAAAATAACTCTTAACTTACTTTTTGTTTGCTTCATGCCTAAGTATTTGCCATTATTTATCTCTACATATTTACCTTGTGAACAATAAATTAGGTTACCAGAGGCATCTGAAAGCGGTAAAAAGAAAGAGCTTTTAATATCTCCTAAGGGTTGTTAAAGATTAACGACCATAACATAACAAAACTTTATTCCTTTGTAGTTGACTTCTTAAAAAAATTCAGCAAATAAACAAACAAAAAAATACACGAAAGTAAATGGATGAAAGATTTTTCAAGAACTAAACGCTATTATATTAATGAATTACTATTATTATTTTTTGAGAAAGAAACTAATTGGAGAAGTTTCTCACAAAGGGTCTGAATCGACATTATCTGAAGAATTGTAGATAAAGCCGATACATGATTTTTGAAGAATATATTTGTTTTTATTCTATCAGAAACTCAACGCTAATTTTTGTTAAGCACCACTCAAACTATTTTCACATTTTTCTGTACACTGGTGAAAGAGAATTTGCAGACTCGGTCGATTATCTCTAGAACTACTGGACCGATTTTAATGAAATATGGTGTGTACATACATTGATACAATACAAAACAAATAATCATTAAACAATTGTAATACACACTCATGATCATGCGTAACACTCGTTGGAGTCGGCTGGTATGAAACAGAGGTTGCAGAATAAAATAAAAAGAGGGTTAATAGGGGGTATGGTCCTCTCTTACGGATATACAGGCCTTGCTGCGTAATTTCATACTTGAAATAAGGCAGTTTGTCATTTCCAGTCATTCAAGAAAATATTATCAAAATATAAGTAACTCCAAATTTCCTATTTTTTATTTATGAAACATAATTATCTGATAATAATTTGAAGTATTTCATCTCAGAAATAACAACACATAAAACAGGTGATGGATTGCTAGTCGAACTGATTACATTCATAAATGATATTATTATTTCGCATTTAGTATTTAAACTCCGAAATTATTTTTTGCATTTTATTATAAATATTTTTATAAATGAGTTATTTTTTTTTTCAATATAAAGATAAAAAACATTTCCAATATTATAAATACATTAAGTATATTCATTAAGTATATTCTCACTAACTTAAAGGCAGTGCTATAAAACTTGGATCTCACAACAAAACCTTTATAATACTTAAAAATAGTAAGAATATTTTATTAAATATTTGAGACTGCTTTTTAAGAGGAAAGGAACATATTTTATTCATATTCATATTTCATTTTCATTTTTTTGTCTTGCAATGTGAGTTAATAGAAAAAATATTTGACACGCACGATTTAAAGTTCATTTATTTTGTTTGTTACTCAACAAACAAAATAAAGGAATAAATTTATGAATATATTTTACCCGTCAAATTTCCAAATGCTTATGTAGATCCTTTTTCTTTCTTATCATTAAATTTTGGTTTTACAAAACTATGTAAAATCTTGTAACAAATGTAATCCTTGAGCTCTTTAATTTTCACTTTTTTGCATATTTCCAGAACTATTGAAGTGAATCAAAAACGCTTTTCCTCATAATTATAAAAATTGTTAATCTTAATATTATACTAAATTTTGCCCTAAAAATACTCATTTTTAACAGTTTTTTTTTTTTAATATTTATTGTTATAATATAGTAATGAGCTAAAATCATTTAAATTTTAAGTTAGAAAACTTCTTACAGCATTTTAATCAGGGAGGTTTTAAATAGAAAAAATTAATTTTTTCAAGCAATTGGGTGAATAGTTCTTGAGAAATAAAAATATCGAAAAGTGCCCGAGTCATAAATTTTTATGGCTTTCCATTGATGAACCAACATCATCTTGATGGTAGTCATCAATAATTCCATCATGAATCATCATATTTTTGATGGTAACCAACTTAAGTAACCATCTACTCAATGTAGGAATTCGAAATGATTTATGATGGTCCAACATAAAAATAGCAACTAGTTTTGATGGTTTGTTCAAACCATAAGAAATTTCCATCATAGTTTCTTAGAAATCAAATGTTGGAATGATTATGATCCACCATCACCCCAGTATAGGAATTCGAACTGATTTTTGATGGGCCAACATAAAAAAAAAAAAAATTGTTTTGATTCTGACTTTTTGATTTCTCCTGAATCAACAATAATTGTTATAAAACAATCATGGAAGTGCATTGTTGTATTATTATTACGGACCATCACGAATTCCCGTCGTAGTATCTCATGAATCAAATGTTGGAGCAATCATGAGCAACCATCATGATTTATGATGGTCCAGCATTAAAAAAAAATAAAAAAATTTATTGTATATTCCTGAGAACCAACAAAAACTCCCATAAAACCACCATGGAAATATATAGTTAAAACCATCATGGACCACCATGGATTGTTGGTCCATAAGAATCAAACTTCTCTTGATGCTTAACCATTACTGTTAAAGCAGCAATTTCCATCATGGAATCATGGAATAAAGCAAGTTTGTTCTCACATCAAAAGCTATTAAAGCATAATAGAAAATGTTGAATGATGGTGACCATCATGAATAGCACTAAAACTAACATAAACGATCAGAATGTTTTGATGGGATGATCAAGAATTTTAACTTGAGTGTAACTTTCGTAAGCTGAGGAAATAGGAAAAAAGTGAAATTAACAAGGGGCCGAAACTTTCAACCGTTGTCCTGCCTAAACTGTTGGAGCCATGTTTTCTAGAATGCGGCTATTCCCCATATTTTAACGAGTCATAAAAATAAAAATCCGACGAAAAATAAATGTATATTTATTCAGCTAAGGTACATTTTTGTGCCTGATTTTTTAACTTAACATATCGTCCGCACAAATTGGTTATCATATTCAAGATTTGACCATTAAACCCTTAAGAATGAGTCCTACAACGATATATTTCGATCATTAGACCCAAAGTTAGTTTAGTTATTAGCTTTCATTATTTCGCACACAGTAAGTGAATTACGATGATTCGTTCCCCTTTTGCAAGTAAATTATCAACTAAAAAAATACTATCAGTTAAAACTATTTTTATAATACATTATTTAAAAATAAGTCTTGAAATAATTAATAATAAATCCTGGCGATGCGTAAGAATTTAGATACTTCAATGTATAAAACCTGATACACATTCATTCCTTCTTCTGCAAATATTCATACATGATGAATATTTGAATAATGAAAATTAATGAATATCAGAAAATGTATTTTTAACTGCGTAAAAAATTAGAAAAAAATTGTTAAAGTTAATTAATTAAGCTAAATTTATATTTTAAGATATAAAACAAGTAATATAAAAATATTTTTAAAGTCAATTCCTACTTAGGTCCAAATAGAAAAATATCATTTTAATTACTTTTTATTAAATTACAATTTTTTCTCCCACATAAACTAAAATTAACTAAATTTAAATAATGAATTAATATTTGAAAAAACTATTCGCACTTGAGTGGATGAATAAAATGTATTTTATTAACGGTTGAAAAATCGAACAAGCTATAGGGAGAGTGTGAACTAATAGTAGAAATTGAAAAATTTAGTATATAGCAGTGTAATTCCCAAGTTTAGTGCTAAATACTATTTGCGTCATTTGTAAATCTATGTATAAATGTAGATTAATAAATTTAGCTCCTAACTTAAAAGTTTTATCAATTAATGTATATTATAACTTGAAAAATATATTAATCAATAAAACAAGATCTCATAAATGTTTACAAGATATTAAAAAAAATGTGAATTTTTTCTAAAGACTTCATTTTGATTGAATATTTCTTTGAAATTAACTTTAAAGGAAGAGTTTGTGTTTAAACTTAATGCAATATTTATTTAAACAAAAATGAATAAATAAACACCAAAAAATTCGAAGAATGACACATTCCAAAAAATCATGTTTTAAAATTTTTCAGAGAGCATAAACGTTCTGTTTGTTCAGTTATACACTTTGTTTTCTGCATAATAAATGGGCTGATTTAATGCTATGGAAAAATAAAGAGTATTTACGCTATTTCCTAAAATGTAAATGGGATTTCTGAAAAATTTTGAGTAAACACTCATAATTGCGTTATCTACCTTTTCGTACCAACTGTTTCCGTTCCGTTTGTCTTTGATTTGAATTCATAATTTTATTTTTCTATTTTATGTTTTCACTCCTTAAGAGAGAAGAAAAATAACTCAAAAAGAATTGCTAAGCAGATAATAAAAAGTAGTTTACATTTTAGATAAATAATATAGTATTAATAGAAAACTTCAGTTTAAATGGCCAAAAAATGCATAATGCATTTAAAGTATAATGCATGTAACATATATTAAGAAGTAGAGTTTTTATCTTATTAATTAAAAAACATCTAATGCATTTTACATTGTCTTATCCTGTGCTGTTAATTCTAGGTCAGAGGTCTCCAAACTTTTTTGATCATCGACCCCTATATAATTTTTCGAAATCTCCTTCGACCCTCATAAAAGTAATTTTCTGTTAATTAAAATAAAACTCTATTAGATACTGTGTACATTTATTTTATGATTTTAAACATTTATTATTAAAGTAATAGTACATTTAATTAATTATTAAAGACAATTAGTACATTTAATTAATTATTAAAGTTAATTAATACATTTAATTAATTATTAAAGTTAATTAATACATTTAATTATTAATAGTATTTTCAAAAATTTTGTAATTTTCGTAAAAAAATACAAAGTGTGCTATAGTTTCGTCGCGGTCTGTACTAATCCATATTATTAATGTTTACCTTCTTTTTTACATGTATTGATAATTAAAATTGATATCTAAACTAAACGAATGGTTTTAACGAAAACGATAACTAATTATCCCAAACTATAAAAGTTTTAATAATGACACTGCAAACGTTCAACACTGTTCACAGTTAGCGAAGATAGCTGAAACTGCGTATGATATTTGCGTTTCTAACGTCAATGCTCGTCACACGTGACATTTGGACAAGAGCACATATGCATATGACTTATGAACCAGAAGTGCAGAGTTCGTGCCACTGCGCGCTGGTACGTAAATACTTGTTTCACCGAATAAATATACGTCTATTAATTTATGTTCTATAAAGAAACTGATATTAAGTTAATTATAAAAAAACTCACAAATTTTACATACTAAATTAGGTATGTGTGATTTGCGTATTAAGAACTGTTTTTTCTTCGACCTCCCTCGACCCTCGGAATCGACCCTTCCGATTCCGATCGACCCCCTCTTTTGTTAAATAGACCCCTGTGGGTCTATATAGACCACTTTGGCGACCTCTGTTCTAGGTATTGGTTAGATACCGGCCATGGTAGTGTGCCGCATTGTGAGGATTTTTCGGTGATTAACTGTCAGGGTTTGTATGGCTATATAAGAGTCCGTTGACCTACTGATTTTTATTATTATTCTTAATTTTCTTTAGTTTATAAGGGTCTTTTGACCTGGGCAGTCTTGTTTTTTTTTTTTGTTTTTTTTGTGCTTTATTGATTTATCCATTATCCCTTGTGGCTCTTACTTGAACTTCTACAATATGCCTTCTGATGAAACCAACTTGTTGGACTGTTGCCATTTTGTAACTTGAATTCTCAATAAATGCCATGGTGGGGCTTCGCCGGGTTCCCCGTCCGGCACATATCGAGCCTGCGCGCCCTCTCCTGGGTGGGCCTGCCGCGGCGACGGGTCAGAAAATAAAACGTATGCCCTTAACAGATAGGGTGGGTCGACTATTTCCATTCTTAACATATATCAAGAAGTAGAGTTTTTATCTTATTAATTAAAAAACATCTAATGCATTTTACATTATTATAATGCATTTTACATATATTAAGTAAAGTTTTATTTTATTAATAAAGTAAATCTAATGCATTTTACATACATTAATTACATATATAGTCCCTGGCCATATTATTAGACGCACTATAAGATTCTATGTTAAATTATAATTATCAGCTGTATTGTTTTTACTCGGATGAAACGGCTTGTATTTGTTTACGCTCCTGTATCAATTGGTTAACATTGTAATGCAATAAGTTAAAAATAAATACAAATAGGAAGTAAATAAAAAATCTCCTGAATAAAAACCCAGTTACATGAATGTTTATATATAAAAGTATTGCATATAAACTCGTGCAAATCTTGTAATTATTTAAAAACAACCGTGCGTCTAATAATTTGATGTAATTATTATAATATACTAATATAATACCTGATGTAATAAATATTCTTTATTTATACAATGTATCGTTCTAATTTATCCTATCGTCATATTATATTATATATCGTCTAATTTAACCAATTGATACACGAACGTAAACAAGTGTAACCCGGTTTCAGTCGCGTAAAAAAAAAATCTGTGTATAGTATCACCTGATAACTAAGATTTTACATAGCATCTTATAGTGCGTCTAATAATTTGGCCATGGACTGTATTTACATTAGTATAATGCATCTTACATATATTAAGAAGTAGAGTTTTTTATCTTATTAATAAAGTGAATCCAATTTACGAATGTGCAGGTTATTTTTATTTAGATTTATCATGAATAGTTTCCTGAGTAGCTTGCACTAGTAAAAAAAGTAATATTAAGCATAGACTAGATACCATAGATTAAATGTGCAGTTAATTTTTTTTTTTAATTTTAATGATCTAAAAATGACTCTTTCATTGCAACAGTAATGTGATTTCCTTTCTCCCTATTCGAGGAAATGCATTGACATTGAATTTGAAAATATAGATTAACTGGAGGTCTGATGGCTGTAAGAAGAGCTGGTTTGAGGGGCTTTAATTATAGACTATGTCAACCTTCATCTATCAAAAGGTTACTCTAGACAGAATAAAGTTAACATGTCTTTGATACTAGTGAATTGGTATTTAATATTTATAGTGGTAGTTACGCCTCATTAGAATTTCCTTCTGGAATTTTATATGTGATAGAATTCGATGAACGAATACCACTAGTTGATTTATGCAGTTTATTAATTTATATTTAGCTATTTTTTTTTTTACTTTATTTTTTTATGTCAATTCGCTCATATTTTTTCTTCTTAATTTGCCGGGAAATTAGTTTTCGAGCAAATAAACTGCTTAAAGTGGACCTGTGGACCATTCATCGATGTTGGCGACTTCATAACACGTCTGGAGGTCAACAATAAGGGAACACATTTATCGACTATGGCAACCTTCATCTATCAAAGGGTACCTCAGGATAGAATTAAGTTACCATGTCTAATATACTATTGAATTGGTATTTAATATTTACAGTGGTAGTTACGCCACAGTTTGGTTGAGTCTGAATGTGAAAGTTTGGAAATTGTGTTTAAACTTCTGATAACTTCTTGAGTTTTAATACTCTTGAAGTATTTTTTACCTGGATTTAAGAATCTAGTCAAAAAAACTTTGCCGAAGTAACCTTTGTTTTAATCCTATGAAAGTAAAAATGATTGTGAAGAAATAACAGATATTTTGTTATTGGAAAAGTTTTGCATTCGGAATTATTTTCTTTTTTTTTTTAAATGTTAATTTTTCTCAACAAAATATCCTCGTAATGTAAAAAATATTTAAATTATTAATTGCCGCCTAAAAACTACATAATAAAATTTGTGAGAAGATTTCCGCATCATGATATGGAGCAGAATAGTCGGCAAGTCTGGGAAACTTCTGGGCACTGGCCCACTAGAAACTAAAAATAAAAACATCACTAAACAGGAAAAACTCGAAGGGAATAACTCATAGCCACCCCTGGTCAAAACTGTATACGTGAGAGAAAAAAGCATTCAAGTTTAGTCCACTGGTGCCTTGGCGAATATAGTTAGCACAGCAGATCACGATTCGAAAAATGGTTGGAAAAAAATTGTTGGATGTAATTAATAACTATGGAATTAAATATGAGTGGATAATTACTATTTAAACGAGACTTACATTTGATCTCTAGATTCAGGTTCATGCGTAGCAAATTGCAGTACATCAACTCCTTACAAATAGGGTTCATCATTTTGTGCATATGGCACTGTAAATAGTGAAACAAAAATACTGCATGCACTATTAGCACAAATACTTAATTTTTTTGATATACTTCATAATTGTACCCTTAAACTTATACTCCCAAACCACTAGAGTTTATACCATTTAAATGTTTAATTGGGACATTCTTTTATTAACTTTTATTCTTCCTACCTTTATGCTTTATTTTAGAATAATGTTAACTTGGGACTCCTGATACTTAAGTTTTAAAAACTAATAGTATGGACTACGATTCTAAACATATACTTTACGAGTTTTGAAAACAAAACATCATGCATTTGTTGTATATTTTATCTCTAAGTTATATTATTAACCAATAGAAAATTTTAAAGAAAATAATGGAAAATATAAAAATGACAAGAGAAGCTGATGTCGTCAGGGGAAGCTAGCGTCGTCAGCTAATCGTCAGCTCTAGAAGTCATAAAATCATAAAACCTATTCTTTCGAGAGAGCGTGGCAATCTTCTGAAAATTGCTCTCTCTCTCTGTAGCCCAAAGGTATTGTAATAAATCCAGGAAGAGAGAAAAGAAATACAACATACAAATACAAAAAAGCAAAAATAAACTAAACTAATTACAAAAGGAAAACTTCAAACAAACTCACTTAAAAATATTCCTATTTCAAACCAAAGCACAATATTTTTCATTGTTTTCTTCTATAAAATTTTCTATTGGATTCACATTTCTTATGGAATTTCTGCTGTATTGGGAAACATTTATTCTGGAATTTTAGTATTTTACTGCTTTCTACATTATTTTTTATTTATCTTTTTATTATTATAAAATTACTTGTTTTTAAATCTATTTTAAAAACTTTTTTAAAAATATGACTAAAACTCTTTTCATAAATAGTTGCACGCCAAACAAAATGAATATTTTTTTATTGTTATTCGCTTATTAGAGCTTAAATTTCTTTAGCTAATAAGAACAGTGAAAAATAAAGTCTACAAAGATTTCAGCAATAATGAAAAAAATTGATTAACGAGCATATAAAAATATAACAAATTAATAAAACTAGTGTCAACATATATATCTTTTAAACAACTGTAATAAGTTAAAATATACTATAGCAAGTACTATTATTGAAATAATTTATAACAAGCATCTCAACTCTATTGAGTACTCCTCGTCTCTAGAATTCTCCGCATCAATTAATTTGTCGCTTTAGAGCTATGCAGGGATTGCTTATGTGCTAACTCACACCTCACATATCAGTCATGCGCCGCATACATTGTCACACTTAAATGTCACACTATATATTGTGAGTGTCACATTACACGCGTAATATATATAGTTTGTCCATTAAATTGAGTTGCTATGGTTTCTCGAAATTGTGAATCTGCAGTTACCACGCATGGGGCTATTAGTGAATAGATGGGATAATCAATACTCAAAAAAGATTTATGGATTGAAATACTAATATTTTATTGCAATCGAAAAAAGTGATTGCATCCTACAAAATATATAGCTAGAAATATACATAAACAAGTAAAATTTTAAAAAAAACAATTCAAAGTAAATTCCTACTTAGGTCAACAAAGAAAAATTTAATTTTAGTTACTTTTTATTAAATAATTACAATTCTTTCTCCCATATAAAACTAAAATTAATTATTTAAATTTATTTAAAGAATGCTTGAAAAATCTGTATTGGCATCAAGTGTCATCCACTACGAGTTTAAAGAAATTTATTTGAACTTGAATGGGTGAATAAAAAGTATTTTATAAACGATTGAAAATTTGAGTAAGATATGGAGAGAGTGTGAACTAATAGTTGGAATTTAAAAAAAAGCCCGTGGTATCAGACAACTGTAAAAGCATAAATTTGGTGACATGGACCACACGTGTTTCCACGTCATGTTCTTTATTGAATTTATCTGACACAGCGAATATAAAATAATAAAATATTTAAATGTGTACAACAAACTATTTTTTTTTGTTTGTTTGTTCAAATAGAGTTATAAGTTAGATATTACTTACGCTCTCTTCTTATTCTTTGTTTTTACTGTAGCAATCCAATATTTCAAATTAATTAAACTACAAAATATAAAACTTTCCAAAAGTAATATTTTTCGAATTTTTTACTCTTTTTTGCATATAAAAATTTTGTCAATAAGGAGATTTATTATCTTACTTACGCCCTGTCCTTATTCTTTGCTTTTACTTCTCAGAAATCTTATTTTACAAATAAATTTAATTAAAAAAATGAAACTTAATACAAAAATAATTTTTCTTCGGTTTTTCTTGAGGGAGAAGGAATTTAAAACTTTCTTAATTCATACCGAAAAAATTTTTTCGCTACTTACAATTAATTTTTAATTAATAAATCCTATTAGTTTTTAATTATTAAATCTTATTATTTTTTTATTAAAATATTAGAATGTGAATTTTGAATAATTCAAAATGATGAAATAGAAAACTCGAACTAAACATTTCTTACATTTAACTATGTTCCAAATCTTTATTTTGCCAATAATCCCCTTCTATTAAATGTATTATAAGTTAGTGTTAAAATCCAAATCTTCAATATATAGAAACTTAATTTATATGCGGTAACTTTAACGTAAAGTCTGATTTGTGTTAATAAACTTTTCATGATAACATCCAAATGATCAAAAATAAGAGAAAGGGTGAATTAATTTATGCGTAGACTGAACATGAAGTTTCTTGAAAAGGGAAATCTGGATAATTGAAATTTGGAGAATTAACAAGCCCATAAAGAGCCGCTGTAATTACTTTCATCAAAACTTTGCTTTAATTAGTATCATTTTCTAGTTCAAATAGGAAACTGAATTTTTGAAGAAAAAAAAAATTGTTTCTGATTTACTTATGAAGTTAAATTTTATTAAATATTAAAAAAATATTGCTCTTTAAATTGCTTTTTGAATTTAAAGAATTATTTGAAAAATAAGTTAAAATTTAACATTTTTCACGCTTAATTAGATAAATAAGTTAGCTTTAACAATATATAATGTTGATAAATTAGTTATCTATTTATTTGATAAAAATGTTTAAAAACATGAGAAAATAAATTTATTTCTTAAACTTACAGACTCAATATTTAATGTTAAAAAACATTTATTTATTTTATAGCCATCGTTGAACAGCAGACCCAATTTTTGGGCTGACGACTACTAATGTTCAATTGTTATTTTTAACCCAATCCAGAAAACAAGGGAACTCCTGTATCAAGTATATATTTTTTTTTTTTTTTTTTTTTTTTCTATTTTTTATTTTTATTATTAAACGACTTAAAACTCCTCATGCACCACAAAGTATAACATGAGGCTTACAGTTGTAAGTAGAAAACAAAAGAAGAAAAATTTACAAATTTAAATTAAAAACAAAATTCCGCAAGGCAGCAAGACTTTCAATACTTTTGACCAGTTCTGATAAGACAGGAGGCCAACAAATAGAAAGACGCCTCAAATCAGTCTTTAATTTCATTCGGGCACTCGCATACAAATCGCAATGAAGAAGAATATGTTCAGCATCTTCATCAGCATCGCCACAAGCACAAATTCCACTGGTCTCCAGATGGAAACGAAATAAATATCTCTTAAAATTTCCATGGTTTGTTAAAATTTGGGTTAATTTAAAATCAGTTGCAAAGAATTTACATTGCAAACGGTGAAAAATGGATGGAAAGAACCTTTTCGTCCAAAGCGACCGAGGCGAAGAAAGAAATTCAGCATTCCAGTCCGCAATGATTTTATCTCTAGCGATGCGCTTCCAGTGAGAAGCTGGAACAGACACCCTTAAGTCTATTTCACCACACGTAGCTTCCTTAGCCAATTGGTCTGCTCTTTCATTGCCCAAAATACCGCTATGGCCACGAACATAAGAAAAATGAATAGTTACGTTTTCAAGAGCGTTCAAAATCGAGTGAATTTCCACCACAAGCTTCTCAGTAGAAGTCGTGTCACGCAAAAGAAAAAGTGAAGAAAGAGAATCTGTACAAATGAGGTATTTAAAAATTTTGTTTTTACTAAAAGAATTTTGTATCCACTTAACAACCAGGTTTATACACAAAAGTTCAGCCTGGAAAACAGAACATTCATTAAGTAGTCGGTGCTTGGCAGTAACCTTCTCTGTTCCATTTTCATAAATTACAAAAGCAAGACCAACCCTTCCATCAAGCTTACTACCATCCGTAAAACAGATAGTTTTATATGCCTGAAAAGCATTATTTACATAAGGAATAATTATAACAGGTTTCCTACATGCTGGGTGGGGCAAACATGAAATAGGAAGCTTCCCGTCCAGGGTTAGACAATCGTTGTCTTTTATCTTCTCCTTTAATTCAAGATTATTAATGATAATTAAATCAATAGGTGGAAGACCAGAGATAACAAAGACCGCATCATAACTAATAGTTCTATAGCCCCGAATAATGCGTAGAAGAATTCTTCTTTGAGTTCTTCTAAGGATTCTAATATTAATCTTCTTTCTCAAAGAGTTTCCCCAAGATCCTGAAGCATATGAAATAAGTGGTACAATACCTTGATTATATATTAATTTAAGAACATCTGTTTTAACCCCATAAGTATTTTTTGAAATTCGCATTAAAGCAAGAAGAAGTTTTTCACTTTTACTGGAAACATAAGATAAATGCTGCTTAAACTGCAGTTTATTATCAACAATAACTCCCAAATACTTTATCTGCTTTACTTCTTCAATAGGTTCATTCCCAAGAGTTAACTGAATAACATCAGTCGTCATCGACTTTTTATGTATCATCATAACTTTAGATTTCAAAGGATTGAATTCCAGCTTATAAAGTTTCGACCATTCAAAAACGTAATCCAAGATATTCTGAGAAAGAACACAAGCATCATTAAAGTTCTTGCACTGAACAACAATAAGTAGATCATCAGCGAATGCAATTTTATAACTATTTTGAAATTCTGATAAACCACAGAGCAAGTCATTCATAATAAGGTTCCAAATAAAAGGTCCCGTAACGGACCCCTGAGGACAACCCTTTTCCAAAACAAAGTTTTTTGTGATATTGCCCAGAGTAAGATCAGCAGATCGACCGTGCAAGAAACTCTTTATTAAGTAAAAAATATTCTTAGGAACTTTGAGATGTCTTAGCAAGTGCAGAATTCCAGGCCACCAAGCATTATCGAAAGCTCCTCTAATGTCTAAGGAAATAAGAAAAGTGACAAAATTTTTATGTTTACCCTGTCTAACTAGATTACAAAGCCGGATCAAAGCATCTTCAGCTGACCTCTGAGGTGTAAAACCATACTGATCCTTACTTAAGAGGCTTGATTGACGTAGATGAAAGTTGAGTCTATTCATGAAGAGTTTTTCAAGACATTTACCTAAACAAGGAAGTAGACTTATACATCGAATGTTATCAATATGTGACCTTGATAACTCAGAATTTTTAGGAATCGGTACAACTTTTGCTCTTTTCCAGATCTTCGGAAAAATACTAAGATTTAAACAAACATTAAACAAGGTTATCAGTACAGAAGGACAACTAACATGCAAATTTTTAATTAGTTCATTCGTTATTCTATCGTATCCTGGAGTTTTGTTCACCTTTAAATTTTTGACTACGCAATCAACTTCCGCACTAGAAAAGGGAACATCATCTTTAGCGTCATAAATCAATTCAGCCTCGTCACGTAAGAGCTTATGACTGAAATGGTCCTGCATTTCAGAATCACGAGGAAACGCTTTCTTCAATATAGCATCAATCGTATCTTCAAAAGAAGAGGTGAAATGACCAGGGGAATCTTCAATACCCGAGATTTCAAGCCTTTTAGCAAAGTTGGTCTTAACTCCATAAGTATAAATTTTATTCCACACATTTTTGGCACACTGAACATAAGTAAAGAATTTTACTTCTTGTACTTGACAACACTAATAGCCTCTAAAATAATAAATAGTCGTATTCATCTTATATTTGGTCTTATTTATCTTAGCTTAAAATAACAATGGATAAAGTTCTTCATTTGTCTAGTCTAGATTGCTATATTAATTGAGTAGTTAAGCGAAACATTGTGCTGTGTTATCTATTTTAGCTTAAATAACATAGAATAAAGTTATCTATTATCTAATAATTATCTATTTTAGCGTAAAAATAACCTAGAATAAAGTTCTCCATTTGTCTTGTCGAAATTGCAATATCAATCGAGTCGATAGGTTTTAATGAAACATTGTGCTGTGTTAATTATCTATTTTAACGTAAAAATAACATAAGATAAAGTTCTACATTTGTCTAGTAATATCAATCGAGTAAATAGGTACAGGCGAAACATTCTGCTGTGTTTACATAAAATGGACGAATAATCTACAATTAATGTTTTACTTATAAACTACCTGTTTATCATTTTGGGTTCTTGGGCATTAGATTCAGAAAAAAAACACATAAAAATAATATCTCATTTTCTTAAATATCATTAAGTCCTTCTTTGAACCCTTCATTTAATTAAATACGTCGGCTAACGCTTATTTCGGTAAATGGGCTTTGAAGATTTCTTTGGCTCTGAAAAACGATCTTTTTTTTTGGCACTGTTCTTAACTCTATCCGTAACGGTTTCTTTTTTCTTTTTTTTTTTTCTTTTTTTAATTTATTCCTGTAGCTCTTTCTTTGCGTCAGTGATCACAAGGAAAACGAAAATGTTTTGTTCGAGTTCTAAATACAGATTCAATACAGTTATTTTTTACTATCTCTAATCAAAGAACCTTAACAGAAATTTTTAGAACAATTTTAAAAATAAATTCAATTTCAGAAGTTATTTTAGCCTAATAAAATCATCAAATTTTTTAAAAACATTTGCAAGTTTCAGATTCACAAGGAAAGCAAAACAGTTTTTTTTTTCTGATATAAATTAAGCTCAATCTTTGACTTATCTTTTAAAATTCTTTCCATAAAATTATCTATCTTAGCAAAATAATAGTTTGAATTTATAAATATAGACGTTTGTAAATAAAATCATCTGTTTCTCAATCTTAGCTATATCACTTGAGAGCATACGTAGAATTGAAAATTACAATTCGCTTCAAAAATTTATTAATAAATAACAGTCAACATATTACAAACGCTCAAAAACAGGCACCCATTTTCAAGACTTGCCAGACATAAATGAGAAGAAACAAAAGTATTTTGAAATATAAAATGAAAAGTTACCAATGAAAAACAAGGGGGAGGAAAAAAATTGAAAAATATTAGTAGCCGATGGGGGCAAATCAGATTAAAATGCAATTCCTCTCACTGTAGAGATGTTGTGAAAAACTAATGTCGTTAACAAAGGAATGAGCATTCATAAGAATAAAAAAGGATTCCAGATGCATAATATACATATAATTTTAAATCAGTATTCTAAGTAATAGTTAGATTTTATGACCACTAAAAGTTATGCATTTCCCTTACGATAAACTATTTTGACTTGAGTGGGATTTAACTAATTTTACATTTATTTGTGTTCCAGCTAAACTAACATTACTTGATTTATTGTATAAGAGGAAAACTTAAAATTATAGAGAATCTATAATCAACTACAAAGGTTAAATAGTGTTACTACCTTTAATTTTCGGTAAATTTAAACAACCACCAATATTTACAATTGTGAAATAGTGTGTTTTCTCAAATCCAAATAATACAAATGGGACTTAGTAAGTGAAATATTTCATCATATATTTCAGTGACTACAAATTTTTTTTAGTTTTAGAGAATACTTTAATCTAGTGGATAGTAACTAAAAATTCATGTATTTTAATAAATTTATATTTTAAAAGAAATATATAAAGCACTATATGCAAATAGTTTAAGGCTACACTTAAAAATAGTTTGAATTCCTCGAAATATCAATGTTTTAATTTTGACTATTTTATATTAATTAAATGATGCTCTCATCACCATCATCATCATCATAGTTGGCCAGACTGCCCAATGTGAGCCAATGCCTTCCTCTGAAGATTTCTCTATGACGGCTTCCGATTTACCTTCGATCTCCAATTCTTTTTATTAATTGCGAGAAAATCAGACTCCACTGAGTCAGCCCGTTTAACCGTGGCCTTCCCCGCTTTCTTGTTCCAGTGGGTCTAAAAAGCAGTATCTTTTTTATAGTATTGTCATCATTCATTCGAACCACGTGGGCCATCCAATTCATTCCATTTATTTTTATGTATTTAATAATATCAGGTTGTTTATAAATCTTGTACAGTTTAAAGTTAAATCTCCTTCAGTTATTGTTTTCATTTACACCACCAAGTATATTCCGCAAAATCTTTCTCTCAAATGTTGCAATATAATTTTCCTCTTGTTTTGTCATTGTCCAGGCTTGAGAAGCGTATGTCAAGACTGGCCGGACAAGAGTTTTGTAGATCAAGAACTTTGTTTTTCTAGAAATAAACCTAGATTTAATAAATCTTCTCCAATGAATTCGAAATGATGCTCTATCACATGCAAAAGAATTTTCGTTTTCAGCAATTACGAGCAAGCTATAAGCTAGTTTTGTTTTCGCACCTTCGTGCCACGCACCTTAGTTTACATTTCTACTGCCACCTGCAACCTCATAACTTTTAGTATTTATACTTATTATTACCCATAACTTAGTATTTATTACTCATAATTCTTAATTGAATGAATTTCATTTTGATTAGTTTTTATAAGTTCTGTGTATATGTTATCAAAATTCATTTCAATCCGTTTAAAGTTGTAGTTCATTTACGTTGCACTAGAGCTGCGCAATTGGCTGTTGGCGACGGTCTGGGAAATTTCCCTGAGGATGATCCGAATACATGCCATCACAATTTTGATCCTCTGAAAGCACCCCTGCTTCGGTAACCCGACGACCTGCACGCGAAGTCGAGCACTTTACGATAGAACAGTTTAATGAGGACTAATACGGCACACCCTCGGTCCCTACGCAGACTGATCCAAGTGGTCACCCACCCGCATACAGACCGCATCCAGTGATGCTTGACTTTGGTGTTCTATTGAGAACCGTGTCTTAACGATCAGTCCACTGCGGGACTCAATCCGTATGGAAATTAGTAGCAAAATTCTACTCTGTATGCAAATTAGTAGCAAAATTCTACTCTGTATGGAAATTAGTAGCAAAATTCTACTCTGTATGCAAATTAGTAGCAAAATTCTACTCTGTATGCAAATTAGTAGCAAAATTCTACTCTGTATGCAAATTAGTAGCAAAATTCTACTCTGTATGCAAATTAGTAGCAAAATTCTTCTCTGTATGCAAATTAGTAGCAAAATTCTACTCTGTATGGAAATTAGTAGCTAAATGTGAAAAAAATTTCCCTACAATTTGAAGAGAAATGTAAATAGAGTTGAAATTAACAAATAGTCTTTGAATTTAAGGAAATATTTAACGCAAGGAGTTTCTTTAAACTTCAAAATAAATCGACAACTTTTTTTTTTTTAAATTAAATTTTTCGCGTTATACTATGAATTATGTATAAATTTTTTTATGTTCACTAAATATAAACAATCCCTGCAAGTTACGTCAATTTAACATTATTTTAAAGAAAAACCTATTAAGAGTATTGTTGCCTTAAACTGACGCAGAAAAGATCAGATAAACAAATCTTCACCGGATAAAAGATGCATACAATTCCATTTATTTCACTGTTTCTAATCACTGTCTCTGGAGAAAGTATTTCTCAAATACCTCAAAAATTAGAAGATATATATATAAGACAACAATGACTTACAAAACTGAAAATGTTTCTACGATTTTATTTCATTTTGCTTTTGATCCAGATTTCAAACATCAACTAGTTTGCTTCTCAGAAACAAATGCAGTTATTACATTCAGTAAATTTACTCGAAAATTTCAACGAACTGTGGTTGTTTCTATCTTATTTGATCTCCGAGAAGATGTTTGTGTCCTTTCTCTAACAAATGAAAACAACACCCAATTTATTTGTGTGTTTGTTTTTGATATTGTGCAGCGATTCTTTGACATTTTCTCCTATTGTAGTAGTTTTTCGAGTTCGTGGCAACGTAACTCCTACAAATCGCATTTTATTATTTATTCTCTCTCGAAGACTCTTAATCAAATCTATAGAGATATTTTCGAGATTTCGTTTTCCAAAGAAATATAATATTGTATCTTCTTTTGTGTAATATGTATCTATCAATCTCAAGATAATAGGAGGAATAACATAACATGAAGTCTGCGCTTAGGGATAAAATAAGGTTGTGTAAGAAGATGAATGAGTTGGAGGTACTATATAATAATTCAGTTTCAATTTTATTTAAATATTAAAAAAATTTAAAGTAACATAATAATTTACATGCATTTATTCAATTTCTACTATTAGTTCACACTCTCTCTATATCTTGTTCAAATTTTCGATCGTTAATATAATACTTTTTATTCATCCACTCAAGTTCAAATACATTTGTTTTTTTGTTTTTTTTGGAATTTGTAGTGAATGTCACTTGATGTTAATAAAGTGTTTTCAAATATTAATTCATTCATTGAATAGGGATGAACGAAAATCGAAATTTCTGATAGGTTAAGCGTTAGTCATTGTTTTAAATTTTACTATAAGCAATTCAGTTTTTCACATAATTTAACGATAACATCAGTGATAATTTCTAATTTATATTGAACAAAAAAATAGTTCATTGCGGACATTTAAATATTTAATTATTTTACATGCGCTGTGTCGGATAAATTCAATACAGAACATAGCACGTGTGGTCCACGTCACCAAATTTATACTTTTATAGTTGTCTGATACCACGCTCATATTTTTTTACTGTCTAAAAAATGTTAATAAAATAGCTATTTTTACAAATGCTAATAAAATAGCTATTTTGACTTTTTTAAAAAAGAAGAAAAGTTTTGATAATATAGGAACATCAAAACTCCATTGATGTACAGAACTATAATCAAAATATGTGTCAAACTTAAAATAGGTTTAAAAGGGATGCCTGAAGGCTTAAATGATTTCAAATTAATGCTATTTAATCTCCCTTATTCTAATAATATGTTGGTGAAATTTTATCATGATAGTGATTTCTTTCTTTCATTTCAGATATTTTCATTATCTTGTAAGGTTTGTCTGGTGAAGAAGGAAAGAGATGCAATATTGTTTTTATGAATGAAATTAAAACATAAAAAATTTAATTGAATAATGTTCTAACTGTTTCACTTGATATTAAATATTTTATTTTTTAAATTTATTCTTGCATTACTTAAAATGCAAAACAAAACACGCTAAAGGCTATAACAAAATAATAGAGTACATAAAATTGAGGCTCTTAATAAAATATTTTTTCTTAGTTATTAGTAAATTTGAATTTATATAGTGTATATTACAATAAATTTGTCCTAACATAAATCCTGTAATTTTTAATTAAATTATCTTATACCAATAATGAATGTTTGAAATTTTACAATAATAAATTGTAAGTATGATATTGAAAATCCTCTTATATTTTGAAAACAATTTTACAAAGAAATTGGAAAAACTAATTTTCATAAAAGTGATATTCCTGAAATGCAATGTGTAGATGATGAATAAAAGTGATGATCTCTTTATGCAATGTAAATGAATTTTATGACAATGAAATTCCGAGACATTGTAGTATAGACATGTTAGACATTATTGTATATTTTTTAGACTAAATTTTAAAAAAATAGAATTGATTTGATAGATCTAATAGTTTTGATGTTATAAATATATGTTATGAGTTAAAAGTTAAAAATTGTATATTTCATATATTAAACCTTCATTTCTTCTAAAGAATTATTTCAAAGAACTATTTTATTAGATTAAGCGTAAAAAATTAAATTTGAAGAAATATCTTACTTGTTAAGATAACAATGTCAGTTGCATAAAGTGGCATAAGTCAAAAAATAGCCCTTTCTACACATGGAACTTTTATAAATTTTCGAACTGCTAATGCATTAAATCAGGCAGCTTGGTTTTATTCTCATTCGAATTAGCGTATACATAAGTAATGATACCTCACTAGCCTAGATAGCAATGTTAGATAGTAAATATCAATAAATAAACTATAATTTTATTCATAAAACATAAATAACTTCTATAACATAAGTCACTCGATTTATCGTAAAAAAATCGTAAAAATTCTAGATAGTATTTAAGTTCATAGCCCTTATCCTTTTAGAGATGCAACATGAAATTCATTGATATCCTAACATCATTTAATATTATGAGGTGGAAATCATAATCCTTTTTATACTATGTTACTTCACTAATGTGAAAATGAAGTGTTCAGAATTTTTATTTGCAGCTGAATAAAGACTTTAAAATGCATAAAATTAAATCAAAATCAAAACATCATTGAGAAATTATGACATAATAGCATCACATGAAAAAATAAAATATGAGCCAAAAGTTAAAATAAATAACAAAATATGGTAACCTAGTTACGAGCAACCGTTCGGGAAATTAAGCAACCCTATCAGAAACTCCGAAGGAAGAAATTACCTTTAGAGTTGCCGATAGAGTGGAGGTTCCCCTTATATGTTCTTATTTTTCACTCGTGTGATAGCCATGAAAACGTTATTTTGGAAATCATTGTTGCAAAATATCACCCAAAAATAAAGTAAAACCAAGCATTTGTAATATAGGTTCAAAAAAATTTTAAAATTGTTACCCTCATTGCTTCGAAATTAATTATTTTACTATGATAAATTTTACAAAGAAATTGGAAAAAATAATTTTCATAAAAGTGATATTCCTGATATGCAATGTGTAGATGATGAATAAAAGTGATGCAATGTAAATGACTATAAAATTCCGAGACATTGTAGTATAGACAAATTAGACATTATATATTTTTTAGGCTAAATTTTAAAAAAAATAGAATTGATATGATAGATCTAATAGTTTTGATGTTATAAATATATGCATAACTATTTCTGCATTTAAAAATAGTGGCGCAGAAGTTAAATCCAAGTCTGGAGGCTTATCTAAGCAAAAATGAAGAATTTTTCAGAAATTCTTCCTTAAGGGAACAAAAAGTAAATGCAAAAATAACGCAGTAATCAATAAATATTCTTACAAAATTCCAACACTACATTTTGCATTCAAATTCAATGAAATTTCCATAATTTATTAATTTCTTTCTCTGTGCAATATTTTATTATATGTGTATGAAAGATTTATTTTTTAGGGATTATGATTTAATTAAAATACCAATAATTACTATGCCCTTAAAATATAAGATTGCAAAACCTATTCCGCGATTATTTTGATAACACTATTTAAAACGAAATTATTTGTCAGAGTGCGTAGCTAAATCTCTCTACAAAAAATAGGCACCTTTTAAGCACTTTTTAAGTATTTTTAAGTCCTATGTACTTGAACAAAAGGCAAAATCATTTTTAAAAAACTTTATATGATCATGATAAAATAACTAGTTTGTGACAAAGAACTTTTTTCTTGATTATATTAGCCATTACAAAAGGATCAAGAGATTTTTTAGTTCGATAGCAGAGGGTGGAAAATGAAGCCTGAAATTGAGAATAACTTGCAAAATGCAGTAGAGTTGTCCTGAGAGTGCAAGAATTGTACCAAACCCAGCTCAGTAGACGCACATGCGCACTCGCAAGTATTTTATCAAACACGTAAACTGATTGGCGCTTTCATACGCTATGGACAGACGTTAAGCCGAAATTGATCGTGGTTGAATGAATTGTGAAAGCGTTAAATAGAACAATGTGAAAAACACGGCTTTGCATAATACGTGTCGAAGATCATCATGGTAAAGAAAAAAGTATCGAATTTTTCGAAAAAGGAAAATTAAGCACTTTATAAAAACATCCAATGATAAAAACCTCATTTAAGAGCTTGGAAAAAATAAAAATCCAAAATAAGCACCTTTAAGCACTTTTTAAAAACGCTACGCACCATGCTTGTAGAAAATGGAACGGGAACTTTGTTTCTACTTTTCAATTTAATTTTGTCTGCGATTGATCTGCAGCATCTTTGCGTGTTGCAGGTCATTCTGCTTCTAGAGATAAACTTGTTTTTGCTTTATAACACCATAATCACTTCATCACGCAAATATGACATCAAAAATAAAACCTACATTTCTAGATTGTTCCTCTTGTGGTCTTCAAAGCAGATTTTTCCAACTTAAAGTTAGAGAAAAGTTAGATTTATTAAAAAAACAAGAAATATGTGCTAAGAAATACCTTTAAACACAAACTGCTTTTATTTATTTAATATGAATGCGTTACATCTAACAGTCTGAATTGTCAAAAACGTAAAGGCCAAAATACCTACTCATTTTAACATATACTTTCTGCTAAAAGATACACTAGTAATACTAAACAATATGTACACTCGGACCTCTGTTTAACGAAGTCGCTAAATCCAGACAATAAGTTCGTTATATGGAAAATTCGTTAAATAGGAAACCACCTTTTGAAATACTTAAGCAACATAAAACAGGTTTTAAATTCATAAACACTAGGCATAATGAAAACAGCACCTTTACCATGTAAACTAGTATCTACTATTTATTTTATAAATCTTAACCATGAAAGAAATCTGTATGGAAGGCAAGAATAGAGCAAAACATTATTCAGTGCTACACTGTCATGCTACATAAATTTTTCAACTAAAAAAAGCTAAATTTGCATATATTAAAATTATACCTGCATTTATTATAAAAATAATTTTAAGAATACATTACCGCATACGTTCTTAAGTTTCTTTGCTAATGGTAAAATCCGTTAATTTTGTCTGAGATTTTTGTTTGAAATGCAAACAAAAAGGTAAAGGGATGTTACTGCTTTCTCTGAAAGTTAAGTGGCTTCAAAAATAATTTCAGTCATTTCCCCCATAAAACGCTGTAACAAGTTTGAAATGTTTCAAAATATTTTGGGAAATAGAGAAAGTGGATCTAAAAGACAAGTTCGCTATTTGAAAAAAGTTCGCTATTTGAAAAAAGTTCGCTATTTGAAAAAAGTTCGCTATTTGAAAAAAGTTCGCTATTTGAAAAAAGTTCGCTATTTGAAAAAAGTTCGCTATTTGAAAAAAGTTCGCTATTTGAAAAAAGTTCGCTATTTGAAAAAAGTTCGCTATTTGAAAAAAGTTCGCTATTTGAAAAAAGTTCGCTATTTGGAAAAAGTTCGCTATTTGGAAAAAGTTCGCTATTTGGAAAAAGTTCGCTATTTGGAAAAAGTTCGCTATTTGGAAAAGTTCGCTATTTCCAAAATGTTTTTGGTTCTTCAAAAAAAATCATAAAATAGAGAAGTTCGTTAAATAGAATTCCAACTATATTTTTTATCTTAATACCAACTTGTACATAACAGCCTGGTGTATAAGTATATTTGCAAAACGAAGCTTTAAGAAATGATCTTAAACACGTACTACTACTACTAATATTTATTAATTATTTTATTTGATTTTATTATTATTTTATTTGATTTTAATACACTATCACTAATATGCGAAACCCAAAATATATACTAATTTTAATACATATTTATTAATGATAAGTACACTACTTTTACATAATTCAAACTTGAAAACAAAGAACGAAGAAATACCGATAAACACAACACAAAAACGCAATTTTTTATAGAAGCGGAGTAAAAACAGAAATGCTATCAGAATCTTGAAAATAACTTCTGGGAATAGCAGAAATAAATGGTTATTGATTTCATGCGTCTGGTCTGACAGACTTGATCTCACTCCGTCCGACCAGACAGGAGATTAGCAGCAACAGAAATAAAAACGCAAAATTCTAATTGCAGGATGAAACATACCAAGTTTCATCAGATAATTAAACTGGTTTTCATGTAATCCTTTCTATCCTTGTCACTAATGTTTCGAAAAAAAACAGTAATTTACCTGAATATTAACTTGCGATTCCTGATATGTATACTTTTTTTCAACATACTTCACAGGTATTCTAAATATATTAAAAGGGTGGGGAATACGGAATTCAATGTAATATTGAATTGACCAAAACTAAGGATTACAAAATGTGAAGTTAAATGCAAAGAATATAATAAATACCTAAATGTACCCTCTATTACTAAGAAATAAAAATGAAACATTCAGATGTAACAAAGATGATAAGGAATACCGAAATGAATAAGGAATATAAAAATTGTTAAGAAATGTAAAAATTAAAATACGGATAAAAGACTAAGTTATAAATTTTGAATTATATTTTAAATATTTAAATGCAGTATTTTTACAAAACATTGTGATATCACAGCAAAATTTATTTCTCTAATTTGTAACGGATAATTATGAAAGTTCGTTCTCTGTAATTAACGGGTATAAACAATTGATTGAATCCAATAAATTATCCTACAATTTATTATTAAAAGAATTTTTCTAAAATTTTTGTATAATTTCGTAATAAACAAATGGTTCAAGCACTATTTTTAAAGGGACAGGTGTAAACGGCAAGAAACTGTTGCTTCAAAAAGAGTAAAATTAATTTATGTCTTAAAAAAGTGCAACTTATCAGAATACTTAAATATTTAAAAACAAAATACATTACTTAGTCAATGTGTATAAATTCATCTTAAATTCATCTTATTTAATTTTTTAAAAAAATAATAAAGAAATCTTACGTATTTGTTTAAGAATTCTAAATGTATAAACAAAATTTTGACTTTACCGTTTAGATTTTCTTCATCTTATTACTTCGTTGATATTTGGAACAATTTTAAAATAACACGCACAAATATTTGGTAGAATACAATTAGATATGAGTATAGTGAAGTGCGGCGCCCTCTCTGCTTTCGCTTCTAGCTCTGCGTTTCAACAGGTAAGGCTTAATTTAGCCTATCAAGATTTATATGAGCTCAGAGGCTCTTCTTCAAATTCAACATGCTTCCACCGAGTCCAACAGGGAACACACAATTAGATATTACGACTCGGAAACATGTTTCATTTATTGGTACAACATATATTTGCAGGCTTGTGTGCTCAATTAAGGCTTATAAACCTTTATCAAGTAGGACAGATGGCACCATACAGAGAAGGACGGCACGAAGATATACATCCAGGGTTACGGCAGGATTCGAACCCGCCACCTCCACGCTTAACAGAGTGTTTGGCAGGCGATACTGCTCGGCCAGCGAGGCCCCATAAACATGTTTATGCGATTTTTTTTGTTGATGATGATGATAGACGGGCTTGTTTTTGTTGTTGTCATTTACGTAGCACTAGAGCTGCACAATGGACTATTGGCGACGGTCAGGGAAACATCCCTAGGGAGGATCCGAAGACATGCCAGTACAATTTTGATCCTCTGCAGAGGGGATGGCACCCCGCTTCGGTAGCCCGACGACCTACTCGCGAAGTCGAGCACTTTGAGGTGGAACAGTTTAACGAGGACTAATACCGCACTCCGTCGTTCCCTACTCAGACTAATCCAAGTGGTCACCCACCCGCACACTGACCGCAGCCAATGATGCTTGACTTCGGTGATCTGCCGGGAACCGTGTCTTAACGATCAGTCCACTGCGGGTCAATGATAGACGGGCATTTTTTTAATCTCTTTGCAGTATTTCACTTATACCTCGCTTATTATAGAGATAGGGTGTAGTTTACAGAAGATGAATAGCTTTAAGGTAGGTAGTTAGGTACTTTATTTACGTTGCACTAGAGCTGCACAATGGGCTATTGGCGACTGTCTAGGAAACATCCGAATGATCCGAAGACATGCCATCACAATTTTGATCCTCAGCAGAGAGGATGGCCCCCCTGCTTTGGTAGTCCGACCACCTGCGTGCGGAGTCGAGCACTTTACGGTAGAACAGTTTAACGAGGATCAATACCGCACACCCTAGGTCCCTACGCAGGCTGATCAAAGTAGTCACTCTTCCACTTACTGACCGCAGTCAGTGAGGCTCGACTTCAGTGTTCTACTGGGAACCGTGTCTTAATCCGTCCCAGTACGCTTAATCCGTCCCCGTCTCCACGTAACGCAAATACGGGTTAGTTTCTTCAAAAAGTCCTCCGTGAAGACAAATTTCTCACAATACTTGATCCAGGAGTTTCCTTGTCTTCTGGATCAGGTTAGAAATTACAAAACTACGGAGTTTAACATTGGTAGTCGTAAACCCTAAATTGAGTCGGGTGTTCAAAAACGGTTATAAATTTAAATAAAATTAGAACAACAGAGTGTAAAGTTGGCCATGGTGGGTTTCTGGATAGAACGTTCGCTTCCTAAAGAAGTAACCGGATTCAAATCCCAGAGATGGCTGGTTGATACGAATTCCGTAACCCGCTCCCTGACCACAGTGCTGACGTGAAATATCCTCAGTGGTAGAAGGATTGTGGGTGAGAGTCCCCTTGCCGTCAGGCTAACCGTGAGAAGTTTTCGTGGTCTTCATCTCCATGTAACGCAAATGTGAGTTTTTTTCCCATCAAAAAGTCCTCCACGATGGCAAATTTCTCCGAATACTTGATCCTGGACTTCCTTTGTCTACTGGATTGAGTTCAAAATTACAAAACTGGTAAGTTGAACATTGGTAATCGTAAACTCAAAATTGGGTCGGCTGTTCAACGATGGTTATGAAATCATAACATCTGCAGATTACTTTGCATCTTAAATTGCCTTATTTTATACAACAATATTTGGATCGCATATAAATTTATATCTATAAAATTATGCGTTTCGTCTTTGCGTACAACACTATCTGGCCTACGGAGCCGTGTCAGTAACATGGGGAGCTCAGTACCATAATCCATACTTTTTCACGCGTGGGGAGAGGTTGGCTACCACTTAGATGTTTCCGCGCAGGAAAGAGGGGACACATTAAACGTTTATAAATTACATTTTTCTTAAATGGTACCTTCCCTTTTTTATTTTATTTTATATTTTATATTCGTCGCTGAACAGCCGACACAATTTTGGGTTTACGACTACTAATGTTCAACTACATAGCCTTGTAATTTCAAACCTAATTTAGAAGAACCCAATTAGATTAATCTACTAATTAATTGAAAGCTATAGTCCTTAAGCTGGGTGATTTTTAAGTGATAGGCTAAGAATAAGTGTTTCAAAAAATTATTGTATTCCTTTTGTCCATTTCTATATATTTATAAAAGCTAAAAATATAATTTTATTAAAACAACAGTTATAATTCCCCGATTGTTATTAAAATTAAAAATTTTCTCCTATGTTTGAAATTTAATGCGATTTTATTTATTTCCTTGGAGGAAAAGAAACGTAAGAAACATAAAAATTCAAAAAGCAAGAAGAGTTTGAGGGAAAAAAACATCCAATTTCTAAAACAAATATTTGAATTTCGTTTTTTTTATTTTTTTATTTTTTTTTTAATTTCGCTGCATCTCAAAGGAAAACATAAGAGAATAATTTTTATTACAAGTTATTGAAAATAAATTTTATATACGTATACTTGGTTTATGCTAAAAAGGAAGATTTGATAATTAAAAAACACAAAATTATTCATAAATTTTTATTTCATACAAATATTTATGTACGTTGCCTTTTTAAATACTTTCGTAAAATATTTTTACTTTGTTTTTATGAAAAACTTTAGTAGAAACTACTGTTTTTTATATTGCAGGTACACTGAACTGTTAAGCGTTCTGAAATCTGGGAAATAACGGGTTCGAATCCTGTCTCAAAGCTGAGTGTCTCTTCATGAAGTACTTTTCTCAATTGTGCTATTTCTTCTACAATTTGACAAGGCTTTACAAGCTGTACTTTGTATTCATCATGTACCTTGTATTCATTCTTTGTATTCATTCGTAAGCTGTACTTTGTATTATACACTAACCTGTATATGTATGTGTAACAAATAAAATTGATATGCTGAATTATTTGAGTGAACATGTCAAAACTTTCTACACTGTAAATAAAGTAAGACTTCTGTTAAACTAAGAGAGTAATATTTTTCTAAATAAATTTAACAAATATTTAAAAAATGATTTAAAATAATGTCATTTAGCTAAGATGATATATATTGACAATTCGATATACCGTGTGTTGAAATACCGTAAGCCATGGACATAGATACGAACATCAAGCGTACAGCGTATCTGGCTGAATACTTAGGCTCAATAAAGATTCTATGTAAAATCTTAAATATGGTGATACTGTACAGCTTTATTGTTTGCACTGTTTCCACTTGTATTTATTGGTGTATTTATTGTTTGCGTATCAATTGGTAAACATTGTAATGCAATACGTAAAAAATAAATACAAATAAGAAGTATATAAAAAATCTGAATAAAAACCCATTACTTGTATGTTTAAATATAAAAGTATTACATATTAACTCGTGCAACATGTAATAATTAAAACACTACAGTGCGTCTAATAATTTAGTCTAATAAGTATAATCTACTAATATAATACCTGATATAATAAATATTCTATATTTATACAATATATCGTCTAATTTAGCCAATCATCGAATTTATATCATATATCGTCTGATTTAACCAATTAATATACGAACGTAAACAAATACAAATCAGCCGCGTAAAAACAATGAAGCTGTATAGTATCACCTAATAATTAAGATTTTACATCGAATCTTATAGTGCGTCCAATAATGCGGCCAGTGAGTGTACATAAAAAACGAAGTTAAAAAAATGGCAGAAAAAAAGACGCGAAGAACTTTCAAAACTTGTATGAACTGTAAAGCTAACCTTATTTTCAACCTCTTCGGAACACGGTGATTTGTATGACCATTTTCACGCATGCGCTGTAATAGCATAATTTTTGAGATAAGAAAAACCTCATAACCTTACGCAAAAACCCTTTATTGATATTTTAATTTAACGTCAGTTTATTTCTAGAGCTACATTTATTATTTCGTTGTTGGACCACAATTCGGTGAAAATTGACGATTCAGAATAAAAATAATGTTCTGAATCATCTATCTTCAAATATCAAAAATATTTTTATTGCTACTTACTAATAGAAACGTCGATCATTGCAGTTGAACGAAAAGAAAAGTCTGAAAATGTAGCGAACACTTATATCTTTTTCATGGAAAGGATACTAAAGTTGTTCGAAACTTTTACAGTTTCTTATCGCGTTAACTCATTAAAAGAGAGGGGCAACTAAAAAAATACCTAAATTGTACTAATTACCAGCCTCATTTATTGGGTACTTAAATGTTTCATGGGCCATAAAAATTTACAGTAGGACCTCTATTTAACGAAGTCGCTGAGTCCCGATAAAAAATTCGTTATATGGAAAATTCGTTAAATAAGAAATCACCATTTGAAATACTTAAAATACACAAAACAAGTTTTAAATTCAGAAACACTAGACACAATTAAAATAGCAATTGATACACCTTCATCTTTTAAATTATTATCGACTATCGAATTCTTTTAAATGATTTTATGAGATGAAGGTTTGGTAATTTCTTGATCATTTCCGTCTTCGTCTTCCTCACAATTTATCGCTGTATTGTTTTTATTTTTCACACTGACCGAAATATCAATTTCAGTTAATGTTTCTGTAGTTGCAGCTTCAGAATCAATAAAAAATAAATCATTAATCAGTACATCATCGTTAATTTCGTGGTTCTCTCTTAGCTGTACCCACATTTTTTTACATTCTTCTAAAGGAATATCATCCTCGTTCTCCCCGCGCTGACTAAGAATCCAGCTTTAGCAAAACTGTTACGAATAATACGATCTGTAACATTATAGTTTCATGCATTACAAATTTGTGGTATGCCTTCTCGTAAATTGATTTTGGAATGAAATGCAAACAAAAAGAGATAGCGAATTTACTGCTTTCTCTAAATGTTAAGTGGCTACGAAAATCAATTCAATGTCATTTCCCCCATAAAATGCGTTTACAAGTTTGAAAAATTTTGCAAATAGGGAAAACCTATCTCATAGAAAAGTTCGTTATATAGAAAATTTATTTCGCTATTCGGAAGTTACTTTACTATGAACTTTCCAAAATGATATATTTATATATATATATATATATATATATATATATATATATATATATATATATATATATATATATATATATATATATATATATATATACTATATTAGATTGGATTAAATTATTACAGTTTCAAAAATTTTAATTAAATCGCAGTAAATAAATAAAAAAGCAAGATATTTATAAAATGTTATTTCATTTATAACATTGTTAACTGTGAAACATAAAGACCACTGAATCAATACATCAAAAGCAATATCGATCATAGGCAGGAGCGTAATTAAATTCGAAACTAGAGCTTTTTTTCTATTTTTATAAAAACCTTTTTCATACTGGATTTCAAATGTTTGACAAGTTAATACGAAGAAAAAGATAAATAAATCAATAGCTAAATTAAATCCAATTAATGTTTTCACAGGAATAAAAATATAGAAAAAAGTTTACTAATGATCATTTATTAAAAATAATAAATTGAAAATTGCTATGCGTTCAATAATAATATAATATTTTTTTAATTTTTGTTTATGTTCTTTTTTTAGACACATTGTACTGTTTTGTTTTGTTTTATTTTTTAATTTTGAATTTCCATACTAGTGCAATAAATTTTAGGGGTAGGATGTCTGACGCCCTTAAGACCGATGTTAATTAGTCACAAAAACTGTTCTATAAAAATGGATATATAAATAGAAACTTTTTTCCTCTCTTTAAAAGAGGTACTTCATTTTTTTTTATTCAAAATATTTTTTTTCAAGTTATTAGTATGGCCATATTTGTTAATTTTGAAAATGCACCATAATGAAGTAAGATGTTTTCATTTGTTTGATCGTGTCTCTGCAGAATCCCTGTGTTGCGATACAATTACAAAGTAAAAGAAATTTTCACTATTAACAACCTGCCATGATAAATATTTCAGTGTGAAATATATTATATCTAGGAAACATCCGTGAGGATGATCCGAAGACATGCCATGGCAATTTTGATCCTCTGCAGAGGGGATGGCTCCCCTGCTTTGGTAGCCCGCGAAGTCGAGCACTCTAAAGTAGAACTGTTTAACAAGAACCGATACCATGTACCCTCAGCTCCTGCGCAAGCTGATCAAAGTGGTCACCCAGCCGCTTACTGATAATGCTTGACTTCGTTGTTCTACTGGAAACCGTGTCTTTAAGGTCAGTCCACTGCAGGACAAATATCGGATCGAGAAATTAAAGTCTCTTTTATATTCCAGGCTGGCCCGGCCATGTGACCGAACGGCCAGCGAAGCCAATGGATGAGGGTTCGAATCCCGCTCAGGGCATGGATGTTTCCCTCTATGTGTGTTGTTCTCTGTCGTGTAAATGTGAACCTCTCTATGGACAGTGTGGTATGGGTAATGCTGCTCGCTTCCGTGACTTAGATTCACACTCGTCCACTGGGTAACGATAAAGAGCAGCTTTTCGAGGCGAAAAATGAATGTTCAGTGCCTGCCGTTAAAATAATATATTCTTAGCTGAATGTCCGATTTATCGCGAGGTTGTGCCATTTGACGAATTATTTCTGTCTAAAGTTTTATGATTCATTGGTTACGGTCTGATTGTTGCTTAAAAGGCAACTGATTTGATTAAACAAACTGATAGCTTTCGATTGTTTCTGCAGAAGCGGAGGTTGTGAGTTCAGTCGGTGTTCAAGAAAGAGATTCAAAATATGCCGACTACTTCTTTTACTGTGAAAAATTACTTTTTTTTATTCAAAATTTAACCTACGTTTAATAAAAATATTCCTAAATTGAATAAATAATAACATGCACATTAAAAAGATAACCTTTTATCCCACATTAAAAACATTAGACGATAAAGTTTAAGTAAGCAATAAAAAAATCGCCTTTTCTTACTTTATTGCTATTAGGTTGATACGTTATTCTAGTTTTTGGATACTTAAAACTTACTTTAAAAATTACATTATTAAAAGCAAAGTAACATTTTCAGAAATTAGTCTCTTTTATTTGTCACATAAAAATAAAAGCTGAAGTTTATTTGAAATGTGGCAGACAGTCAAGAATTTAAAAAAAAACTTTTCAAGAACTGTCACATTCATATTAGATTTCAAGAAATTAATTAATGAAAACTCAATTTTATTAATTAATTTCTCTATTTAAGCTAGTTTTGGCAATCTAATTAAAAGTAATATTTTTTCGTCTATGACGTATTTCAATTAAAAAATATTCTAATTAAATAATGTTCGTTTATAAAGGACTCTTAATTAGTCTGTTTGGAGTGCTTTTGAAAAACAGCCTAAAACATGCTAGATTTTAGTAAATTGGGAATCTTTTTTTCCTTCTTAAGTACTTGTATCATTAGTTGTTTCGTATTAAATCATTGCAAATTTTAAATGAAATAATTGTACATTTTCAAAACTTAATAACATTTAGCACAAATTCGCAAACAAAACAAGAATGTAACTGTTTAATAGGTGTAATAAAGCTTTTATTTTTGTATTGTAACAGATGTGAAATATCAAATCATCGATCTATAAATAACATAAAACTGCAACTAATATTGCTTTACGAAATTTTTCTATTCAGATACAAAAATATTATTTTCGTATTAAAATTTAAAAATTTCTTTTTTTGTTTATTCGAAGTTTTATAAATAATAGACTGAACTTGCATTTTTAAGGTTACCAAATTGATTGATAAAAGTATTAAAACTTATTTTTTCTAGATTAGAATTGTCAAAATTATATATTAAAAAATTTCATCTAGTAATTGTTTTATGTGTCTAACCAAAACTTTTTATTTTACAAAGATAAATTGATCATCAGTTTTTTTTTATTTCAATCATTAAACTAACCTGAAGGTTTTAACGGAACACAATTGTTATAGGAAGAAATAAAAATTGCTTTTTTTTAAATGAAAGTAGAAAAAAAAAGACTTCCTCATTTTAACGCTATTCGACACACTTTTATATATATATACATACATTGTAACCTTTAGGACTACATTGTGTACCCCCTAATAAGACTTTAATTATTTTCTTTGGTGGGTTATATTAGTACCTGGTAATATAATATAATTTAATATATAAGTAAAAAGACAAGTTATTTTTCTTTAAACTGCTAGAATTAAAAAAAATCAACCACTTATATGATGAGGGTTGCTTAAAAGACTGCTCTTAATACGTATTAATTCGTATCACCCAGTTAAACCAATTTCGGCAAAACCACACAAGGACATGATCTTCTTAACTTTAGTACTGTGTCAAGTTTTAAATTTCTTTTTGTAACGGAACGTTTTCTTATTTGTTTCCTGTCTCATTGGAAATCCGTTTGTTAAGTGATTTCTTTACATCTGTTATCATCTTTTAAATTTCCTTTCGTAACGGAACATCTTTTTATCTAATCTTTATTTTATTGGAAATCCGTTTGTTAAGTGACGTCTTTACATCTGTTAACATCTTTTAAATTTCCTTTCGTAACGGAACATCTTTTTATCTAATTTTTATTTTATTGGAAATCCGTTTGTTAAGTGACGTCTTTACATCTGTTAACATCTTTTAAATTTCCTTTTGTAACGGAACATCTTTTTATCTCATCTTTATTTTATTGGAAGTCTGTTTGTTAAGTGACGTCTTTACATCTGTTATCATCTTTTAAATTTCCTTTCGTAACGGAACATCTTTTTATCTAATCTTTATTTTATTGGAAATCCGTTTGTTAAGTGACGTCTTTACATCTGTTATCATCTTTTAAATTTCCTTTCGTAACGGAACATCTTTTTATCTAATCTTTATTTTATTGGAAATCCGTTTGTTAAGTGACGTCTTTACATCTGTTATCATCTTTTAAATTTCCTTTCGTAACGGAACATCTTTTTATCTAATCTTTATTTTATTGGAAATCCGTTTGTTAAGTGACGTCTTTACATCTGTTAACATCTTTTAAATTTCCTTTTGTAACGGAACATCTTTTTATCTCATCTTTATTTTATTGGAAATCCGTTTGTTAAGTGACGTCTTTACATCTGTTATCATCTTTTAAATTTCCTTTCGTAACGGAACATCTTTTTATCTAATCTTTATTTTATAGGAAATCCGTTTGTTAAGTGACGTCTTTACATCTGTTATCATCTTTTAAATTTCCTTTCGTAACGGAACATCTTTTTATCTAATCTTTATTTTATTGGAAATCCGTTTGTTAAGTGACGTCTTTACATCTGTTATCATCTTTTAAATTTCCTTTCGTAACGGAACATCTTTTTATCTAATCTTTATTTTATTGGAAATCCGTTTGTTAAGTGACGTCTTTACATCTGTTATCATCTTTTAAATTTCCTTTCGTAACGGAACATCTTTTTATCTAATCTTTATTTTATTGGAAATCCGTTTGTTAAGTGACGTCTTTACATCTGTTATCATCTTTTAAATTTCCTTTCGTAACGGAACATCTTTTTATCTAATCTTTATTTTATTGGAAATCCGTTTGTTAAGTGACGTCTTTACATTGTTATCATCTCTTAAATTTCCTTTTGTAACGGAACATCTTTTTATCTCATCTTTATTTTATTGGAAGTCTGTTTGTTAAGTGACGTCTTTACATCTGTTGTCATCTTTTAAATTTCCTTTCGTAACGGAACATCTTTTTATCTAATCTTTATTTTATTGGAAATCCGTTTGTTAAGTGGCGTCTTTACATCTGTTAACATCTTTTAAATTTCCTTTCGTAACGGAACATCTTTTTATCTAATCTTTATTTTATTCGAAATCCGTTTGTTAAGTGACGTCTTTACATCTGTTAACATCTTTTAAATTTCCTTTCGTAACGGAACATCTTTTTATCTAATCTTTATTTTATTGGAAATCCGTTTGTTAAGTGACGTCTTTACATCTGTTAACATCTTTTAAATTTCCTTTTGTAACGGAACATCTTTTTATCTGATCTTTATTTTATTGGAAATCCGTTTTGCGAAGTGACTTCTTTACATCCGTTATCATTCTTTATTTTATAGTATGCAGTATTGATTTTTCATTCGCACCATGTTATTGTACTTGAAAAATTGTTCACTGATCAGTATCCTGGTGGATTGATATATATATATATATATATATATATATATATATATATATATATATATATATATATATATATATATATATATATATATATTTCTAAATTCTTTTCTGAATGCGTATATTATAAATTCCCTGATAACGGTAAAGATTAATTTATACTAAAATTTCACTGAGAGCAAAATAGTCTTTTTCAGTCTGATTGATATTTTAATAACTATTTCAAGCATGGAAATACAATGTTTGTTTACTCATATAAACAGTATCTGATTTAGCCCCGGAAAAAATGAGGCACGACTCAATAGATTTTTTCATTGCATTCATAACGTGAAATCCTATAATTCCATATTTATTCATGCGTAAAATTTAAAACTTAGTTGGAATTATTGACTTCAATCTAAACTTACGTCAATAGAGAATTTATTATTTAAGACTATAAATTCTTTGTTCGAAAAGAGCTAAAACCCATCCATGCATGTTAAATAAATAGTGTCTTATAGGTTTCATATCATTCATTGATCAAACCCTTTATTTTTCATGCTTCTATAGAACTTTCGGAATCCAGGAATATTTTTATTATCTGAAGCAATATATCTCTATTTGTCTCAAGAAAAATATTTCTATCTAATGTGAAATTATATTTGTTTTCTGCCTTTATAGTTCTATCAATCTACTGAATGTTACTACCCTTTATAAAAATATTGTTTCTGTCTGCAATTTGTATACTTATTTGAACATAAAAATATTTTTTTCCAATTAAAGGAGGATTTACTTTCTACATTATTCAGAGAAGTTTTGATAAACAAATCAGTTGCGAGTCAATATAGTTTCTTTTAATTTATCTACTACCTTATAAAAAAGTGAATTCAGAAGTGATAAATTTAATATTAAATTATCAATTTCTGGTACATGATTAGAATATGCACTGTAAGAATTTTCATTCTAAAATTATGGTAAAGTAACCGGCAGCTGTCTGTCCAACCAATTAATTGTAAAGTTTACGGTAAAGAACATTTTTTACTATTGCGATTTTAAAACCGTTTACAACTAGTATAGTTAAAAAAAACATGGATGCAAAACTATATGGGTTTCTTTTCAACCATTTACAACTAGCATGGCTTCAAAACTGAAAAATAACTAACCGAACTTTCTAGATAGTTTAGCAGTTTATGATGCTGCCATCAATGCGTGAATGAGTGCATCGTATTCTAATATAGTCCATGGTCATGAATTGGGAAATGCAGGACAATTAAAACTCTTTACATGTTGGAAGAAATAGAGGGAATATTATGGCGTCAACGCCGAGACTCGAAACCCCGATCTATCGGCCATGAGATTGACAGATAAGTCTTCTTGCTATGATATGTACCGATCTGCAAGAAACTAAGCTCCTTCATTAGGTGAGCCTAGTTGGTGTGATAAAATTCTGGTTCTGTTACCGTAATACGAGGCAATTAATAAACAGCTTTTTTTTACACTTAGCAGTTTGTATACCATTTTATTTATGGTTATTGCCTGTTTCGTTTGAATATGGTAAAATATCAATTAAATAAATTATTGTTTAACCATTTTTTCAGAGAAATTTCCAACAGTGTGATTATTTTTCTCAATAACTAATAATTATACCTACTGTTACGATCACAAGAGAAATTATTGCAAATACTTTAAATTCGCGATCCTTTATTCCCTTACATTTTTATGGGTTAGTTATTATTTATAATCATATATGGTAAACCAAAGAAATTTTTAGAATAAACAACTTTTATATTTAAATGAAATGTACAAATGGATACCTGAAAATAACGCATTCGTTGGTAAATCGTGGCATTTGTCGATTCAAAAGCTAATCGAATCAGGTTCGATACTCATGCGTGGTGTTGATCCAACTAAATCTGATTTAAATCGCATGGTTAAGCACGATCACTTCACTTCTTCTCGAGTTGCAAGGGCCAATTTAAAAATAGCTCTAGAGAAAAAGTATAAGTATAAAATTTTTCAACATTTTTTTTTATTTTTAACTGAAATTTGTATTTACACTAAGAGGGAAGATAAGTAACATAATCAGATGGTAACAGATGGTTTTACGAAGCTTTATCATCAAGGAAATTAAAAAGAAACAGTTTAATTGCCTAACACATGAAGCACAGCTATAATTTTAAACAGTATATGCCATCTTGCTGTAAAAAAAATGTCTGAGACTTAGAACAGAAAAATAACTAAAATATTTTAAAAGTTCTTAAACTTTTTTTTAAAAAATTGCCAATTCGGCGACATTTTCCCACCTAGATAAAAACTATAAAAATCAACGACTTATTCTCGTTTTTCGCAAATTCTTATGAGTCTAGATAATGTAGCATTGGAATAAGTTTTTAAATATTAAAAATTTGGACACTTTTTATTTTCTCAGAGCTTAGACTTTTCTAAATTGACGTTTTGCGCCATTTTCAGAATAAATATAGGGGGCGCTGGTTAAAAAGGCTGAACTTGACATAGAATTAAAGTTAGGTTTAAAAGTTAGGCTTAATTAAAGTTAGGCTTAATTAAAGTTAGGCTTAATTAAAGTTAGGCTTGACATAGAATTAAAGTTAGGCGAATTAAAAGTTAGGCTTAATTAAAGTTAGGCTTGACATAGAATTATAGTTAGGCGAATTAAATATAGGCTTAAACTTGACTTGGATGGCAGTCATGAGTAACTATTGCAAACTCAGATCAGTTTTAAAAATAGCATGTTATTGGCATAAAAGCACCATTTCATGTAACAACAGAGCCTTCGAAAAACAAGTTTAAAGTTGGCCGGTAATATCCGGAAACGACCGGTATAGCATACCACTAAGGTCTCTGTTATGAATCGGCTCTTCGTATGCATTTGATAAAGTGATTATTTTTTTAAATGAGTAATCCAACAATATTAAAGCGGAAAGATTTATCTTGAAAATGCCAGACGCACTAAAATGAAGTTTATATATGGAAAGTTTTGAGAATGGGTGCCTATTTTTAAGCACTTGAAATATGTAGACTTTATCCATTTTAATATATTTTAATTCAAATGAAGTTTTCACATTTTTAGGAAAACATATCAGTCAAATATTTCTTAAGAAATTAAATTTTAATTTTTTTGGCTTTTTTAAAAAATATTGATAAGTCAGAAACTTTTCGACCGATTACGCCCAAATTTAATATTATGCCTTTTAAATCCGTATAGCTCACAATTCAATTATTTTTTTCATTATTATTGAACAAAATTATATAAATAGCAAATATTTATTAATTATTAGTCTTGCATGTTTTAGCATTGGAAAAACAGATTTTGTAATTGTGTGCAAAAAATGTCTCGATTTGCCTAAATTATTTTCGAGTTTTGGCGATCTACACAAAAGCAAAAACTTTTGATCGCTCTCCAGCTGAAACAATTAGAACCATTTTTCCGGTTTTAGACATATTTTGAGAATTACGGAACCAGATCAACCGCAAAAAAAATTATACGGAGAACGTGCATTTTTTGTTTGATTCCGTAACTTAGAATCTTGTTTGCTCTAATTAATTAACATATTTAAGATTAAGTCTCCCAGCCATTAAGTTTGAGTCTTAGTACTTGATAATCCAATTATTAGATTGAAAGTTATTCAGAGTGTTTACTTTTTTTTTTTTTTGCACGCTACACATACTATCTATAAATGTGCTCTCTGGCTCAATAACACAACAGACTACTGCACCCAAGTAAAGATATTTGATGGTTTTCCATTGATGAACCAACATAATCTTGATGGTAACCATCAACAATTCCATCATGAACTATTATATATTTGATTGTAATAAACTTAAGAAACCATCACCCTAATGTGGGAATTCAGACTGATTTATGATGGTGCAACTTTATTTGATGGTTTGATCGTATTGAACCATCAGAAATTCCCATCATAGTTTCTTAGAAATCAAATGTTGGAACGATCATGAACAACCATCATCCCAATGTAGGATTTTGGACTAATTTATGATGGTCCAACATAAAAAAAAAACAATTTGTTTTTATGGTATATTTCTGAGAATCAACAAGAATTCCCAATAAACCATCATGGAAATGTATAATTGGAACCATCATGGTTTGTTGGTCCATGAGAATCAAACTTCTCATGATGGATAGCCATCATAGTATTAATGTAGCATTTTCCTTCATGTAATAATGGAAGTTTGTTGGCATATCAAAAACCATGAACGCATAATGGAAAATGTTGGATGATGGTGACCATCAAATGATGTTGAGCCATCATGAACCTCACTGAAACCAACTTAACCATCGAAATGTTTTGATGGGACAATCAAGAATTTTGACTTCGGTTCACCTCTCCTCTGTTTTACTCGACGATCAAACACTTATCTTGATGTTCTTCCCTTCATTAGTAGAATGAGTACATTATTATGTCATATTCCTCGATAATTTGCATGTCATTAATAAAAACGTATAGGGGCCCTTTCTATCACACACGGGTCATATTGACTTGATTTATTCACATTTCTTCATGAAGTTATTTCACCTTTACAATTATTACATGTAAGTCTTATTAGATACGACATCTTTTTATTTTATTTTATAACCGTCGTTGAACAGCCGACAATCAAGAATTTTGACTTCGGTTCACCTCTCCTCTGTTTTACTCGACGATCAAACACTGATCTTGATGTTCTTCCCTTCATTAGTAGAATGAGTACATTATTATGTCATATTCCTCGATAATTTGCATGTCATTAATAAAAACGTATAGGGGCCCTTTCTATCACACACGGGTCATATTGACTTGATTTATTCACATTTCTTCATGAAGTTATTTCACCTTTACAATTATTACATGTAAGTCTTATTAGATACGACATCTTTTTATTTTATTTTATAACCGTCGTTGAACAGCCGACAATCAAGAATTTTGACTTCGGTTCACCTCTCCTCTGTTTTACTCGACGATCAAACACTGATCTTGATGTTCTTCCCTTCATTAGTAGAATGAGTACATTATTATGTCATATTCCTCGATAATTTGCATGTCATTAATAAAAACGTATAGGGGCCCTTTCTATCACACACGGGTCATATTGACTTGATTTATTCACATTTCTTCATGAAGTTATTTCACCTTTACAATTATTACATGTAAGTCTTATTAGATACGACATCTTTTTATTTTATTTTATAACCGTCGTTGAACAGCCGACAATCAAGAATTTTGACTTCGGTTCACCTCTCCTCTGTTTTACTCGACGATCAAACACTGATCTTGATGTTCTTCCCTTCATTAGTAGAATGAGTACATTATTATGTCATATTCCTCGATAATTTGCATGTCATTAATAAAAACGTATAGGGGCCCTTTCTATCACACACGGGTCATATTGACTTGATTTATTCACATTTCTTCATGAAGTTATTTCACCTTTACAATTATTACATGTAAGTCTTATTAGATACGACATCTTTTTATTTTATTTTATAACCGTCGTTGAACAGCCGACAATCAAGAATTTTGACTTCGGTTCACCTCTCCTCTGTTTTACTCGACGATCAAACACTGATCTTGATGTTCTTCCCTTCATTAGTAGAATGAGTACATTATTATGTCATATTCCTCGATAATTTGCATGTCATTAATAAAAACGTATAGGGGCCCTTTCTATCACACACGGGTCATATTGACTTGATTTATTCACATTTCTTCATGAAGTTATTTCACCTTTACAATTATTACATGTAAGTCTTATTAGATACGACATCTTTTTATTTTATTTTATAACCGTCGTTGAACAGCCGACAATCAAGAATTTTGACTTCGGTTCACCTCTCCTCTGTTTTACTCGACGATCAAACACTGATCTTGATGTTCTTCCCTTCATTAGTAGAATGAGTACATTATTATGTCATATTCCTCGATAATTTGCATGTCATTAATAAAAACGTATAGGGGCCCTTTCTATCACACACGGGTCATATTGACTTGATTTATTCACATTTCTTCATGAAGTTATTTCACCTTTACAATTATTACATGTAAGTCTTATTAGATACGACATCTTTTTATTTTAATTTATAACCGTCGTTGAACAGCCGACAATCAAGAATTTTGACTTCGGTTCACCTCTCCTCTGTTTTACTCGACGATCAAACACTGATCTTGATGTTCTTCCCTTCATTAGTAGAATGAGTACATTATTATGTCATATTCCTCGATAATTTGCATGTCATTAATAAAAACGTATAGGGGCCCTTTCTATCACACACGGGTCATATTGACTTGATTTATTCACATTTCTTCATGAAGTTATTTCACCTTTACAATTATTACATGTAAGTCTTATTAGATACGACATCTTTTTATTTTATTTTATAACCGTCGTTGAACAGCCGACAATCAAGAATTTTGACTTCGGTTCACCTCTCCTCTGTTTTACTCGACGATCAAACACTGATCTTGATGTTCTTCCCTTCATTAGTAGAATGAGTACATTATTATGTCATATTCCTCGATAATTTGCATGTCATTAATAAAAACGTATAGGGGCCCTTTCTATCACACACGGGTCATATTGACTTGATTTATTCACATTTCTTCATGAAGTTATTTCACCTTTACAATTATTACATGTAAGTCTTATTAGATACGACATCTTTTTATTTTATTTTATAACCGTCGTTGAACAGCCGACAATCAAGAATTTTGACTTCGGTTCACCTCTCCTCTGTTTTACTCGACGATCAAACACTGATCTTGATGTTCTTCCCTTCATTAGTAGAATGAGTACATTATTATGTCATATTCCTCGATAATTTGCATGTCATTAATAAAAACGTATAGGGGCCCTTTCTATCACACACGGGTCATATTGACTTGATTTATTCACATTTCTTCATGAAGTTATTTCACCTTTACAATTATTACATGTAAGTCTTATTAGATACGACATCTTTTTATTTTATTTTATAACCGTCGTTGAACAGCCGACAATCAAGAATTTTGACTTCGGTTCACCTCTCCTCTGTTTTACTCGACGATCAAACACTGATCTTGATGTTCTTCCCTTCATTAGTAGAATGAGTACATTATTATGTCATATTCCTCGATAATTTGCATGTCATTAATAAAAACGTATAGGGGCCCTTTCTATCACACACGGGTCATATTGACTTGATTTATTCACATTTCTTCATGAAGTTATTTCACCTTTACAATTATTACATGTAAGTCTTATTAGATACGACATCTTTTTATTTTATTTCATAACCGTCGTTGAACAGCCGACAATCAAGAATTTTGACTTCGGTTCACCTCTCCTCTGTTTTACTCGACGATCAAACACTGATCTTGATGTTCTTCCCTTCATTAGTAGAATGAGTACATTATTATGTCATATTCCTCGATAATTTGCATGTCATTAATAAAAACGTATAGGGGCCCTTTCTATCACACACGGGTCATATTGACTTGATTTATTCACATTTCTTCATGAAGTTATTTCACCTTTACAATTATTACATGTAAGTCTTATTAGATACGACATCTTTTTATTTTATTTCATAACCGTCGTTGAACAGCCGACAATCAAGAATTTTGACTTCGGTTCACCTCTCCTCTGTTTTACTCGACGATCAAACACTGATCTTGATGTTCTTCCCTTCATTAGTAGAATGAGTACATTATTATGTCATATTCCTCGATAATTTGCATGTCATTAATAAAAACGTATAGGGGCCCTTTCTATCACACACGGGTCATATTGACTTGATTTATTCACATTTCTTCATGAAGTTATTTCACCTTTACAATTATTACATGTAAGTCTTATTAGATACGACATCTTTTTATTTTATTTCATAACCGTCGTTGAACAGCCGACAATCAAGAATTTTGACTTCGGTTCACCTCTCCTCTGTTTTACTCGACGATCAAACACTGATCTTGATGTTCTTCCCTTCATTAGTAGAATGAGTACATTATTATGTCATATTCCTCGATAATTTGCATGTCATTAATAAAAACGTATAGGGGCCCTTTCTATCACACACGGGTCATATTGACTTGATTTATTCACATTTCTTCATGAAGTTATTTCACCTTTACAATTATTACATGTAAGTCTTATTAGATACGACATCTTTTTATTTTATTTCATAACCGTCGTTGAACAGCCGACAATCAAGAATTTTGACTTCGGTTCACCTCTCCTCTGTTTTACTCGACGATCAAACACTGATCTTGATGTTCTTCCCTTCATTAGTAGAATGAGTACATTATTATGTCATATTCCTCGATAATTTGCATGTCATTAATAAAAACGTATAGGGGCCCTTTCTATCACACACGGGTCATATTGACTTGATTTATTCACATTTCTTCATGAAGTTATTTCACCTTTACAATTATTACATGTAAGTCTTATTAGATACGACATCTTTTTATTTTATTTCATAACCGTCGTTGAACAGCCGACAATCAAGAATTTTGACTTCGGTTCACCTCTCCTCTGTTTTACTCGACGATCAAACACTGATCTTGATGTTCTTCCCTTCATTAGTAGAATGAGTACATTATTATGTCATATTCCTCGATAATTTGCATGTCATTAATAAAAACGTATAGGGGCCCTTTCTATCACACACGGGTCATATTGACTTGATTTATTCACATTTCTTCATGAAGTTATTTCACCTTTTCAATTATTACATGTAAGTCTTATTAGATACGACATCTTTTTATTTTATTTTATAACCGTCGTTGAACAGCCGACCCAACATAATGGGTTTACGGCTACTAATGTTCAACTCCGTAGCCTTGTAATTTTGAACCCAATCCAGAAGACAAGGGAACTCCAGAAGACAATCCAGAAGACAAGGGACAAGGGATCGAGTATTGGGAGAAATTTGCCTTCGTGGAGGACTTTTTGATGGAGCTAACCCGCATTTGCGTTACATGGAGAGGAAGACCACGAGAACCTCCCACGGTTAGCCTGACGGCAAGGGGACTCTAACCCATGATCCGTCTACCTCTGAGGATATTTCACGTCAGCACTGTGGTCAGTGCAAGCCGGATGCGGAATTCGTATCGACTGGGATTCGCACCCGGTTCGCCTCATTGGAAGGCGAACGCTCTATTCCCTGAGCCATCGCGGCTCTGCATCTTTTTATTGATATAATTTTATTGATTAAAATTTGTTTGAAATAAATTACTGATAAAGGACTTTTCATTAGCTGCAAAATAACTGCAGTGTTTTTACAGTTAGGATTGCACTGCAGAAAATAAGCAGTTAACTATAGAAAAACTACAAGGCGACTTCAGTTCTGTATAAAAACTGCAGTGTCTTTTTAGCTGAGATGGATTAATACTTTCAACAAAATGGTTCTTAAAATTTCAGGGGATAGAGCGTTCGCCTTCCAATGAGGCGAACCGGGTTCGAATCCCAGTCGATACGAATTCCGCATCCGGCTTGCACTGACCACAGTGCTGACGTGAAATATCCTCAGTGGTAGACGGATCATGGGTTAGAGTCCCCTTGCCGTCAGGCTAACCGTGGGAGGTTCTCGTGGTCTTCCTCTCCATGTAACGCAAATGCGGGTTAGCTCCATCAAAAAGTCCTCCACGAAGGCAAATTTCTCCCAATACTCGATCCAGGAGTTCCCTTGTCTTCTGGATTGGGTTCAAAATTACAAGGCTACGGAGTTGAACATTAGTAGCCGTAAACCCATTAAGTTGGGTCGGCTGTTCAACGACGGTTATAAAATAAAATAAAATACTTAAAATTGAGCCGCGATGGCTCAGGGGATAGAGCGTTCGCCTTCCAATGAGGCGAACCGGGTTCGAATCCCAGTCGATACGAATTCCGCATCCGGCTTGCACTGACCACAGTGCTGAAGTGAAATATCCTCAGTGGTAGACGGATCATGGGTTAGAGTCCCCTTGCCGTCAGGCTAACCGTGGGAGGTTCTCGTGGTCTTCCTCTCCATGTAACGCAAATGCGGGTTAGCTCCATCAAAAAGTACTCCACGAAGGCAACTTTCTCCCAATACTCGATCCAGGAGTTCCCTTGTCTTCTGGATTGGGTTCAAAATTACAAGGCTACGGAGTTGAACATTAGTAGCCGTAAACCCATTAAGTTGGGTCGGCTGTTCAACGCTGGTTATAAAATAAAATAAAATACTTAAAATTGCCGCGATGGCTCAGGGGATAGAGCGTTCGCCTTCCATTGAGGCGCACCGGGTTCGAATCCCAGTCGATACGAATTCCGCATCCGGCTTGCACTGACCACAGTGCTGACGTGAAATATCCTCAGTGGTAGACGGATCATGGGTTAGAGTCCCCTTGCCGTCAGGCTAACCGTGGGAGGTTCTCGTGGTCTTCCTCTCCATGTAACGCAAATGCGGGTTAGCTCCATCAAAAGGTCCTCCACGAAGGCAAATTTCTCCCAATACTCGATCCAGGAGTTCCCTTGTCTTCTGGATTGGGTTCAAAATTACAAGGCTACGGAGTTGAACATTAGTAGCCGTAAACCCATTAAGTTGGGTCGGCTGTTCAACGACGGTTATAAAATAAAATAAAATACTTAAAATTGAGCCGCGATGGCTCAGGGGATAGAGCGTTCGCCTTCCAATGAGGCGAACCGGGTTCGAATCCCAGTCGATACGAATTCCGCATCCGGCTTGCACTGACCACAGTGCTGATGTGAAATATCCTCAGTGGTAAACGGATCATGGGTTAGAGTCCCCTTGCCGTCACGCTAACCGTGGAAGGTTCTCGTGGTCTTCCTCTCCATGTAACGCAAATGCGGGTTAGCTCCATCAAAAAGTCCTCCACGAAGGCAACTTTCTCCCAATACTCGATCCAGGAGTTCCCTTGTCTTCTGGATTGGGTTCAAAATTACAAGGCTACGGAGTTGAACATTAGTAGCCGTAAACCCATTAAGTTGGGTCGGCTGTTCAACGCCGGTTATAAAATAAAATACTTAAAATTAGGCCGGGATAGCCTGGTCGGTAGGGCGCTGGGCCCATATCCAAGAGGTCGTGGGTTCGATCCTCGCCGGCCGAAGACTCCCCGTGTAGTAAATGGTGACTGATGCACGTTAAATCTGTCGAGTCTCAAAGTCCTCCATGTTCCCATAACAAATCAATACCTCTGGGGGTACTGATCCAGGAGTTTCCTTGTCTTCTGGATTGGCTCAAAATTACAAGGCTACGGAGTTTAACATTAGTAGTCGTAAACCCATGAAATTGGGTCGGCTGTTCAACGACGGGTATAAAATAAAATAAAATAAAAATACTTAAAATTGAGCCGCGATGGCTCAGGGGATAGAGCGTTCGCCTTCCAATGAGGCGAACCGGGTTCGAATCCCAGTCGATACGAATTCCGCATCCGGCTTGCACTGACCACAGTGCTGACGTAAAATATCCTCAGTGGTAGACGGATCATGGGTTAGAGTCCCCTTGCCGTCAGGCTAACCGTGGGAGGTTCTCGTGGTCTTCCTCTCCATGTAACGCAAATGCGGGTTAGCTCCATCAAAAAGTCCTCCACGAAGGCAAATTTCTCCCAATACTCGATCCAGGAGTTCCCATGTCTTCTGTATTGGGTTCAAAATTACAAGGCTACGGAGTTGAACATTAGTAGCCGTAAACCCATTAAGTTGGGTCGGCTGTTCAACAACGGTTATAAAATAAAATAAAATACTTAAAATTGCATCTTTTTATTTTATTTTATAACCGTCGTTGAACAGCCGACCCAACTTAATGGGTTTACGGCTACTAATGTTCAACTCCGTAGCCTTGTAATTTTGAACCCAATCCAGAAGACAAGGGAACTCCTGGATCGAGTATTGAGAGAAATTTTGCCTTCGTGGAGGACTTTTTGATGGAGCTAACCCGCATTTGCGTTACATGGAGAGGAAGACCACGAGAACCTCCCACGGTTAGCCTGACGGCAAGGGGACTCTAACCCATGATCCGTCTACCACTGAGGATATTTCACGTCAGCACTGTGGTCAGTGCAAGCCGGATGCGGAATTCGTATCGACTGGGATTCGAACCCGGTTCGCCTCATTGGAAGGCGAACGCTCTATCCCCTGAGCCATCGCGGCTCGCATCTTTTTATTTTATTTTATAACCGTCGTTGAACAGCCGACCCAATTTCATGGGTTTACAACTACTAATGTTCAACTCCGTAGCCTTGTAATTTTGAACCAATCCGGAAGACAAGGAAACTCCTGGATCAGTACCCCCAGAGGTATTGATTTGTTATGGGAACATGGAGGACTTTGAGACTCGACAGATTTAACGTGCATCAGTCACCATTTACTACACGGGGAGTCTTCGGCCGGCGAGGATCGAACCCACGACCTCTTGGATATGGGCCCAGCGCCCTACCGACCAGGCTATCCCGGCCTTGCATCTTTTTATTGATATAATTTTAAGTACCATTTTGTTGAAAGTATTAATCCATCTCAGCTAAAAAGACACTGCAGTTTTTATACAGAACTGAAGTCGCCTTGTAGTTTTTCTATACTTAACTGCTTATTTTCTGCAGTGCAATCTTAACTGTAAAAACACTGCAGTTATTTTGCAGCTAAAGAAAAGTCCTTTATCAGTAATTTATTTCAAACAATTTTTTAGATATTGTCTAGAAATGAACTGTAGTTTAAGTGAGGTCACTTTAAAATCATAAATTTTAAAAAAACTGAAACTTTAAATCCATGCTTATGCTGCAGTAAATTATGCAGCCATTGTTTCAGAAGTATATTTTCTGATGAATCTTCAGAAAAACTACAGTTACTATGCATTGTTCTAAAATTGAAAGTCTTTGATGTCTTCAATTTTACTTTCCTCGTTAATAAATCAACTTTTTATAATGATTATTTCATTTTTTTTTCTTTTTTGATTATACATTAATTTCTTACATTTAGGTAAAAATTCTAAACTTACATTGATGACGGAGATAACGTTCACATAAAAGAAAAATTCATTAAATACATACTTGAATGAATTGTAATTATAGCATTAAAAATTCTAAAAACCACAAAATATTCGGTGAAAATAAACGGTGTCGTATTTGTGCCCCGAGGCTCCTAACAAGTATCAAGCAGCATTTTTGAAATCAAGGATAAAATATTAATTAAAATCACACAATGTCGAAGGAATAAAAAATTTTGAAAACTATCCGTGGTTAATAATACCCCTGTAAACAATAAAAGTGATAAAAGACGCAAAACTAACAAAAGATAGTAGTTTAAAAACATGTAAAAACACGCTAAATAAAGTTCAGCAAAACACTGTAAACATGAAAACCACATGCTTAAAGAAAATAATGCAAAAACAATAAAAAAATGGCAGAAATTCTTTTAATAAAATGCACCTCAAACGGAAAACTAAAGAACATTTTTCAGGGCAGCGACAGTTGTCAGCTTAAAACAAAGAACACGCTGACAAAAGGAATTTTCTTGTGAAAAAGAAAAAAGTTTGAATATGCGCAAAGTAATCAACTTCTTTGTTTCTTTTTCTTTTGAAGTAAGAAAAGAAAGAAAAGGCGTTTCATAATGAGTAAAAGAAGAAAAAAAAAGGCATTTTTCTAATAAAAAAAAAAAAAAATGTGGTCTGATAAATGTGTATTCTTGAGCTTGGTCGATAGAGTGTAGTTAATAAAGTGCTGTGGGTAATTTTTTAAAACGTAAAAATATTGACAAAAGACTTCATTGTTCTTTAAAATATGCCTACTAATTATGCCCCGAAAATTAAATATGTAATTATCATTCAATGTATCAGTTTAGTATGCAATTTAAATATTGTAAAGGTAATTTATGATGTTTTAAAATTAAATAAATAATAAGTATTCGGAATAAATTCGATTGTTTTATTCTAAAATGTCTTTTAGAAAAAGACCCTGTCGTTTAAATGATGATAAACTATGAAATAAAGGGTATATATATATATATATATATATATATATATATATATATATATATATATATATATATATATATATATATATATACACCAAAACACTTCAATAATGGATTTTACTAAAAAAATTAAAGGATGAAATTATGAATAATTCCACTCGACAAAATATCCTGTCTGTTAATTTGTTTCAAGAAACATTTTGAACTTCTTATTGGAAAAAGATTCTCAAATGCATTCTAAACAACATTCTACATCAACACGCATTCCTTTTGAACAATTAGTCTATCTACGTAATCACCCTTTAACTAAAGTAACGAGAATTCACACCGATAACTTAAACTGTTCTTCTCAGGGCTTATTATATATCAATATTTCTTTATTTAAGTTTAAAAAAACTGGGTTAATATATCGAAAAATTATCTGAAATTTAGAATTTTCTATAACGTAAATAGAGAATGGATGAAATAATAAAACACGATTATTAGCTGTACCGATTAGATGTTTAGCAGTTAAAATATAGTTAATTTTTTATCTTTATAAATACTAGTTATTATCAGTTTCAAACGTCTAATTTGTTTTGTTTTATTTTTATTCAAAAGTTTGTATAATTAGAGGATTTTACCCAGATAGTAAAATAAGGTTTGTTATCACGCAGAGTGCAGAATTCGAATCGACCAGCTATCGCTGGGATCGAATCCGGGTTACCTCATTGGGAGGCGAGTGCTCTATCCCCTTAGCCACCACGGCTCCATGAAACTTAATTTATTTTATTTTATATTCGTCGTTGAACAGTCAACACAATTTTGGGCTTACGGCTACTTATGTTCAACTCGGTAGTCTAGTAATTTTGAACACAATCCAGAAGGCATGGAAACTCCTGGATCAGTACTCTCGGAGGTATGATTTGTTATGGGAACATGGATGACTTTGTAACTCGACAGATTTAACATGCACCAGTCACCATTTACTATACGGGGAGTCTTTAGCCGGCGGGGATTAAACCCACGACCTCTTGGCCATGGACCCAATGCCCTACCAACAAGGTTATCGCGGACATTATAAAACCTATTGAAGCTACTCTTTTTCTTGTTTTACATTTGAATCAAGCACTTGAATGAAGCAGCGACAATTTCAGTAGTTTGCAATGTTCATTCACACAAAATTAATGTAATGACTAATAAGAATTTTAATTTCATCATCATTTAATTATAATAAATACCATTTCTACTTACTGCTGCCTTAACTCTAGAAATTCAATGTATTAGTAATTTCAGTAAAAATACTACTTTCCCAAAATTTTTTACTAATAATACAAAACCTGCTGTTTTATATATACTGGTGTAAGAAATTAAGAGAATTCTCAGACTTGGTCGATTATCTCTGAAACTAATGAACCGATTTTAATGAAATTTTATAAGTATACATACATTGATACAATGCAAAGCAAATAACCATTCAACAATTGTAATACGCACGCATAATCGTGCGTAACATTCGTTGGAGTCGGAAGGTATGAAATTGCCAAGGGACAATTCAGGCCAATTGCCACAGGAAATGATAAATTGCCTTATTTCAAGTTTGAAATCAAGCTGCAAGGCCTGTATATCTGTAAGAGGGGACCATACCCTCTATTGACCTATTTTTTTTTTTTTTTTAATATTTTTTTTTTTTTTTGTTTATTCTGCAACCACTGTTTCATACCTTCCGACTCCAACGAGTGTCACGAACGATCATGCGTGTCTATTACAATTGTTGAATGGTTAATTTTTTTGTAGTGTATCAATGTATGTTGTACATATCGAATGTCATTAAAATCGATCCAGTAGTTCTGGAGATAATCGACCCAGTCTGAGAATTCTCTTATTTCTTACACCACTGTAATTATTTAAACCTCATATTGAAGAATTTTTCTCTAAACTAGTAAAACATTTCTTTCTTTTTAATGAAATTAATATTTTATCACAGCTTTACACATTCTAATATTTTTTAATATCTTCATTCAAATTTAGCGGGATTAAATAGGAGGATTGAAGCCGTGGAACTTCCTACATTCGTAACCAGGAAGAAAAACTTATCTGCTTTCTTTCTTTTTTTTCTTTTTTTTTAATAAAGGCTCTTTTAAGATTTTCAAATTATTCAAGAAAATTGAAGGATTTAGATATCTTGTAATGTGAAAAGTTATTCTAATTAGTTTCTTGCCCACTCATAACAAAACGTTCTCGTTTATGTATTCGATACATTTTAAAGCTCCTGAAAACATGTTATAGATGCTTAATTAATTTGTTTTTAAATAATGTTTCCTCGTGTAATGTTATCTTAAAATAACTCTTTGTTAGTCGACATGCAATGATTTGTAAACGTTTTAAAATTATTTTTCTTCACATAAAAATATTTGTCATCCGTATTGTGCCTGCTAATTGTCACTAGGTATAAATTGTTACTAGGCAGAAAAATCACTAGGTATGATAATTGAACAAAAGAAAATTGACTTTTGGGTATCATCAGCATTAATTTAATAAAATATATAATAGCATTTATCTCTTAATTATATTTTTTCTCTATATTCTTATATTTATTACCCCAATCACATTCATCATTTCCATCTAACATTATTTTCTGCAATTACTTGCCGTTGATTTTCTTAATTATTCAAAATTCAATGCTTAAAACTAAAAGTGTTGTTCTTTTATTATATTTTTAAATTATTGCGTAATCTTTGCCATCTATGGATGAAAATTCGACTTCTGCCACACCCATACGTCACAACCGTTTATATGGTGGACAAATTCATATGTACATTCATTTATACACAGATCGTAATTTTGGCCTGAACCAGAGAATGATCAATCTCCAATCAGTGTACGTAGCCAGATTTTTCAACAAAAAATAAGCACCTTTTAAGTAGTTTTTAAGCCCTCAAAAAATATTTTGTGTCACTTTCCAAAAAAAAAACTAATAATTCGGATCTATACAGTAATAAAAATTATTTTTTCAATCGTTTAAAGTTCTTAGTTTAAAAACAAAAAATCAAGAAAATTCAAAAACTTTTTCAAAAACTTTACATAATCTTGATAAAAATAACTAGTTTCTGATAAATATTGCAAACAAAATTGTAAAAATCATACCTTTTTTGTAATTTAGACTGAAAATCGACACGGTGGTTTTTAAAAGATAGAAAATCTTTTTTTAAAAGACAGAAAATTAAGCATTTCTTACAAACCCCAAATAAAAAAAGCACCTTTAAGGGCTTTTAAAAAACGTAAATCAAAAATAAGCACATTTAAGCACTTTTTAAAAAATCTACTCACCCTGCGAATCCTGTACCCTCAGAGGTGTAATTTGTTATGGGAACATCGGGGACTTTGTGACCAAACAGATTTAACGTGCACCAGTCACCATTTACTAACGGTTTCGGCCGACAGGATTCAAACTTCACTAACGTGAGTCCAGCTCCCTGCCAACCAAGCTATTCTAGCCTCATTTAATGATAAAGATATATAAGCATAATTTTACAGTTTTTAAATGGCTTAAAAAAAATTTTGCAATGAAATGATATAATATGAAATGGGAATTGGAATATTAATTTCAAAATAATTATTTAGAATTATAAAGCAATATTAAGAATCAACTTTTCTCACTACAGTTGACTTTTCTCACTAAAATCTTTGGAAAATTGCCAAATACTTTTTGTAAAAAGTAGAAATTAAGTAATAACTGAGCAAAATTACATCCAAATATTCATTAAGGTATACTTCAATAATTTTTTAATTTATTTTTGCTACACTTTTTTATTTATTTTTTCTTTAAAATGTTAGTAGTTATATATAAAAAATATTGATGTTTTAATCCCATTTTTTTTATATATTATTTGCTTATAAACTGAAGTTGCATTTTAATGTAAAGGTTCTCGATTGGGTTAATTTTCAACTGCTTAAAGTTTTCAACTTACTTATCACCCCAGAAAATATTTAAATTAAAAATATATATTTTTTGTTTTCACCATTAAATGATTAAAAGAATAACCGCTAAGACAAAAATTTACTTTCTTAATTCAGTTTATGTTATTTGTAGTTTATTAATAATTATGTATTTGTCTATCTGTTTATGTGAGTCAAATTTGATCAAATGAGTTTTTAATTTTTTTCTGTAAACTTGCACTTTATCACATTCTTTTTTTATGTTTTCACCGACCGACTGGTGTAGGGGGCAGGGAACTGTCCTTGCATCAGAAAGGTTCTGGGTTCGAATCCCGGGCAAGGCATGGATGTTCTTTCCTTCTCTGTACTATCTGTCCACACTGTGGGAGCGACGTTGGCCCACCTAATATGGTGCCCCTGAAAGAGAGGCCAACAAAATCGCTCTGTTTATGCCTGAATTGACGGATGTTAGCACAGGTAGGCATTGGAGAGAAAAAATTTATGATTTCAACCAATTGTTGCTCAAGTGAAAAATTTAAGAAACGACATTTTTATTAACTGAGGTTTAACGTAGTAATTTGGTCAAAAAACTGAATACTTCGGTTCTAATAAACCATAACTATAGAAAATTCTCAGAACTATTCAAAATATTTAATTATAATATTACATTACCTTCCTTTAGAAAATAATGTATGCCTGTTCAGAATGTTTTTTTTAGCAAATATTATTATTATTAATATTTTTTAATATATTTTAATATTATTACATTCTTTTAGTAATTTTTATGGATTTTTTAAAAATAGCATGACGTAAAGTAACCATGGCCATATTTGGAAAAATAAATTTTAAGTAAAATAGGTTTTTTTTATTATATTAATTAAGAATATTTCTAAGAGTTTCGTTTATCATAAATTAATTGGCATATAATTCTTATCTATTATATATTGAATAACTAACATAACAAAAACTTTTATTTAACTCTTAAAATAAAACTCTCTTTAATTTAGTTCTTAATGTTCTTCTATTAACCTCTCCGTTTTATAGGGTGCTTCTATATCTGTATAAGTCACAGGTCACATGTGGTACAAACAGCCCCATTATATCCTGTTTCTTTCAGTAGCAACCACTACTTTCGGTCAGCAATAGCAGCGCCATCTGTCATCATGTAACAGCGATTCACTCTGGCAACGTCTTTATTTTTCTCTTTTTTCATATATTTCATATATTTTCTCTTTTTTCAGTCATTCGGTATTTTTACTATTACTGAAATATTGAATTCTCTTGAGTGTTTTCTTCAATTTTTTTTATTTTTTTTATTTTTTATAAATGTTTCAGCTGGAATAACTTTTATTGACATTTTCTCATAAATATTAGGCTTTAAAATTTAAATGCATTTTAATTCTATCTATCATCCCTAGATGCTGAATTAAGTTAAAATATCTCCAACTATTACTTTTCAAAATAATGTTTCACTGTTTGCAATCATGGAGAATCGTAAAGTCGTTTAAGTTTTCTGCAAACATAAAATGATGCCGATTTGAAGCGTATTTTTGTGAAAATTGATCGGTAAATTTATATTAACTTAGCTTATTAAAGTTATTGCAAATCTGTACGACACTATGGTTTAATGAACCGTAATAAACTTGACCTTTTGAATCATTTTTATGAACTCACGTAGAAAATTAATTTACAATATAAATTTACGTGAAATTAAGAACTATGCATTAAAACATAAACTTTCCTAAAACCAAACAAAATTTTGCCAACAAGCATAGAATTTTGATAGCTCCACTCTTATCATGGCTTATACAGCTGTGGTCTCATAATAACACATTAGGTAATAGATTAAATATAACACATTAAGTAATAAATATCACGTAAAAAACAAGATATATATATATACACCATTTTTGGTGTTAATATACTATATATTTTTTAGATAGTAGAAAATATAAAAACTTTATATATATATATATATATATATATATATATATATATATATATATATATATATATATATATATATATATATATATATATATATATATATATATATATATATATATATATATAGTCGTTCTTTTTCATGATGCTGCTTCTTAAAATACCATTAATCTTCAAAGATTAGTTATTTTTTATGTCAAATTAAAGCGAAATTCATTATTCAAAATAATCAAGGCAGTCTACAAACATTAAAGAAATAAATTTAATGCTATATTATGTATGTTTTTAGAGAGGAAAAAAATTCTTGAACAAAAACGCACACATGAAGGTTCTTTAAAATACTACAGGTCAGACAAGGTTTTCTTTCAATAAATTGTTCATAAAAAATTTAGATTGATTCTTATATGCAATCTTAAAACCAGAGCATCATAATCAATCTTAATTTAATGCACGATGTTTCATTTAATTTTATGTCCTTTTAAATAAGTTTCATCTTTTTGCTCATAAAAGATTTATAAAACAATTTATATCGTTGACACTAATGACTTTGACTTAATTGTTCTGTTATGTTTTTCTAAACTATTCGGAAAAGATAAAACCTTTTCATTTTTTATACATCAGGTAAAAAAAAAAGTATTGGAGTATAATTAGCCGCAATTATACTTTTCTGCTTCAGTATTAATTTATTTTCCCTGTAACTTTACTTCTTCTAACTATATTTAATACGATCAAATACACTTGTTGCGTACTGTAAATTCCGTGAAGCGTACTGTTATTTATTGAGTAATGTATATTTATTTATATCATTAGAATTTAACTTTTGCTTTAGCATTAATTTATTTTCCCTTAAATTGTAACTTTTTTAACTATCATCAGAATTTCACTTTTAATAAATAGATGGCATTTTAACCAAAATTTGCAAACCACATTTTATTGAGTCTGCAATAATTACCCTTATGTATCGAAATGTACCGATGTTCAGACCGAGATCAATATCATCGAATTAATATCGAGATTCGTGGGAGGTTCTCGAGGTTTTCCTCTCCAAGTAACGCAAATGCTAGTTAATTCCATTCAAAAGTCCTCCACCTAGGCAAATTTCACTCAATACTTGATCTAGGAATTCCCTTGTCTTCCAGATTGGGTTCAAAATTTCAAGGCTACGGAGTTGAACATTAGTAGTCGTAAACACAAAAATTGGGTCGGCTGTTCAACGACGGTTATAAAATATAAAATAAAAATCATTGGGATAAGAGAGCGAAACGAGTAGGGCTAGTAAGAATAAAATTTTAGCTTTGGAAAAGCTGTAAAAAAATATTATCGCAAAAATTTTTTGTGATAAAGATTTTTTTTAAAGATGAATACCTTTTTTTTTTACTTTTAAAATGCCATAATCATGACATTTGTTATTATTGAATTCTCATGTTTAATATCTTCATCGTAGAAATAAAATTCCTTTTAGATTAGCAAACAGCTCATTGCTTAAATAGATATTTCCCTCACATATTTTCTAAATGAATAAAGAGGCTGCCGGTCCATGCAAACTAATTAAATTTCCAGCGGCGAAAGTATACATAAGGACAAATATACTAGCGTACTTTAAGATAATTTCGTATTATTTGTATACTCCGGTCACGAATTCGATATCCAAAAGGTCATTAGGGTTTTCAAATACAACTTAAATTTAATTATTCACGCATAATTCAATTTAATATGGTAAGACTTAGCTTAAAGTAGAAAGTGCTGTTGTGCTTTGCTAATAAAAAATATCCTTAATTGTAGAAGCATTTTAAAGGAATCAAATTACATTATTCAAAAATAATTTTCTTTCATACAAAAAAAAATTTCAGCAACCAAGACTTAATTATTTTTCGTCTTTTTGTTGTATGTGTTATGTGAGTCATTTTTCTAATTTAGTTTTATATTGTTTCATTTTTGCTACAAAGTTTCATTTTGTTTTAGGTTATCGAATTATTTTGTTTTAGACCATAGTTTTTTTTTTTTTTTAATTCGTTGTTTCATTTAGTTTTGGACCATAATTTCATTTTGTTTTCGGCTATTGTTTTATTCTGTTTTAATCCATAATTCATTTGCTTTTTTTTTCATTTTGTTTTATGTTATTGAATTTTTTTGTTTTAGACCATAGTTGTTGTTTTTAAATTGATAGTTTCATTTAGTTTTGGACCATAATTTCATTTTGTTTTAGGCAATTGTTTTATTCTGTTTTAATTCATAATTCATTTGTTTTTTCATTTTGTTTTAGGTTATAGAATTATTTTATTTTAGACCATAGTTTTTTTAATTCGTAATTTCAGTCAGTTTTGGACCATAAATTCATTTTGTTTTAGGCTACTGTTTTATTCTGTTTTAATCCATAATTCATTTGTTTTTTCATTTTGTTTTAGTTTGTAGAATTATTTTTTTTAATCCATTGTTTCATTGTGTTGTAGGCCATAGTTTTATTCTGCTTTAATCCATAGTTTTATTTCTTAATCCATAGATTTTTCTTTTTAATCCATAGTTTTATTTTATTTTAGGTTATAGGCATGGTTTTTCCAAGGCACAACGTTACTCTATCTTCTAAACATTGTTAAACTCGTCATGTCATTCCTTTAGATATTTTTTTCAAATATTTTAATCTGCATTTGAAATCGACTTGTGTTTTAGAAATAGGCGAAAACTTACAAATATTATTAATTACATTAATATTATTAATTATTATTAGTAAAATTAAAACTATAACAGACTTACCTATCTTTTTGTGTCACTAAGTAATCTCTGAACAATTATTTCTAAAATAAAATTATTTGTTAGCAATAAATGCAATGAAAACTAAATGCAATAAATCTTTCACAGAAAAGCAACGCCTATATTGCCCAAACCTATACTTATATTGCCCAAAAGCAGTCAAAATGACTGGATTGTAAAAGAATAAATAATGTGTAGAGAAATTTGTTTAAAATTAATTTTTTATATTATTTACAGTTATATAACAAGTTATTGGTAAATATTAACAATAAAAAAATTATATGTTGGACAAAATTCTAAGAAGTTGTGTCATTACGTACATCATTGTTTTTCGAGTTGAAATTAAAAGCAGTCAAAATGACTTCCTTAAACAATCTAAAGTTAAAAATTTAAAAAAAAATAATAACGCCAAAAAATTAGAAAAACTGAATGTTGCTGTTTCAAGTTGTGTTCACATCGTATCGTAATTTAAACTTTAGTTTTAAACTACATTTATTACTAATTTTAATTTCATGATATTCTTATGTTTAATTTCCCATTTTATGATCCTTAAAATATTTATTTTAAATAATTCATAAATATATGTGCATATGTAACATGATATAAAATATCATTCTTAACAAATATTTTTTTTCAATAAATTTAAATATAATAGCATCAATTGTAAGCATATGTATAAAAATAGCTATATGCTTGCTTCTTTAGCACTTAAGATGAAAGAGTCATTTTATAAATATTAGAAATTAAATAACAGCTTACCGTACGATCAAAGCCTAACAAAGGCAGTGGCATACGAGGCAGTTGCCCACATCTGAGGGGGACCCAAAATCGAATGGAAAGTTTATTTTGGGTTTCCTTTTTTAATGAACTTTTTTTTATCAGTACAGCGTTAAAATCCGTCAGTTTTATGTTAGCTTCTTTATTAATCTATCGTATGAACACAAAAAATCTATACTTCGTTAATCCATGCCACGCGGAATTCAGCTACATTTTAACAATTACGATGCACAAATTTGGCTAATCAAAAGCCTGTATTTTTCCGTATCGCAAAATGAGATAAGTTTACAAAAATACAGACTTCTGATTGGCTTAAGTGAGCCATCGTAATTGAGAAAATTTAACTGAATACCACCCTAATGTCAACAAGGATATGAAGTTTTCGAAGCTATATGACAACAACAGAAAACTGCATTCGGCATGATGGACATAGAATTGTCAAAATATCAATAAAATGGACAGATAAAAATATTTCGTCTGACCATTGGAGGGGGGGGGCTATAATAGCTATTTTAGGTTCTAGTTAATTTTCTTGTTATATATGTATGATAAGGTGAAGATTTTGAATACCCCCATAAAGTTTGGTTCTTCGTTAATGAAGCGAAGTGGGCTCCCAAAGAAATTTTTGCCCCAGGCCCCAATTAGGTTAAGTCGGGTCCAGAGTACGATTTTCTTTAACCTTTAAAATTGGCCAAATAAAGAAATGGAATTTTAAATAGCGGTATCTTTTCCCCTTGTGATTCACGGTTTTGATGGAGGGGAGGATGATATTTTTATATTATTTGAAATTAAATTATTAGTCGAAAAGGGAAAGCTTAGATACATTTCCTAGTAAAAAAAAATTTTGTTTTACAAGGAATGTAATAACTTGATTTAAACACATTGCAAATATTTTTTTATCCGAAAACATTTTTAAAATTATTATCCAAGAGAAATGTGTAAACATTATGGGTCTTAGATCTAGATGTTATTTATTCTGATTCCCATTTAATCTGATTCCAGATTGATAGAATAAACTTCATTCCACTCGAATTCCATTAACCTGAAATCTAATTAATGTGAATAAATTCTAAGAATGCTTTTCTAACTTCGAATTGGTTTAAACCATGTTGATCACTCATAATGTCAATCAGGTCAAATATTTAATCAAATTAAAGCACTCCTTATAGATCTCAGGGCAATAAATTTAAATGCTTATATGCTGGTACCAGGTCATCTTAAAATAGTGTTAGTTACTTTAATATAAATGCGTAACTTTATTTATTTTTCTCTTCATCAATTTATTCTTGTGTGCTTGAAAACCATGTTGCTTGGCATTTTTTCTAAGTGTATCTTACAGAAGACTTTTTATTTTATTTTATAACCGTCTTTGAACAGCCGACCCAAGTTTTGGGTTTACGACTATTAATGTTCGACTACGTAGCCTTGTAATTTTGAACCCACTCCAGAACACGAGGAAACTTCTGGATCAAGTATTGGGAGAAATCTGTCTTCGTAGAGGACTTTTTGATGGAATTACCCGCATTTGTGTTACATGGAGAAGAAGACCACAAAAATCTCCCACGGTTAGCTAGACGGTAAAGGGACTCAAACCCATGATTTGTCAACCACTGCGGATATTTTACGTCAGCACTGTGGTCGGTGCAAGCCGGATGCTGATTCGTTTCGACTGCTAGGATTCGAACTCGCACCCTTCCTTGGAAGCGAAACTTCTATCCCCTCAGCCATCGTGGCTCTTACAGAAGACTTACAGCTTACTTGGAATTTAAAAAAAAGTCATTAATAAGATATATCAAAGATTGAATTATTTCAGCTGCAGCTTTTTAATTCAGCCCGCCAGCATCACAAATCAGAACAGCTGGTAACAGGCTTGGTGTGACGGGTGTTTTACCAGCTTAAAATTTTCATTTTATTTGTTGTATTTCAAAGTAACATAATAAGTAAATCTAATAACATAATAATCAGAAGAAACAAATATACTAAACAATATAATTTAGCTTTGGATTAGCTAATGAAAACAGATTGTTTTCATAGCCTACTTCATGAATTGAGAAGAATTGCGAAGTGCGTACGAAGGGATGATGGACAATTAAAAGACGTTATTTTTGGAGAAAAAAAAGGGACTTTTTTTAATTTTTATTTTCAGATTAAAAATTAAATACTATTGAGTTTTCCGCGTGTTTTTGTGTATTTAAAGTAATTAAAGTTAACTATTTACTCTTGATAACATATCTAATAATCACCTAATTTGTTGTCGGCACCTTATATTAAAATTACTAAAATCCGCTTTTTTCAACCCATTGTTTCAATTTTAGCTTTAAAAATTTTCGAAAACAACTTTTTCAAATTAGAAATATTAGTTCTCTTTTGTAGTATTACTTTACATGGAATAAATTGGGAAATTTATAGCCAAGAATTTTCCTATCTATTTAAACAGTTTTAAACTGATTATCACTAATGTAATATTTGAAACTGGAACTTGATTTGAATAATTACTTTCGGTCATTTAATTACACCATTCAAATTACTAAACTACGAATATTTCTCAGAAACCGTTGAATCAAAATAGCTGTTATCCTTCTGATGATAATTAGATACAATAGAATAATCTGTAATTTAATTTGCTAATTACTGTGACTCCTCTTAGTTATTGCTATTTATTCTGAATCGGAATCTTAATCGGAATCGTTCTGAATAGAACGATACAGTTCTCAAGTCCATTACTGAACAGTTATCTGATTGAGCCAATTGCAAATGCATCAAGTAAAATCATTTGTAATTAAAAGCCAGATATGCATAATTATCACTTTTAAATTTCCACTACACTTTTGGATAATTTAAAGCAATGGGCATTGTTAAATTGAGTAACAAATTCATTGTTACCTTCAAGAAATCTGTGAGCACTATTAAAAGTTAATTATCTATCTTGTTAACTCTAACATTTAAGTCTATTTTTAAACTTCATAAATTGTAAGTAAGTAAATTAATTGTTAGCATCAAATTTTAAAACAAATGTAAATCTGCAGCGCATATTTTATCAATGCATTATATATCACTACGCGTATTTAATTGTATGTAGGCACCCGAGTCAAAATTCTTGATGGTCCCATAAAACATTTTAATGGTTTATGTTGGTTTCAGTGCGATTCATGATGGTCCAACATCATTTGATGGTCACCATCATCAAACATTTTCCATTATGCGTTCATAGTTTTTGATATGCCCACAAACTTCTATCATTCCATGATGGAAAATGCTACTTTAATACTATGATGGTCAAGAGAAGTTTGATTCTCATGGACCAAAAATCCATGATGGTCCATGGTGGTTCAAGCTATGCATTTCTATAATGGTGTAATGGGAATTGTTATTGGTTTTCATTCATATACCATCAAAACAATTTGATTTTTTTATATTGGACCATCATAAATCAGTCCGAATTCCGACGTAAGGATGATGGTTGTTCATGATCGTTCAAGCATTTCATTTTTAAAATACTGTGATGGAAATTCGCGATGGTCCATAATGGTACAACAATGCATTTTCATGATGGTTTAATAATAATTATTGCTGGTTCAGCAGAAAAATATTTTTTTTATGTTGGCCCGTCAAAAATCAGTCCGAATTCCTACGTTGGGGTGATGGTGATTCATGATCGTTCCAACATTTGATTTCTGAGATACTATAATGGAAATTTCTGATGGCTCAACATGAACAAACCACCAAACCAAGTTGCTATTCTTATGTTGAAACATCATAAATCAGTCCGAATTCCTACATTGGAATGATGGCTACTTATGTTGGTTACCATCAAAAATATAATGGTTCATGATGGAGTTATTATTGATGGTAACCATCAAGATTATGTTGGTCCCTTAATGGAAAACCATGAAATATTTTGACTTGAACAGTGTAAATCGTGCAATCCTTAACAAAATCTGTAGATCTAGGATACATTGACTGTGTTTTGAGATTTTAAGTTAATGTTATAATATATACTTTTTTGTTATAAAACCATGGAAAACCTCACATGTAAGACAATGGCTTAAAAGAAGAAAAAATGGTTTATAATTTTATATTTTGCGAGGAAATGTTAAAATGTAAAACTTTGATATCAAACTAAACATTTTTTCATATCTTTCGCAGCACCGAATTCAAGTATATTATCTATTTGGGGCCGTATGAATAAATAGTTCCTCGATTTTGCTACACTCAAAAAAGAAAATAACATGTTCCTGCAACACAAAAAAGAGAAAATAATATTACCGGAGTGAGTGTCATGGTGGTACAATGGGTAAAGCATGTTTGTTGTGTCCACAAAGAGTTAGTTTCAAACCCCATAGCGTCCGGAAATTTATTTCCGAAGATTTTTGTTCCATTTGAGCAATCTCCTTTATTATTTTGAGCTTAGTTCCATGAACCTAAATTGCGAAGTAAGTATTCATTAATGAAAATTTCTCCTAAAATTTTAACAGTAGATAATTGTATTGCCATCGTCCAATTTTTTGGGTATACGACTATCAATTTTCTACTACGTAGCCTTGTAATTTCAAACCTAATCCAGAAGACAAGGGAACTCCTGGAACAAGTATTGGAAGAAATTTGCCTTCATGGAGGACTTTTTGGTGGAACTTACCCGCATTTGCTTTACATGGAGAGGAAAACCACGAAATCCTCCCACGATTAGCCTGACGGCAAGGGAACTCTAACCCATGATCCGTCTACCACTGAGCACTGTGGTTGGTGTAAGCCGGATAGGGATTCGTATCGACCAGCCATTCGCTGGGATTCGAACCCGGTTCCCGTCATTGGAAAGCGCACGCTCTATCCCCTGAGCCATCATGGCTCAACAGCAGATAATTGAAAATAGATCTTTTCCTGGAAAGAAAACAACACGAACCATTAAGAGCTGTTTAAGCAGCCTCTAAATAAAAATATAATATTCAGCGCCTCTAAACCACTTTTAAAATCTTGCTTAATATCAAGAGTTTATGTTACTCTCGGGGTAATATCCTCGCAAAAAATTTCACTGATGCTTTGCTGCTACAATCTTCTGTATTTCACTTTAAGTAAAGAAAATAATGGTTTTCAAATCACAAACCCTAACGAAAAAATTTTTTACAGACCCCTAAACTTTTGCCTTCTAAATTATACACATAATGAGATGTTGTCAACTTTAGTAAGAACACATTGGTTGAAGTAAATTAGTTTAATATAAATGTTACTGTCAAATTTGAAATCCGGTATTCTGTGGAATGCCTAAAACTAGCCGGCAATGTATGAAACTATTTATATTTTACATATTTCCTAGGCATTCTACATAATGTCAAATGAGAAACCGGCAAAATATAAAATACATCTCCCATTCGTCAAAATGTCATTCAAAAATTTAAAATTCAAAATGTCTTTCAAGCCCGCCATGTTGCAGCAAGAAGGTTAATTTCTTATTTTTTATATGAAAGTTTTGTTTCCCTTGATAAGAAAGGCATAAATTGTGTTTTGTACAACTTTCATTATTTTTACGCATTTTGAATAAATTTTTTTAATGGCACTCATTATTTTTTCAGCCTAAATAGCATTTGTCATTCGATAGAATGCCTTGGTATTATATACAATACCTAGGGAAAGTATGTGATACTTCTCATATTTCATACCTTGCCTAAAAACATCCGGCATTATATACAATGCCTAAGTATGCTGGCGTTTCATACTTAGCCAGTAACATATATATAGTAAATTAAATAAATTCCTAACTTATAATTGCATGAACATATAAGTTAACACGAAATAAAGATTATTTCCGATAATCTAATGCTGTAAACAAACATTGCCAATTCGACTTATTATTAAAATTAAATTAATTCGACTTATTATTAAATTTGACTTAGCACGAATTAGTTCGACTTATTATTAAAATTATTACCAATTCGACTATTAAATGAAAATTATTTCAAAAACACTTCCTTTCATACGCGAGAATAAAGTGCAATAAACTAATAAGATGTACTAACTTTGATCTTTGAATTTTTAATTACAAATGTAATTAATCAAGTTTTCAAAAGCTCATAATTTATATTGATCAATTACTTACAGAAAAAAATTCTTTATTATTACACTATTATTCGTGGCGCAACCATAACTAGCATCTGCTCTTAAACAACCCCATAAAAAGGTAACCTCTTCAGAAAACTCACAGCGCAACTGCATTTTCAAACGAATGGCATTAGCGCCATCTGTTATTATACTTCTGTACCAAAGCCTTCTCAGATAATATGACATTTCTCTTAGCTCTTTTTTTATTCGATGTTTGGAAATAATTTTCATTCCCCGCTATTTTTTTACGAGATAGCAGGTTCTGGTAATTTTCCCTCGCAACTTGTCATTATTTTAACGATGAAATTATTTCTGTGCCGTCCTCGCATGTTACATAAACGAAATAGGTTTGCTTTTATACGAGAAATTAATGCTTCTATTAAAGGTTAAATGCTGCCTTCTGATGCGTCGAATATAAATTTATACATTCCACGCGAAAGATGTGTATCAAAATAAGTTTTCTCAATTTGCACAACTTAGCAGTTTTGTTGAAAATAATTTTGAATCTGAAAAGCTTATTAATATGAGCTATTTTATTCTACATTTCTAGTTTAAAAATAAAGAATTGAAAAAAAAAACTATTTTAAAAGAAACCCTAAATTATAGAATTTTTTATTTAGGTCGATTGTAATTGATTTAATTTTGGTTTAATTATTATTTTGATATTTATCTCTAATTAAACATTAAAAATCTTTTGATAAAAACTGTTTCGTGCATTTTCATTTAAAGATATATAAAATTTACTCATACTGATATAAACTTTAATATACAAAAAAATACTTTGACTTACACTGACACAAGCATAAAACTAATAAAAGTTATAACGGTAAAGTAAAAGTAATAACGGTACAGTTGAATAATCTCTTTGGAAAATTGTCAAATACTTTTTGTAGAAAGTAAAAATTAAGTAATAACTTAGCTAAATTATGCTCGAATATTGAAACTATATGGGAACATGGAGGACCCCTAGAACCTCTTGCAGGAGGACCTCCGCCATGAGTACCCCCAGAGGCATTGATTTGTTATGGGAACATAGAGAACTTTGCGACTCGACAGATTTAACGAGCACTAGTCACCATTTACTGCAAGGGGAGTATTTGGCACTCTGAGTTCAAACTCTTGTTCGGACGAACGTCATTCCAGCGCCTTGCCAACCAGACTATCCCTAGCGTGTAAAACTTGTGTTTTTATTAGTTAACTTACTCTAGACCGTTGCGTTATTTTTGGTCTACGAAAATCCTTGACAATAAAAAAACTGGAGCCGCGATGGCTCAGGGGATAAAGCATTCGCATTCCAATGAGGTAAACCGGGTTCGAATCCCAGCGATAGCTGATTGATATAAATTCCGCATCCAGCTTGCACCGACGACAGTGCTGACGTGAAATATTCGCATTGGTAGACAGATCATGCGTTAGAGTTCCTTTGCCGTCAGGATAACCGTGGGAGGTTCTCGTGGTCTTCCTCTCCATGTAACGCAAATGCGGGTTAATTCCACCAAAAAAGTCCTCCGCGAAGGCAAATTTCTCCGAATACTTGAACCAGGAGTTCCCGTGTCTTCTAGATTGGGCTAAAAATGACACGACTACGGAGTTGAACATTAGTAGTCGTAAACACAAAATTGGGTCGGCTGTTCAACAACGGTTATAAAATAAAATAAAAGAACTGTTAATGTCCCTACTATTAGAAGGTCTGGAGTCAATTACAAAATTAATACTATTTATTTACTTAATCTTATAGTTTAATTTAGCAATATTTTTCATAGGTCGTACTAAATCATTGTGACACCGAATCAATAAAACAGTGAATAATTGAAACACTGAAACAGAAAAATTAAGGAATAAGTCATTTTTCGAACTGTTGATTCGTTTATTAATCAGTTAGCTTCCACATAGATTCATTCACACGATGATTCGTTGATTTATTTATTCGTTGACTCATTGTTCTACTGATTCAATAATTCTTTATTTCATTTATCGCTGGTTGATGATACTTTTGTTCGCTTATTCGTTTATAGAATTTTTAATTTTCGAACTAACTGATTCTTTAAGATGCTATTTATTTATTCGCAAAATGTATTGTTTATTTTAATCACGTATGCATTAATTATCTGATTCAATGATTCTCGAATTGATTCATTGATTAGTTTATTTATTCTATCATTATAGAATTAACACGTTTAGTTGTATGCAATAATTTGGTTATTTTCTTTAATACGTATACTAAAAGCGCATTTTCACTGAAACATGCGGTAAATAGCAGAAATAAAATTTTATTTGGTGTTGATCTAACTGCCGTAGACCAAAAAAAAAATTGCAGCCTACCATTTAAAATAATTTTTGCCATTAATAAAGATTTTAAGCTTAAACTTCTATCCAAAAAATATTTGCTTCAAGCCTGTGGTTAAATTTTTAAAAAAAATCTATTTCTCAATCTAATGTACCTTCACAATTATTAATAAGTTTTAAAGACCATTTTTACAATTTTAAAACAAAATATTGAGACATTATTTTATCATTGCTTCTATAATTTAATGTATTATAAGAAAATTCCAAAATAATATTCAGAAAAAATATTAGAAAAGATATAAAAGGAAAAAGATATATTAAAAACATGCATAAAGTGCTGTTCAGAAGCTTTGTAAAAACTCTTATCTAAGACGTATAGAGAAAAAAATCTTACGCATAATTACTGTAACAAGATTTTTTTATAAAAATAATAAAAGCAAAAAAAAAAAAAAATCAATAGAAAAATTCTTTTTCAACTTTTTAACCAAAAAAAAAAAAAAAAAAAAAAAAAAACTAAATTATCTTTACGTTATTCATTCCTGTGGCACCCATGTCATTAGTTTAAAGATAAATACATCAACAGGAATAATGGTGCTCCTCATTTAATGTATCTTTATGAATGAACTAATGAAACCTTTGAAAGACATTTATTTAAAGTTAAGTTCGTAAATTCAAAGGGAAAAAATGGTTTCTTTTGCTCTTATCTTGAGAGTTACAAAAAGAGAAAGCAATTATTCAAAAGAAATAACAAAATTTGAAGTCCTTAGAATTTTAATTTCGATACAAGACACAATAAAAAACAATTTAGAAAACATAATGAGTGGGAAGAATATTTTGAAAAACACAATCGAACAACAAAAAAAATTTATGTCAAAAGTGACATTATGTGGCCTTTATAGAACTCTAGTGAAACGCACTTTAATTATAAATTGAATTCAATAGGTTTATTAGATAAAGAAATGGTATGAATAAATCTTGATCAATTAATCTCAATTTTATTCTAGCTACTTTACTTTTATTGGTTATTTTAAAACTGTATATTTAGAAAAACCTAAATTGTAACTTATTATGATTATCGTTTAAAAAAGTTTGTTTTTTTATTTATTTGTTTTTATTTATTTGTTTGCTACTAACTTTCCTACAAATTTAAATATCCATAATTATATTTATATGCATTAATTCCATAATAACAAGCATGCTTCGATAAATTTACAAAACCAATTTTTTTACAGAATTTCATATTTGAATTTTTTAATACAATCTCCATGAAGCATAATGATCTGAAATCATTTTTCATTGTTGTTAGTGAGTTCTCATTTAACAAAAGAATCCTTTGATTGGATCCTTATTATTAAAAAAGAAGAAATGGAAATCCCTGATTTCCATCAGTATTTCATTAGTAATAATAAAAAATACATCAAACCTTAACAAAACCATAACGATATTTACTGGCAAGTTTCCCTTATTTAACGATATTTTCACGTCATACTAAAAGCATAAATATTAATAACTCTTATTATTAATATTTTCTGTTATCATTCCATGATAATTAAAAATTATCCTGGAACATAACACATGGAACTCCATGTAGCATATCATGGAAAAACATGTAACATAAAAACATAATGGTCTGAAATCGTTTTTCATTGTCGTTGGTGAGTTCTTATTTAACAAAAAAATGTCTTTGATTGAATCCTTATTATTAAAAAGGAAGATCCGAAAATACCTGATTTTCATCAGTATTTCATTAGCAGGGTTGCCACAGAAAAAAATGAATAAAATAGTTGCTTTTAGTAGCCTAAAGCAGGAAAATAGTTGCCTAAAACTATGAAAATACTTACCTAAATAAGAACAAAAATTTTTCATTATGACTAAAACTTTATTAATTGTCAAATACCATGATCCATTTAGTCAAGTTGATGGCAATTATAATAATTTTTATATAAACGTTAGTTCTCTAGCACTAAACTTTTAATTGATATTTGATTTATATTGATATTTGCTGAAAATTAAATACTTATAATTACTAGAATTCATTCAAAAAAATACTTTTTCATTAAAAAAAACATACTTTTCCTAAAAATTTTCCCCTTTACCAATAATTGATTTAGAAAATATCGAATAAGTTTTTTTTAAGTAAGGTTATAAAATAAAATAAAGTTACATTATTTACAAACAATGTTTAGCATTTTCTGATATATCTGATTTTAAACTAAGTAATGTTACACTTAAAGAGATCTGATTTGTTATTTTTACTAAACATAACGAGGACTTATATGCTATTATGCTTATAAAAGAAATTCCCTTAAAACTTTCTAAATCTATAAGAGAAAAATAAAGAGCTTTTGTGTGCTTGTTTCTACGTGTATGTGTCACTCATAACTACATAACCATTTGATCTAGTTTGAACAAAGGGTAAAAGCGACAATTTCTCATTGGTTTAGAGCTTAGGTCATTCCTAATACTGGAACTGCAAATGATTTTAACGATGGAACCCACTAATGCTTAATTAATTTTGGTAACAGTTACTAAATGTAAAAATTAACTCTATACTTAAAAGCATAATCAGTGGAGAAATGGAACTAATTCATTTTGAAGAAAAGTAAAAGAAATTTCCGTACTATTTTATGGAACCCAATGAGGGTTAATTAGTTTTGGTAACAGTTACTAATTGTAAAAAATGAACTCTATACTAAAAAGCATAATTAGTGGAGAAATGGAACTAATTCATTTTGAAGTAAAGTAAAAAAATCTCCGTACTATTTTATGGAACCCAATGATGGTTAATTAGTTTTGGTAATAAGTACTAATTGAAAGATTTAGTTTTTAATTGTTTACAACTCTATAAAATATTTTTCAAAAAGCTGCCCTGGTATTAAGCATTCTCCTGATGAATAATTAAAAACATTTTTTCTTAAGATTCAGCTTTTTTGTAACATACTGTATCAGTATTGCAAAAAAAATAAATAATAAATAAATAAATAATAATAAAAATATTTCTTTAATCCCATTTACGAGGAAAACTTTGCTTCATATGTTAGGATTCTGAATCTAATCACATTTGCAATCCTTTTTAATGATAAAATAACTTAATATTTCAATTTATTATTTCCATTTTAGCAAGTAAGACTTTAAATATTTTCACCGAAACATATCTTAAGAGGAATTAATCTCTTGGAAAGAAAAGGAAAAAAAACTCTTAAAAATAATGTATTCCTAAAGGTTTTCAAAGAAATAAAGTGCTGGAAATAAATTTAAATAAAAAATAAATGCAAGATTTTTCTGAATTTAAAATCTTTAGAAATAAAGCTATTTAAACCTTAATTGCATTTTAAAATGTTTTTCGTAAAATTTATTAGCTACTGTTCTGAATTGTATTGTTATTTATATCCTTTTATGTTTTTTACCAAAAAACTAAACTTCTTAAACTGAAAACTGATATTTTACTAAACAAATTTGTATTCATGTTAATGTTTGTTTAACATTAGTGACGATATTAGCTGTATTAAATGTTTTTACTATTTTAGTTTATTTCATGTGTAATTTATATTTTTAAAGGGAATTATAAATTTTAATTGAATAATTAATCCAATTTTTTGAACATTTCTATCAAATACGCTTCAGATATCAAATTTAAAAAATATTCGTAACGTCTGCAATTTAAAAAATGCTGAACCAATTTTTTTCATCCTTAAAACCTACAATTTATTTTGTAACAAATATTATGAAAACCTTACTTCCATTGCACTCCATTGCACTGAATTTCTTAAAATTATTATTTAATAATTATCAGCTCATAGTTTACAATTAGAATTAATCTTTCTTTATTTCGCTCGTAAAATGAATCTTTCATTTGTCGAATTATTAAATATTTTACTTTAATTGGTTCTTGAAACATTTTATCACTAAATTTATCCATAAATAATTTAAAATTCATAGAAAGAAATTTCCTTTAAACTCTTTATTTAAATTTACATTTTCTGCGATTTTTCAATTAAATTATTATGAATTTTAAATAGACTCAATTAAAATTAAAACTAAATAGATAATAAATAATAAGTTATTAGATAATAATTTCAAATGGTATTTATTTAAATTCTAGTTCAAATCATGACGTAAATTCAAAATTGCAAGAGTAGGGGAAGAAAACAAAAAACATAATAAATAGCGTATCCTAAACAAGACTAACGACTTTTAAAAAACTTTTAACGGAAAACGGTTATAATTAAAAAAAATTCTTGCAGCAAATTTATATAACAGGGCATAATTTATATAACAGAGATTTCCTTATAGAATGTTTTTAGTTCAACTTTCTTTCGATGGATGGTGCTGCAAATAGTAAACCAGGAAATCAAATAAAAAGAATTGAAAATCACTTCAATTGAAAATCATTTTTTTTTTTTTTTTTTTAATCTTCAAACCATAAAAATTGTCTAATAACATTTTCGAAAAATTTATCATCAACCACAATCACATATCATAATCTGAGGACAAATATTTTAGGTATCAAATTACATCGGGATAAACAGCACCACCATCTGTCGAAAATGTTTTGAACTAAAAGAGGAAAATCTGAGAAGCATTCTGTCGTGCCATACAGTTTAGCTGCCAGAATTAATTATTTTAACCTAAACTAACTTTAACCCATAATTAACTTTTCCTGTTCCAATTTCTATAAAATCTTCAGTTAGAGCTGCGATAGTAATGGGGATGGAGCGTCCTCCTTCCAATGAGGTGGACCAGGTTCAAATCCTGGCTGATCGATGCGAATCTGCCCCGACCACAGTGCTGACGTGAAATATCCTCAGTGGTAGACGGATCATGGGTCACCCCTTTGCCGTCAGGCTAATCGGGGGAGGTTCACGTGGTATTCCTCTCTATGTAACGCAAATGCAGGTTAGTTCCCTCAAAGAGTCGTCCACGAAGGCAAAATTTCTCCCTAACACTTGATCCAGGAGTTCCCTTGTCTTCTGGATTGGGTTCAAAATTGCAAGGCTACGGAGTTGAACATTAGTAGTCGTAAATTCAAAAATTAGGTCGGCTGTTCAACGACGGTTATAAAAATATTTTAAAAAATCTTCAATCGTATTTAAAACATACAGTAAGAACAACAATGCAAAATGACAATATTTTGCTGTATTTCTCGTCTTTAAATACAGATGTTAAAGGACTCATTAACAACATTCTTTTTGGGGTTTTAAAATAATAATAGATTATTAATTAGTAAATTATACTTCTAAAATAAGATGCCGTTCTTATTTATTTTAATGCCATAATTGAAATTATTGTTATAAATTCAGTTTTGTTATCATAATTGATTCGATATATTCTATTTAATAAAGACTTATTATTCCCAATATTTGAGCATTTACTTTGAAACAATGAAAACAGTCGGTCGGAATGTAATTGTGTTCCCAGGGAAAATATTAAGTTAATGCAAATAGCTCTGCCAATAATTGTTTCAAATATCTCATTTGTGAATTTTAATCTAAATATTAAATATCCCTTGAGGCAGAGAGCAACTTGAATACGTTTCGAATTAATTCATGTTGCCAAGGTTGAATTAACCGTACAATGATATTGTTAATTATTTGACTATTTGCATTAATTACTGCAACGCAATAGGGCCTTTTATAAGTCAAACATTTGTGATTGTCTAAAAAGTAAAGAAATATTACGTTTACCATTTGTATTATTAATAAAGTAGTTTGATAATTTAGCTTCAATTTGCTCAAAAATTTGATATTAAATGGTTATATATTTTTCTTTTATTTTGCTCCTCCGGCGACATTTTTTTTATTACTTTTCCTGAATGTTTGACTTGAGCATTATATAAGGGTTTAATTAATAGATAACTGCTTTAAAATAATAATTCTAATAGTTGAAATAATAATTCTTTAAAATAATAATTAGAGATTAAGGGCATAAATTGCAGATGTTTTTGTTTCCCACAAACCACTGCTAAAGTTAAGCAAAAACTGGTCTTGAGTCAATTTTTATTCTTATTATGCGACCATTGGGAAACACAAAAACTGATCTTGAGTCAATTTATATTCTAAATAAGCGTCCATTGGGAAACAAAAACTCATTTTGAGTCGATTTATATTCTTATTATGCGTCCGTTGGGAAACAAAAACTGATCCTGAGTCTATTTTTATTCTTATTATACGTCCGTTGGGAAACAAAAACTGATCCTGAGTCTATTTTTATTCTTATTATGCGCTCATTGGGAAACAAAAACTGATCCTGAGTCTATTTTTATTCTTATTATGCGTCCGTTGGGAAACAAAAACTGATCCTGAGTCTATTTTTATTCTTATTATGCACTCATTGGGAAACAAAAACTGATCTTGAGTGGACTTCTATCCTTAATATGCGTCCATTGGAAAGCAAAAACTGATCTTGAGTCGATTTATATTCTTATTATGCGTCAATTGGGAAAGGAAATAATGTTTCTTCTATCCATTCCATTTTCTAAGCAAAACGTGCCCCCTGGTGCAGTGCCAAAGTAACAGCTTTGCACCCTTTACAAAAATGAGATCACGGATAATTTAGCGAAAAAAGATGCACCACCCATCAAGTCCCTTTTGGGGAAGTTTGCTATTGATGTCCTTGCAAAGGGAACCTTTCACTGCAGCAACCTGGTAATGATTGTAAATCACCTCTCCTCTGTCCAGCGCTGAAGAAAGAATCCATTTGAATCGCTATTGGGAGACTAGGGAGCTTTTTTCAGTTTTACTCCTTCACTCTTTCCCTTTTTTCAATTCCTACTATTAGTTCACACTCTCCCAATGTCTTGCCCTAATTTTTAATCGTTAATACTGGGTGTACAAATTAGTTCAGTCCGTTTTTTTGTGTGATCAAAAATGCATTTATTTCAGAGCAAAATAAGTGGACAGATTAATCAAAGTATTGTCCATCGCTGGCTACTACTTTTTCCCACCTCTCAGGCAACTTTCGAATTCCATCTCGAAAAAATGTTTCGTCTTTTGAGGCCATCCAAGTTAGAAGCCAATTTTCGATTTCTGCGAAAGAAGTGAACTGGTGACCTGCCAAATCGTGCTGCATCCGTCGGAACAACCAGTAATCAGAAGGAGCAATGCCTAGCGAATACAACGGGTGAGGTAAAATATCCCACTTGAGCGTTTCCAAATAATTTTTTACGACTTTTGCGACATCAGGCTGACTACTATTAGGCAGAAAAATAACTTTGCCATGTCTTTACTCGTATTTCGGCCTTTTTCTCGTAATGCACGGCTCAAACGAATCAATTGTAGCCTAAACCGATCGCCCGTAATGGAATCACCAAGTTGTAGCAGCTCATAGTTTACAAAACTATTCACCATTCTTCATTCTCTATTCACCATTCTTCATTCACCTTTCTTGAAACGTCGAAACCATTCCCTACTTGATTTATCAGTAGGAACATTGTCACCATAAACTTCTACAAGAATTCGATGCGCTTCAATTGCTTTTTTCTCCCAATTAAAGCAGAAACATAAAACCTGCCGCAAATGTGGCTTCGTTACCACAAAACTTAACATACTCAGCAAATTAATAAACAGGGTTTTTGTATGAAACTCATTGCGATATAAACTGAATATTATCGACAGATGTTTAACCTCTCTGAAACCACCGAAACCAGCTGTCACTATGAAACATTCATGACAGCAGAGTCATCTCTTAAAAACGAACCGAACTAATTTGTAAGCCCAATAAAATACTTTATATTGGTCCAAAGTTCAAATCAATTTTTTGAACTTGTAGTGTATGACACTTGATGTTAATACAGATTTTTTTTTTCAAATATTGATTCATTCATTAAATAGATATGCGTGAAAAACTAAATGGAATTTTTTGATGGGTTAAGCGTTAGTCATTGTTTCAAATTTTACTATAAGCGATTCAAATTTTCACACATTTTAATAATTACGTCAGTGATAATTTCCAAGTTCTATTTGAACAAAAAATAGTTTATTGCGCACATTTAAATATTTAATTATTTTATATTCGCTGAGTCAGATGAATTCAATAAAGAACATTACGTGGTAGCACGTGTGGTCCTCGTCACCAAATTTGTACTTTTATAATTGTCTGATACCACGCGCTTTTTTTTTTCAATTCCTACTATTAGTTCCTACTATTAGTTCACGTTAATGAAATACTTTTTATTCGTCCACTCAAGTTCAAATACATTTTTTTTAAACCTGTAGTGGATGACACTTGATGTTAATACAGTGTTTTCAAATATTTTTTTTTTATTTCCAATGAGCTGCACAATCAGTGTTCCCGATGAGCAGACCAAGTGCGTTCTCAAAAAGTGGTATCTACTCTTTCAGTGACCACCACAATGGTTGAGATACCGTTGGCCATGTTAATTTGGACGTCTAGTTTCTGCCACACTAGATGGCAGCACCGAGACTCTATTTGGATGCTAAAGTGCCGTAGGAATTTAATTTAGCCGGAAATGCCAAGAGCCAATAAGGCACTCCAGGGATCTTTAACATGCCGCATAATCATACGACATGGCCGCTGAGGATTTTCTGCATCCCGAAAATCCGGTGTCTGGGCCGGGGATCGAACCCGCTGACTTGGGCTCGGAAGGCCGACGACAAACCAACTGCGCCACCCAGCCACGTAGTTTCAAATATTAATTCAATAATAAATTTTAATTAATTAATTTTGGTTTCATATGGAAGAAAATTTTTTAATTATTTAATAAAAGGTAGCTAAAACAAAAATTTTCTTTGTTGACCGAAGAAGGAATTGACTTTGAAATGTTTTATTTTTATATTGCATGTTTTATTGTTAAGTTTAATTCTTAAGTTTTATTTGTTTGTATTTTGCTTAATATAAGGTCTTGTTTGTGTATCTCTAGTTTTTCTTCTTTTTCGGTGAAAGAACTGGGCTCACTCTCACCTATATGCGTCTGAAGATAAAATTTGACGACTTATTATTATAATCGTTTGTGACGCAACGGATAATTTTTATATTTTATAGTTTTACATAATTTTTCAAGATGTATCAAACTAAATTCCTCTAAATTGTCATAGATTTAAAATCTAAGCAAGAGAATTTATTAAGAAATATCGAATGATACCATATAAAAAATATCAAACTTCTTACTTCAAAGATTTTGTGGCCCATTAAAAACAGAAACGCTATGTAATAAATTTATGTTCTATTTCTTTTATTAGTAACATTACCCTGAAACTAACATATCATAAATCTAAATTATTATTTTTTTTGCAGTCATCGTCAGTACATATGCGATCGTAAAAATTTGCCAGATGCATTTCTTCTTACGTAAGATTCATAGAGAAGAAAAGAAATGTCTTCAACGTCTAACGTCTAAAGGGGTGGAGAAGCATTTTACAGGTAACTTTGTCATTCAATGAAGAATAAATTTTTTTAAAAAATAAATATTCAGCCAATAAAGTTTTTTTTTCCCCACCTAATGTAAATAATACCAACGAACTTTTTTTTTTTGTTACAGTTATACAAATACTTCAGCTTGCCTAATTCGGAAATGGGAACAGAGAATAGAGTATAATTCAGAGAATAGAGCGTTCGCCTTCCAATAAGGTGAACCGGGTTCCAATCTCGGAGATGGCTGGTGGATACGAATTCCGCGTCCGACTCGCACCGACCACAGTGCTGACGTAAAATATCCTCTGTGATAGAAGGATCATATGTTTGAGTCCCTTTGCCGTCGGGCTAGGTGGAAGGTTCTCGAAGTCTTCTGCTCTATATAACGCAAGTGGGGGTTAGTTCCATCAAAAAGAAGGTAAAATTCCTCTCAATGCTTACTAATGGTTACTAATGTTGGTTACCATCAAAATTCTGATGATTCCTGATGAAATTATTGATGGTTACCATCGAGATTATGTTGGTCCATCAGTGAGAAACCACCAAAAATTTTAACTTGGGTGGCCTTGGTTCCCGAAATATGGCCGTGTCCAAGAGGGTATGGCTTCACTTTCCAAGCGTAATGTCTTATTTTCTCTACTCTATGATAATAACAACGTTTCTATTTTAAAATAAATTAAATATTTTTACATTCAAAGGAAAAATGTTTCTTGCAATAATAAGAAAAAAATATAGTACATTTTTCGATTTACAATTCACTTATTTATTAGGCGATTCCCTCGTTCAAGAGATAGTGGACTTACTGAAACCCATACACTGACTCATTTTCCCCACCTAGTCTCAATTTTTCATTTATAATTACAATAACAAAAGCCACGCTGGCTCAGGGGATAGAGCATTCACCTTTCAATGAGGTGAGCCAAATTCGAATCTCGGCGATGCCTTGTCAATACGAATTATGCATCCGGCTTGCACCAACCACAGTGCTGACGTGATATATCCTCAGTGGTAGAAGGATCATGGGTTAGAGTGGTCTTCCTCTTCATGTAACGCAAATGCAGATTAGCTCCATCAAAAAAGTCCTACACAAAAGTATTTTTCTCCCAATACTTGATCCAGAAGTTCCCTTGTCTTTTGAATTGGGTTCAAAACTACAATGCTACGTAGTTGAATATTAGTAGCTGTAATCTCAAAAATTGGGGCGACTGTTCAACAACGGTTATAAAATTATAAAATGAAATAAAATAACAAAATAATCATTATAAAATATTTGTTTTAAACAGAATAAAAATGTACAGTAGTCATAGTAACAGTTAATAATAAAAAATGTTTATTAAATATTAAGTCAAGCTATATCATAAATCATCACTTACGAAGATTTACAAAGATGCAAAGATTTTGGTAAAATATATTGCATCTTCGATTGCTCCCACCTCCCTTTAGCTTACAGATTCATTTTTTTCCTCACTTCATTTATTCACTCGCTTGGACGCGAGCTCTTTATTTCCTGATCCACAATGCCTTAAGTGAGGCTATATGAAAAAATATTACATACATATCATTTCCATGCCGGCTGAAGACTCCCCGTGTAGCAAATGGTGACTGATTCACGTTAAATCTGTCGAGTCACAAAGTCTTCTAAGTTCCCATAACAAATCATACCTCTGGGGCTACTGATTCAGGAGTTTCCTTATCATCTGGATTAGTTCAAAATTACATGACTACGGAGTAAGACATTTTTAGTCGTAAACCCAAAATTGGGTCGGCTGTTCAATGATGGATGTAATATAAAATACATATCATTTGAACAGCAATAGCTCAGGGGATAGAGCGTTCACCTTCCAATGAGGGGAATCCTAGCGATGGCAGGTCGGTACAAATCCGCATCTGGCTTGCACCGACCATAGTGCTGACGTGAAATATCCTCAGTGGTATATGTATCATGGGTTAGAGTCCCCTTGTTGTTAGGCTAACCGTGGGAGGTTCTCGTGGTCTCCCTCTACATGTAACGCCAATACGGGTTAGTTCTATCCAAAAGTCCTCCACGAAGGCAAATTTCTCCCAATACTGGATCCAGGAGTTCCCTTGTCTTCTGGATTAGGTTTAAATTACAAGGCTACGAAGTTGGACATTAGTAGTCGTAAACCCAAAGATTGGGTCGGTTGTTTAACGTCGGTTATAAATAAATAAATAGATATTATTTGTTGAAGTAATAAACATCCGTTACATTAATTTAAATTATAAAATGATAGTCTTTAATTTAATGTCCTTACTCGAGTATTACAAAAAAAAAAATTCTAAAAAAAACTACAAAAAAACTACCTGTCAAAATTTTTTTCTTTCTTTTTAAAAATTTCCCTTCTAGGGAAAGCAGTCTGCATGGCAACTCATGAGTACGCTAGTAATTCCAAATAGGTGAAAAATATTCTAAATTTTATTCTGCCAAATGTAATTTACTGAAGCTGTAATAGAATGCCTTACATAGAATAATTTCAATAGCTAGATAGAATTAATCGAATTGTTCAATTTCCTCAACTAGATTTTAAATTCCGTAATAATAGTACCACTGATTCTGCAAAATAGTTTAACGTTTCATCTAAAATCCATTTACCAGAAACACAATTAATGCGATCAAAGTCTGGTTTCTGCTGTCTATTCAATTCAGAGACATGCGACTAATTTGTCATAGCGATGTATTTCGAAAATTAATTAGAGGTATTAAGCGATTCTTGCAACTCTTGCTTGTGGAAAAGAGCTGAGATTATTGACTACGTTTAATTAATGGCGGAAAAGAAATTAAGTTACTAAATTAATTACGTTTTTTAACTGGTCAGATAATATATCATAAAAAATTGTCATCTTAACGTTTCGCACAAAAATATTATGAGATGATCATTAATAAACAAAGAAGATATATTTGTCTGACATCAACGTAAAATTAATTACATTTTTAAGAGTATTTATCTCTTCATAACTTACTTTTCTTCTGCCGTCCCTTCTTGATATTATTCTCAGGTATAAATATGCGTATTATTTTACTAATTATTCAAAATTAAAAGCTTAAAAGTGTTATTCTTTCAGTATATTTGAATAAAAAATTTGATTTCTCAGTGACTATTCCACCGATTTCGATCAAAATTTGCAATTCGCCGTATGAAATTAAATTCTTTAAAATAATATAGACAATTATTTACCTTACAACTCAAAAGTTTCATCCAAATAAAATTTAATCAAAATAAAATAAAAAATAATAAATATTTAACAAAAAATTATTTTTTGCATGGAAAAATCTTCGAATTTTATAGTTTTGTGCAACAACAAAAAAATTCAATTCGTTTAAAAAATTTTCGAGACATTATGAAATATATATGAAATAAAATTAAGGGGTCAAAACTTTTGATCTCTCTTCTGACCTAATTACCGGGGGTCAAATTTCCCAGTAATTATCTGGGAACTGATTTCGTATAGCTTAGAATGTAGCCTGCAAGAATTATTTTATTTTATATGCGGAACGACTAGCCATGTCAGGGATTCGAACTCGGTTCACCTCATTGGATGACCACTCGGCTCATACTAATTATTTTTCGAATATATATATATATTCTTATTAATAAAAAAATCAGGAATACCGCGTGCCCCCTCAAAAAATTTTCAACGGTAACTCCTTTTATCAAAACAAAATAATGTAAAATTGAAATGTAAAAAAATTTAATTAAATTGTTCTACTTCAGTCTAACTAAGATAAGTTTTAAAACTCAGGTGTTTTGCTTAAAGAAAATCCCTGCTCTTCTAAGAGGTATGATTATTTAAGGAAAAGGGGCAAACTGCTTAACTCATCTTTAACTTAAAACTTAAGTCATCTTTTCAATTACCTTAAAATGCAACTTTTGAATATTTTTCAACTTTTCTCTAATTAGTTCTGCATTCAACTACTGGGAAACTGGCCTTCTAATCTAAAACTCTGCACCTACTATAAAGGAAGTTAAACGACAGCAAAACACAAACGGTCTAAGTGTCAAAACATCTAAACATATAGAGAAATACTTGCTTTGTTTCTTTTTAACTTGTTAAGATAGTGTTTTGTCATTTTCGCAAATGCAAGTTGACAAAACTTTTGAATTCCTTATATTCAGCCTTCAAATATTCTTACACAGTAGTGCACTTCAAGTCAAGGAAATAAAAAAACTGCCATCTATTCTACGATGTTTAAAAAAGGAAGAAACAGCAGTGACATATAATACAAATAGCTTTAAAAAGGTACTTACTTTATACACATTTCGTATTTACGGTGTTTGAACAGCTAATGTTTTTTCGTTAAATCGATTAAAGTACATTTAAGATGATCGAACATCAATATTTAACTTCTCGGAATCAAATATATTAAATGTGTCAAATTTAGCTTCGATTATACCTTGTTTAATATTCAAACATTTTACAACAAAAAAAACCTTGCATCAAAAATATTAAATAACGTTTAAATTAAATTTATCTTAATATTTTTGATATCGTTAAAAAAATAAAATCACGCCACTTTTTTCTAAGAATTATAAAATATTACTGTCGCATTGCATAATTCTTTTTAATATTAAAGTCTTAATGGTTCGAAGGGTTTTTATTAAAATTGATACTCAAATAGTTACTTAAGTTGTCCTAACGAAAAATATTAATGTAGTATTGAATATAATTCTTTTTTATATTAAAATCTTAATGGTTGGAAGGGTTTTTTTTTTTTAATTTGCTACTCAAATAGTTACTTAAGTAGTCCTAACTTTTTATTAATTAAAAAACCCGATACAAAATTGCATTTTTTTGAATTAACGTACCTTTTTTGACAGATTTCGAGTCTTGAGTTTCAAAGTATAGGGGTGGGATAGCCGCAATTCGAAAAATATGCTCTTAATAGTTAAGTCAAGAGTGCCGTCACTTTGGATACTTAATGTTATATACCTTCTTAACTTTTTAAGCAAATCGAAAACATTTTGCACCATTATGAAACATGTTTTTTCAAGAGCCATGTTGAAGAAAATTTTTAATGATTGTTTATTATCATTTTTTATAATTGTTTCCTAATAATTGACCAAAACATTTTGGATTATAAATTATACAATTCTTTACTCAAGTTTCAACATAATAAATGACAAAACGCAAATTTTAAACGAAATAGAAATTTAAAAGCATGAATTAATAGAATAAAGAGTGAGAGTATGGGGGAATAAAAGACTTAATGAACGCATTTTGAGGAATTGGTGAGAGTGAAAAGGTCTTTTTTCTTATGCAAATCATTCATTTCTCTTTCAGTTTGAGACACACTGAGTGGCGTGCTGACGTGTGTGGACAACCGGGGAAACATTTCGATGACGTAGCTGAGCAAAAAAAAAGTGTAAAGTTAAATTATTGGATGGAGGAGGCAAAACATACTTGTTAAATTAGAATAACAAGGGACTGGGTGAATGATGCACGTTAAAACTGACGAATCATAAAGTCCATCATGTTCCCATAACAAATCACACCTCTGATTGATCAAGGAATTTCCTGGTCTTGTAGATTGGTTCAAAATCACAAGGCTACGGAGTTGAACATTGGTAGCCATAAACTGAAAATTCAGTCGGCTGTTCTACGATGGTAGTAAAATAAAATATAAAATTAGAATAACAGAGTCGTGGTGGCTTTGGGGATAGAGCCTTTCAATGAGGTGAACCGAGATCAAACCCATGCGATAGCTGGTCTATACAAAATTCCGCATCCGGCTTGCACCGACCTCAGTGTTGATGTAAAATATCCTCAGTGGTACACGGATCTTCGGTTGAAGTCCCCTTGCTGTCAAGTTGACCATGAGTGGGTTTAATGATTTTCCTCTCCATGTAATATGGGTTAGTTCCATCAAAAAGTCCACCGCGAAGGCACAATTTCTCCCAATACTTGATCCAGGCGTTCCCCTGTCTTCTGGTTCAGAATTACAGGGCTACGGCGTTGAAAATTAGTAGTCGTAAAACCAAAATTGGATCGACTGTTCAACGACGGTTATAAAATAAAATTAGAATATAAGAGCCGCGGTGGCTTTGGGGATAGAGCCTTCCAATGAGGTGAACCGGATTCGAATCCCAGCGGTGGCTGGTGGATACGAATTCCACATAGAATATAGAATATAATACATATAGAATATTTATTTATATCAGGTATTATATTAGGATACTATAATAATTTGACCAAATTATTTGACCCACTGTAGTTTTTTAATAATTACATGTTTTGCCCGAGTTTGTATGCAATACTTTTATATTTAAAAATACATATAATCGGGTTTTGTTTAGGAGATGTTTTGCCCGAGTTTGTATGCAATACTTTTATATTTAAAAATACATATAATCGGGTTTTGTTTAGGAGATTTTTTTTTTTTTTTTGCACTTCCTATTTGTATTTATTTTCAACGTATTGTATTACAATGTTAACCAACTGATACACCAACATAAACAAGTGCAAACTGGTTAAGCCGCATAATAACAATAAAGATGTATAGTATCACCTAATAATTAAGATTTTACATAGACTCTTATAGTGCGTTTAATAATATGGCCAGGGACTGTAGATGCTAATATTTCCAAAAAATAGGATATCTATATTTTTATATGAAACCATACTCACAAAAAATAATGTATTATCTATTATAGCAAAAGTGAAATCAACATGGATGATTCCCCGACGCTACCGTAACAGTATTTTGAAAGGTACATCAAACCATTGATATTAAAAATTTCAAAACCTGTTTCTCGAAACCTAACTGATGTAAAGTCAACAGAACTTACTAAAATAATATTGAAGTAATGTGTTGACTATTAAATCATTCTAAAAGATTATTATTGTATTAAATTTTAACAATCGCTGGCCAAATATATTGTACTTAAAAAGACACCAAAATGTTTGTTAATAAACACATTATATGAAGGTAATTGAAATAAAACTCTAATATTATGTCTTATCTTATTTTTAAGAAGGATCGTAAAATGCTTCTCAACCATTTAAACACGTTAATCGACTTGGGATTATACTTTGTTTTAACTCTTTTGACGCAGTTCAGGTTGATTCTCGAGAAATAATGAATTTCCTGTCAGCAATTTTTTTCATCTTCTCTATCTTGGCTATCATGGCAATAGGTGAGTAAAACTGTTGTTTCATAGCAAATAAACTTCTAACTCCGGGTAAGCAAATACCAATTCACTCGGCGATTCTCATTAGTTTGTGAGTTTAACACGCTTAATACGTAACTGAAATATCTAATAATCTGAATAGTATGAAAAAAAAGAAAGAGGAAAAGAAATAGTATGAAAAACTTATTAAATCAGATGACGTCCGCATTTACGATGGCAAGAAAGTAAACAAAGAGTGTCATGAAGAATAAAATAGAAAAACTTTTAATAGAAAAACGTCAAGGTCTTTCTCAAGACACACCCTTTATGATAAATGTGATATTTCTAAATAAAGAATAATTATCCTAAGATAAAATGTACTCTCTATTATGTGTCTACACTCTATTATGTTATGTGTATTATGTGTCTCTATTATGCTTTTAAACAGAAAACAGTAAGATCCTAAAAAAGCGATAATTTGTAACTCTTTCAACCTGCTGCATACTTAGTCATTTTTATTGATGAAAATTCAGAAAATATATATTCAAGGTGGTCTTTACGAAACACCCTGAAAATTTCGTAAAATATTTTTTAAAACTGAACATAATATTTTGACGGTATATCTACTATGTAACATAACTTATTCAATATATACATTTCCCATTCACTTTCTTGATTTTTCTTTTTTAGCTCAAGGAGAGGTTCACAAAGTCAGTAAGTAATGTATTAATTCAGTTTGTTTTAAGAAATGAATGAATCAATTCACGTATGTCTCAATGCATTGTTTCAATTTTTACCCATTGGCAAAATGGGTGTTGTATTGGGTTTGAAGGAGTGCGCACCTTATTTGGACGTCATCACACTTTTCAACTGTGTTCATGAGTAATAGTAAGCAGTGTGCATGCGTCGTCATTGCATTATGCGTTGCTTTGGCGACCGCTGCTGTTAGATAATTTTTCTCTTTTTTTTTACTGTCTTAGGACATTGAGAAAAAAATACTTTTCTTGTGTTCCTTGATTTCACAATTAATTGTTTCTTAACAATTTATCTCGACGAGATCGATCAGTTCGACAATTTAATTACGTATCAAGGTTATTACTGTTGAATGTAAGTTTATAATTGTTTGTTACATAATTGTTTTAGTTTCAAAAAACGATGAGGAAAGTGATGTAAATTAAAAATAACTATAAAAAGTTTTTAATTGTCTTTTTTTTCTATTTCATTGGATACATTTAACAACGAAAGTGCGTAGGCAAGAATGTGCATAGTTGGAATTTTTCGGTTATATCACTCGAAATTTTTCTATTTATTACGATAAATTGGCCACGCCGAGCTGCAATTTCGTATGCATGTACATGTAAACTCGCTTAATAGTTTATTCAAATTAGTTTCCTTTTGATTTTACGTGCTTTTTTATAAGACACATTAGACTAAAAAATTTATTATGAGACTTGTTCACGCTAACTCAATAACGCGGAATAAGTGCGGACAAGACTAATTACATACATTGTGGCAAAAGTTGACAAAAGAGATTATTAAAATATCATACATTCAATTTAGCTGGTGTATCATTTTAAATAAAAATAACCTTTTCAAATTTCAATTTAAAAAGCACTATCTAGGTTAAAATTATCAATCGTAACTATTTTGGCACATTTACAAAATCTTCCTTACTCTATTTTGGACTAATTACATGCTAATTAGACTAATTACATAGTTCATAATACTAATTGTACATAGTATAATAGTAAATAGTACTATTAGTACATAGTATAACAATATAGTATAATAGTACTTAGTACATAATTACTTATTAGACTAATTACATGACAAGACTAATTACATGACAAGACTAATTATATACAGTGTGTCAAAAGTAGACAAAAGATATTATTAAAATATCGCACATGCAATTTAGCTGATGTACGAGTATCATTTTAAATAAAAATAACCTATTCAAATTTTAATATAAAAAGCACTAGCTGGGTTAAAATTATCAATCGTAACTATTTCGGCACATTTACAAAATCATCCTTACTCTTTTTTAAAGTTATTTTTTTATTTTAGTTATTTTATTTCGTTAAGTCAAATCAATTCACCAGTATAAATAAAAAGAACTATTATTACTAGATAAGTGTTCGCATAACAATGCTAGGCGATGTAAATGTTGTAACTTTTAAAAATCCCAGAATTTTTTTTAATTGTCATTTTTTGGCTAATTGGAAACATTTAAAATACATTGCGGTGTAAGAAATTAAGAGAATTTGCAGACTTGGTTAATTATCTCTAGTACTACTGGATCAATTTTAATGAAATTTTATATGTATATACATTGATACAATACAAAACAAATAACCATTCAACAATTGCAACACATACGCATGATCATGCGTAACATTCGTTGGAGTCGGAATTTATGAAACTGCCATCGGACAATTCAGGCCAATTGCCACAGGAAAAGATAAACTGCCATATTTCAAGTATGAAATCACGTTGCAAGGCCTGTATATCTGTAAGAGGGGACCATATCCCCTCTTAACCCAATTTTTTGTTTTTGTTTATTCTGCAACAGCTGTTTGATACCTTCCGACTCCAACGAGAGTTACACAAGACCATGCTTGTGTATTACAATTGTTGAATAGTTATTTATTTGTATTGTATCAATGTATGTACATACCAAATTTCGTTAAAATCAGTCCCAGGGTTCTAGAGATAGTCGACCAGGTCTGCTAATTCTCGTAATTTTTTACACCAGTGAAGAAAGAACTTTACTTCAACAATATTAATAAGCATTAAATGAATTATTAATGTAAATATACGCATTATTTTGATTGATAAAATCATCATTGTTTCATTGTATCATTGTTTGCTTTAAGGGAGGAAAGTTCATCATCATAAAGGTACAAAAGGTATAGTCCCAGGTAAGACATCAAACTATTCTAAATATTTTTTTTCACTATAAACACAAGCAGCGAAAAAAAAACACAACTATAAATACACAAACGCCCCGTGTGGTTTTAAGATATTTTCCAACATCCTATTTCGTAGACTTCTTCTCTATGTTACACAAATTATAGGAAAATATCAATGTGGTTTTTTGGAGGGAAAATCTACCGTAGACCAAATACACACACTTAGACAAATCCTCGAAAAAACAAAAGAATACGGAATTGATACTTATCACTTGTTTGTCGATTTTAATGCAGCTTATGATTGTATCAACAGAAGTAAGCTATTTGAGGCGATGTGTTAACTTGGAATCCCTCCCAAACGTACCAATCTTGTCAAAATGACATTACGAAGTGTAAAATGTAGAGTTAAACTCATGTCTGACGTATCAGAAGTATTCTATACCGAGAGAGGTCTTAGACAAGGAGACGCTCTGTTTTGCATTTTATTTAATATTACCCTTGAATAAGTTTTAAGAGATTCATGAATCAACACTAGAGGCACTTTACTACAGAGATCTATACAACTACACGCATTGATATAGTTGGGCGAACAATGCAGGATGTGGTTGAGACGTTTACTGCCCTTGAGAAAGCTACCATGGATATGGGTCTAGCAGTAAACGAAGAAAAACTCAAATTTATAGTAGTAAGCTCTATAGTACATCATGTACAGTCACTCAGAATTGGGGAATAACCCTTTGAAGGAGTTACCCAGTTCAAGTATATCTGGTTACTCTTGTTACCAACAAAAAGGAGATTCGAAGTTAGGAACAGACTTTTGATGACTAATAAGTGCTACTTTGGTCTGAGGAATTCCTCTCCATTGGGACAAAAGTAAATTTATACAAAACCTTAATCAGACCAATTATTTTATATGGTAGCGAGACCTGGGCAATTAATAAAACAGAGGAAAATAGACTACTCATTTTTGAAAGAAAAATCCTTTGGTCAATTTTTGGAGCAGTTAAGGAAAATAATACTTGGAGAAGTTTATATAATCATGAGATATACAATAAATATATGACCTAATATTTTGAGGGTTATTAAGGCCAACTGGATCAGGTGGATGGGACACGTTCTTCGGCGTGAAGACATGGACCTAGTTAAAAGAAACTTACTTTTTCGAAAATTTAAGGAACTAGAAGAAGAGGGAGACCAGCTACAAGATGGTTGGACAGTGTTGAGAAGAACTTAAAATTGTTGGGAATAAACTGGTGTAAAAATCTAGCACAAAGTCACTCTGCCTGGAGGCAGCTAATTGAGAAAGCCTTGGCCTTCACTAGGCTGTAGTGCTGACGGAGAAGAGAAAACAAACTCAGTAGAATAAAGTGATTCAAAAAAAAAAAAATTCTTGGAAGCTTTAGTATGAAAAATTTGCCCATGTAATGGGAATAAAAACGGCATACACAATTTTAAAACCGCTGAAATCTTTCGTTCATGCATCATACTTAAATAGCTTATAATAAAAGCTTAAATAAATTAGCTTAATTATTTTTATTTTTAAGTTGGCAAAATTTTTTTAAATTAATACGCTTAATTTTTTATGGTTGTTTATTGTTTTGAATATTCCAAATAAATTAAATTGAGCCGTGATGGCTCAGGGGATAGAGCGTTCGCCTTCCAATGGGTTGAACCGAGTTCGAAACCCAGCGATGGTAGGTCAATACGAATTCCTCATCCGGCTTTTACCAACCACAGGGCTGACGTGAAATATCATCTGTGGTAGTCTGTGGTAGATCATGGGTCAGAGTCCCCTTGCCATCAGGCTAACCGTCGGAGGTTCTGGTGGTCTTCCTCTCCGTGTAACGCAGATGATGGTTAGTTTCATCCAAGAAAGCCTGCTCCCTTGTCTTCTGGATTGGGTTCAAAATCACATGGCTACGGAGTTGAACATTAGTAGTCATAAACCTTTAAATTGGGTAGACTGTTGAACGACGGTTATAATATAAATTATTGGATACAATTTTATTTATTTAAGTTATTCAAACTTTCAATACGGGCTTAAAAATCTAAGTCACGTTTATTTCAAAAGTTTTAGTTATTTATAAAAGCGCGGTTTTTTCAAGTTTTCATTAATTTTAAATACGATGTACCGAAAGGAAACATTAATTAAATTAGGAAATCTGAAAAAAAGAACTTACTTCCTATGAATAAACATGGCTTTGTTTTGACAGATGTGGATTTCAAACCATCAAAATATGTAGCAATTTTGTAAGATATAATCAAAATGTCTTTGTCAAAAATTTGGACTCCTAAAGTAATGTGTTTGTATAATAAAAGTATGGTTTTAAGTCAGTAAACATCTAATCATTTGAGCAAAAATTTTAAAGGGTTATTTTATTTTCCCTGCAAATTGATTTTGAGCCAGATGATATCACATTAAAAGTCGACAAATGCTGCAAAACAGTAATAAAATAATAAGATGCAAATAAATATTTGTTTCGAAACCAAAGCTTAAAACATTCTGTACCAAAAGTTACAATAATAGTTATAATATAAGTTACATAAGTACCTAAAATTAAATCATGATTTAAACAAACTGACACGCATTATTCAAATTCAGACATAAAAGTACAAGGCAGTAAAAAATCCTAATTATACTGTTAATATTTTCAGTTTTAATAAATTGTACGGCACAAAAAAAAGTCTTCAAATCTGACATAAAATAACCAGAAAGATTCAAATTCAAATTTACGCATTCCTCATTTACGCATCAATTACAAATTCTAGTCAGAAGATAAATGTTTTTAAATAAAGTTAAAGTTTAAATCCCTTATATCCGTAGCCAAACTTGAATTGAATCCAGACTAATTAGCTGAAATGCTTTGTAATACCGTGTACCATAATATATATATATATATATATATATTCAGTCAAACATAAAATAATTACTTATTCTTTAATTATAACATAGTTACACAGACTTTTAACCACATAGGTTTCCAGTTTCACACAGAAGCACATAGTCACACAGACTTTACACAGGATCGAACCACACAGGTTCCAAGTTTCACACAGCAAAATACTTCCACCAACAATTTCAACTGACTAACTCTTCATTTACATCGAGAAAGCTCGATACCTTCTTGTTCAGGCCAGCGACATCTAGCGTGATAACTCAGAGACATCTCGCAAAGAAACATTCTGTTCTTTTTTGTGGAAAAGAAATTTTTGTCTTAATTCTTCCGGGAAAAGTTTAAAACGTTTCAATAATAAAGTTTTTACGTAATCAAAGTTCGAAGTGGATTCTTTTGGCTCTTGAGCTATTATTTGGACGATACTAAGCTGTAACAGCTGTAAGCTGTAACAGCTGTAAATAAGTAACGAATTCTGCTTTATCTATGATTATTCGAGTAGTTTGTCTTTCGAACAACAACAAATATGTGCATATATCTGTTTCATTAGCATCAAAACTTTTTATTAATTTAGATACATTACTAGATTTAAATGTATCTGTGGTAGTTACAAGAGTTCCATTTTGTTTATTTAAATTATCCGATTTTAATTTCTCAAGTTGAATTTCTTGCGCTAATCATTCATTTTCATTAGCGGCTATTTCTAGTCTTTCTGAAACAATTGTTCCTAAGAGGTTTTTAGTTACCTCCTTATTATATTCCTTACATGAAGTTATAAATTTAATTATTTCTATAATTTTTGCTGTTATACTATAACTTATTCTTTAATTCAACAGTTAATTCCTCAGCTAATTTAATCAAGTCCTCCTTACGAGCTCTCGAAAGAAAAGTCTTTTTTTTTTTCTTTAGGATACAGAAAAAATGAAATACTGTACTCACATGGTTTTTGCTTCTGACACTATAATGTGATGAAGTTGGTTACTATCAATTCAGTCAAACATAAAATAATTACTTGTTCTTTAATTATAACATAGTCACATAGACTTTTAACCACATAGGTTTCCAGTTTCACACAGAAGCACATAGTCACACAGACTTTACACAGGTTCCAAGTTTCACACAGCAAAATACTTCGACCAACAATTTCAACTGACTAACTCTTCATTTACATCGAGAAGGTTCGATACCATCTTGTTCAGGCGAGCGACATCTAGCGTGATAACTCAGAGGCTGTTGTCTTCGCTTGTTATATATATATATATATATATATATATATATATATATATATATATATATATATATATATATATATATTGCGAAGTTAAAATGTTGAGAAAATAATAAATATTAATGACAACAGAAGGAAAATTACTAAAATAAAATATTAAAATAAATTTTATTTATCTAAAAAAATTAACTTGCTAAAAAGCCGGAAAACAAAATAAAGAAAAGCTATAATCCCTTCATCAGCTCATACGATTATATCCGCAAAAAGGAGTGCTATCTAATATTGTATCAATATAGTCAACGCAAAATATATCAATACAATAGTGAGAGGAGCACTCAAAAAATGTAGTAATTAAAACTTATTAATTTTTTCGTTTTTCTCTCTTTTCTTTTTATCCTTTATGTCTTTATTGTACTCTATATATATGTATTGCTAAATATATCGAATACACTCTACTACTGAAAAGAATTGACTACACTTTAAAACGAACAAAAATATTAAATATCTAAAATTTTTAATTTAAAGAAACATTGCTTAATTAGTTTTACGATTTTTTTTAATTAAATGCAAATTATTTAAATCAATAAATAATTTTATATATTTGCATAATTTAATGAGCCCTATTAAACTGCGTTTCAAAGATTTTTCCGAATATTAAATTAAACTAGATTTCTTCATATTGATATTCATAGAGATTGCAGGTTATAGTAGTACAACGCATAGGCAATCCCTCTTGAATACCTGTTTAAAAAATTCTAATAGTTTTAAAATTACCCTATTATTTTATATAACGACAGAGCTTTAAACTGTTGGGGCAAGTGCTGCATGAAACTGTTTTCTTTCATATTATTTCGAAAAATATCCCAGATTCATAGAGCTGGAGGTTAATTTTAAAGCCGTCGTTGAACAGCCTGACCATTTTTTGGGGTTTACGACTACTAATGTTCAACTCCGTAGCCTTGTAATTTTGAACCCAATCCAGAAGACAAGGGAAATCCTGGATCAAGTATTGGGAAAAATTCGCCTTCGTGGAGGACTTTTTTGATGGAACTAACTCGCATTTGCGTTACATGGTCTACCACTGAAGAGATTTTACGTCAGCACCGTGGCCAGTGCAAGTTGGATAAGGAATTCGTATCGACCAGCCATCGCTGGGATTCGAACCCGGTGCACCTCACAGGAAGGCAAACGCTCTATCCCCTCAGCCATCACGTCTCGCTGGAAGTTAAATATGATAATTGTTAGTAATCATTTCTTGTGATAATGACTATTCTACTAAACAATGAACTGATGTTTGATATTTATTATTTTTACAGCTGCACTGAGTGGAGCTGGTAATGCTGCTACAAAAGGAATCGGAATTGCAGGAGACGTACTAGATGGTGTTGGCAATCTTTTTAATTAGATTATAATGGAAGGATAGAACATTGTTTCAATAAAGAAAAAACTCGTAAAATTATTGTTTGTTTCACTTAAGATTCAATCTCAGAAAGTATGTAACCTTACAGCAACCTTGTGTCGAGAAATTCTTTTTATTGTCTCGAAAATGTTTGTAATAAAATCCTTTTCTCAATAAAGCAAAAATATTGCAGTTTCAAACCTTTCATCCTAAAAGGATTAAAAATTAGTTTTTAAAGCTTTTTTTTAAAAAGTATTGTCACTTAGGTAAAATGATCACTTAGGTCCATAATGACGTTTTAGCTGACGTCACACTGGCGATAGGATCAAATTGCATTGTCCGTTAAAATTTCAAGACAATGTGGATTTTAGCTGAGATTAGAAGACGTTGCGAAAAGAAACCTCATAATTACATAAATTTAAGATTATTTTCACATTGAGACTAGCTTAATTAAAGGATTTTTTTTTAACGCTTGAAAACCTTAAGTCAACCTCGATTTAAAGTTTTTATATCGAAGGTTGCTTTCCAAGGTTTTGGATGAGGGTAATGTGCGTACAATAGAGCAGATTGTCACAGATCTCGTTTTAAGGTTAGAAGGTTTACATGTAAACCACATAACAAACCTTTTTAGGTTTACATTAAAAAAATGTTGCTGGGTTAAAATAAACCTTATTTTGCTATCTGGGATTATAAATTTAAAATAAAATATGAAACTTTTTAATGCTAGAAATTTTTCATAAAATATAATTATTTTAATATTTTTATTTATATCCATAATAGTTCCGTAAGGCGAAATTACTTTAATATTTTATAATAAATGAAAATATTTTTTAAAAAAATTTGGGGGGGGGGATAAACTGAAACTGATATAATAGTTTTCTCCAGTGTAAATCAAGCCTTTCAGAATTTGAAGAGAAATGAGATAAGAATTAAAAGACTAGTAACACCATTGATCAAAATATTCAAAAACCCAAGCGTTACCGACTTATTTTCATTTGTTTGAAAGACTTTCACTTCCAAAGGAAGTACAGCGAGTTTAATTGTTCGCATTCCTCAGGACAGACGAGTTTTGAAATTGGAGCCCCCCTGGTTTCAAATTTATATCCATTAAAGTGAAAGAGAATTACTCCCATGATAGAGGATGAGCAAAGAATCATTTGCTTGCCGTTTCCTTGACTCTTTCATTAATCAAAAATATTTGCCTCTCTCGAGCAATGTTAGTAAATAAACAAACTTTTTGTAATTTAGTTAGAATGTTAAAGATACGAGAGGCTAATGACATAGGCATCTCTATAATGAGAGTATTCATAGAATACCATTATTATATTTAGCTTAATTTCAGAAGTTCTAAAATTGCAACACTCCAGTCAATATGATTTTCTGTGCTCATGTGATAAAATAAGGAAGAACTTTGAAATTAATACTCTGAAATCGTGTTTGAGTGATTGTAGAAATCAATCACACTTCTCTACGGGTGGATCCTAGTATAGCCGTGACCCCGTTACTTCTCGGGGGTCACGGTATAGCAAACGTCTTCGAGATTTTTTGAAATCTCGCCAAGTTACTTTTTAAAGTCTCGCCAAACTAGGTTCCTGGAAGATATTTCGGGGAGATATACCTGACAAAGAGTCTATTTTGATTATTTTTCGCTTTATTGTATTAAAAATATTTTAATAAATTTGTAATAATTTAAATTGTTTTTTTAATACTAATAAACAACGTTGATCCAAGTAATTATTGCCAACTTGGCGAGATTTCGAAAAGTCGCCATGAGGTAGGCTAATATAGGAATTTACTGATTTATACATTTTCGGTTTTTGTGTTGCCAGCACATGGATGTGCCAGCATCAATACTCCATGTGCCAACATCAATACTGGTCCGATTATTGCACGTTTCTGGCGCCCCACATTTTAAAACTCATCAAAGGGCACTGCCTTAAACTGTAACTGTTCATGTTTTTTTTTTTTTTTTTTAATTTAATTTAATTTTTCATATTTTTAAAAGGGTTAACGGAGCTTAAGTGGTTGATTTTGAAATTCGCACTCGACATTTTCATTGAAAGTAAATTTATCACAATTTTTTCAACTTAAATTGCAAGTAAAACTGGTTTTTTTTAAGTATTATGTTTTAGTAATTTATGTGAATATTATTTTTTATTGAATATAAATGTCTTCGAGATTACCGGAAATGTGGAGTTTTTTTAATTTAAATTAGAATGACACCTTTACATATTTTACTAATTATTGAATCTCTATTAAGTCCTAATAATTCATTCAACTTTTCATAATAATTCGTAATAATTCATTCAAAAACTCAATATATATATATATATATATATATATATATATATATTTGACCCGGATCAATCGACAATCAGTGAAAACGTTTAGAGAAAAGTGACTAGCAATAAATCAACGCGTCTAAATTGCGCTGAAAGCTGTTGAAATTTTAGTTCTTACTCTCGTTTCGTTTCTTTAAAATTGTTCTTTTCATATCTGCATTTTTACCAATATGGAGAAGAGGTAAGAAAGTTATTTCGATAATGGCAAATGGTGGCATTACAGACGAGAAATTTAACATGAGTGAGTGTGGGTAAACATTTTTGAACAACCTAAAAGCCAACTTCAGATTAAGTTTTTTTTTTTTTTTTTTTTTTTCAAATCATTCAAATCAACAAATTTTTCAAATCAACACTAAAGACAGATATAATTTAAAAGTTTTTATGCTTAGCGATAAATTTCAATTGCTGAAATCGGTTCATAAACTAAATAAATGTATATTCAAGCTCCATCTTTTGTCATAGCTGTCGACATTTTTCTTAGTTTTTCTTAGTTAAAACCAGCTAACGCATTCTTGCAATTTTTACATTTTATATTTGAAATTTCAATGTCGAAAGACATGTATGAAGTGACATCTAGTCCAAAGAATCTAAGTTAAATAGTTGCAAGGCTGATTATTACGAAAACAATTAACTACTCCGGTTTAATGAAACAATTATAAATGAATCATTAATATTCTTGTTTTTTTATTACGAAATATTAGGAGAAATTTGTATTCATAATTTGTTCAAAACGTGTGTTAAAACTATTATTATAAGTTATTTAAGTAGAAAAAAGTCAAAAGGAGGAAAAAAACAATTTTTGAGATGATGATACTAAAAATAGTACGTTTTTCGAATCTTTTTACAATTTTTTATTTTAGTAGTTGTTTAACAAAACAAGGCATATCGAACATTTTCCTGATATAGCAATATTTTTTTTGAACAGTGCAAAAGTTGGAAATCATATAAACAACTTTTTAAGTAAATATTTTCAACTTTTTAAAACAAAAGTATAACTTTCTTTAAGTTAGCGCACAAGAATAACTTTGAATGTGGAAATAAAATTATATGTTCATAGTTTTTTGTTCATTTAAAAAACAAAACAATCTGTTGTATTTTTTCGCTGTGCACACATACGCATTTACTTTTCATTACTCGAATAAATAAGAAACAATAAAAAATAGAAAACTTATAATTTATCTTCATTTTTCGTAAACAATAGTATTCTTAGTAAATAGTCAGCTGTTCTGCATCGTATGATATTGATATTGATGATATTGATCAGTAAAATATTTTTAATTTTTTAACAAGATTTAATTCTCAGCTAGCTGGCAATAATTCTAGGTTTTCTTTCAATAAAAACTTGACAATAACTTAAAAAGTAATCTTATTTTAAAGGAAAACATAAAATAAAGTAGTAAAACGATTGATTAGTATATTATTGGAAAATAATATATATGGTAGCATAAAAAGTAAGCAAAATTTAATTAAAAAGTTAGAAAAATAATTCTGTGAAATAAGCGTAGACAGATAATTTACAAATTTATTTTAAGATTAAGGCGATATATAAGATGTAAAGAAGTTTTAAGATCATTAAAAATGCTGACTACGTATTTTTATTAATATTTATAAAATATATATTCAAGAAATTGATAAATATATTTATAGTTTGAAAGAAACAAAAATAAGAAGTTTAGCAAACGAATATTAGCGAAAAAATATGAATGAAATTTTACGTTACGCGCGGGAAGTCAAGTTCCTCATAAGTTTATCACATTTTAATATTTATCGCCCCATTTAATTATTTCTTTATTGTCGCCAAATTATTTTTTAAAAAATATTTAATTTTAATTTTTCTCAGCTTCTAATAAATAAAAACAGTTGAAACTTAAGATTTTTCAATTGAAAAATATGTTAATTAATATGGTATAAAAAAATTCATACCATATAATTCAACATTTTTTCATCCTCAATTTAATTAAATAATAAAAAATAATTAATAATTATTAAAAAAAATTTTTTTCATGAAATTATCTTTGAGTAAATGAGTTTTATAAGTGGGTGCAATTCTTTGAATTGCTTTATTAGTTTTAAAAATATGACTAAAAACGTAAAAAGTGAAATTAACATTAAGGGGTCCAAACTTTGAATCGCTCTCCTGACCAAACTATGGAGACCACGTTTTCCAGATTGCGGCTACCCCCTATATTTTGAAGGTTAAGAATCCAAATATGTAAAAAAAATATATGTTTATTCAGAGAAAGTACGTTTTTGTGTCTGATTTCGTACCTTAACTAATAGTTAGCACTAACTAATTAGCATATTTAAGGTCACCCCCAGGAACCATTAAGATTGACACTTAGTTCGTGAAAATCCGATCATTAGAACGAAAGTCATTCAGGGTGATTCGTTTATGTTTTTTTGCGGACTGTACATCAAAACCATTGATATTTAAAATTTCAAAACCTGTTTCTCGAAACCTAACAGTTATAAAGTCAACAGAACTTACTAAAACAAAATTGAAGTAATGTATTAAGTATTAAATCATTCTAGAAGATTATTATTGTATTAAATTTTAACAATCGCAGGCCAAATGGCAGTAAAGGAAGAGTCCCAGTGGTAGTTACCCTACAGCACGACAGACGGCGCTGAAGATTATCACCCGATCTACAGATTATTTTATATCATATTTTTAAAATAATAATAAACTGCGTAGCTGTTTTTAGAACATCTATTTAGAATTTCTAAAAATAGATACTTAACAAAATAGACAAAATAAATATACAAATTATGTTCTAAAAATAGATACTTAGACATATCTATTTTTAGAACAGCTTTATGTTTATATAGTACAGCTGACATATACTTACAGCTCTCTGTTTCCGCCGGTAACCTAACTGGTTTTTAATATTTTAGGTCCTTATCTTCATCACAACATTTCGCTATGCACTCTTATTTTTTACTTGTTTAAATATTATTTTTCAACTTCTAATGAGGTTCTTTTTATGAATTCTTAAAATATACATTTAGGTTGGTCATTAAGGAGCACCAGTTTCATTCTACACGTTTACATTTTACGACTACTGATGTTCAACTTCTTTTGCCTTGCAATATTGAACCCATTCCAGAAGACAAGGGAACTTCTAGATCAAGTATTGGGAGAAATGTGCCTTCTTGGAGGACTTTTTGATAGAACTAACTCGCATTAGCGTTACATGGAAAGGAAGTCCACGAGAACCTCCCGTGGCTAGCCTGATGGTATAGGGACTCTAACCCATGATCCGTCTACCACTGAAAATATTTCCCGTCAGCACTGTGATCGGGGCAAGCCGGATGCGGATTCGAATCGACCAGTCACCGCAGGGATTCGAACCCGGTTCATCTCATTGGAAGGCGAACGCTCTATTCCCTGAGCCATCGCGGCTTAAACATAAATATTTAATAAAAGTTTTTAAAAAAATAACCCTGTTAACTTATTTAAAGAAGATAACTTGTGCGGAGCAGCTAACAAGTACTTAAAAAGGACACCAAAATGTTTGTTAATAAACATATTATATGAAGGTAATCGAAATAAAACTAATATTATGTCTTTTCTTATTTAAGAAGGATCGTTATTTCGGGTCGTAAAATTTTTTCTCAGCTATTTAAACACGCAATTCGACTTGGGTTTACACTTTTTTTTTAACTCTTTTGACGCAGTTCAGGTGATTCTCGAGAAATAATGAATTTCTTGTCAACAATTTTTTTCATCTTCTCTATCTTGGCTATCATGGCAGTAGGTGAGTACAACTGTTGTTTCATAGCAAATAAACTTCTAACTCCGGGTAAGCAAATACCAATTCACTCGGCGATTCACACTAGTTTCTGAGTTTAACACGCTTAATATGTAACTGAAATATCTAATAATCTAAATAGTATGAAAAATAAAGAAAGATGAAAAGAAATAGTATGAAAAACTTATTAAATCAGATGACGTCCTCATTTACGCTGACAAGAAAGTAAACGAAGAGTATCATGCAGAATAAAATAAAATAAAATAGAAAAACTTTTAATAGGAAAACGTAAAGGTCTTCATCAGGACACATCCTTTGTGATAATCTGTGATATTTCTAAATAAAGAATAATTATCCTAAGATAAAAATTAATTTCTATTATGTGTCTGTATCGCTAAAAAATAAAAATGCAGTTGAAAATTAGTTTAAAATAAAAGAAATCAGAAAACAAACTTAAGGTCATGGAACAAAAGTAAAAAATTATGTATATATATATAGACGAATAGATCACAGTATTATATTTAATTTCCGTAACCTGTTTAACTACCGAAGAAAAAAGTAAGATCTTAAAAAAGTGATTATTTGTAACTCTTTCAACCTGCAGTCAAACAGCTTTTGAGGTTTTGCAAGTTCTATTTATTCAGATGTAATTTGTCAGATCTCGATAGCTCTTTCTTTCTACCTCGCTTAAATATTAATTATAAACCCTCAACGTGCATACTTAGTTTTTTTTATGGATGAAAATTCAGGAAATATATATTAAAGACGGTCTTTACGAAACACCCTGAAGATTTCATAAAATATTTTTTAAAACTGAACATAATATTTTGACAGTATTTCTACTATGTAACGTAACTTATTCATTATATACATTTCACATTCACTTTATTGATTTTTCTTTTTTAGCTCAAGGAGGGGTTCACAAAGTCAGTAAGTAATGTATTAATTCAATTTGTTTTAAGAAGTGAATGGATCAATTCACGTATGACTCAATGCATTGTTTCAATTTTTACCCATTTTCAAAATGGGTGTTGTATTGGGTTTGAAGGAGTGCGCACCTTATTTGGATGTCATCACACTTTTCAACTGTGTTCATGAGTAATAGTAAGCAGTGTGCATGCGTCGTCATTGCATGTGTTGCTTTGGCGACCGCTGCTGTTAGATAATTTTTCTCTTTTTTTTTTTTTTTTTTTTTTTTACTGTTTCAGGACATTTTGAGAAAAAAATACTTTTCTTGTGTTCCTCCTTGATTTCACAATTCATTGTTTCTTTACAATTTATCTCGATGAGATCGATCAGTTCGACAATTTAATTACGTATCAAGGTTATTACTGTTAAATGTAAGTTTATAATTGTTTGTTACATAATTGTTTTAGTTTCAAAAAACGATGAGGAAAGTGATGTAAATTAAAAATAACTATAAAAAGTTTTTAATTGTCTTTTTTTCTATTTCATTGGATACATTTAACAACGAAAGTGCGTAGGCAAGAATGTGCATAATTGGAATTTTTCGGTTATATCACTCGAAATTTTTCTATTTATCACGATAAATTGGCCACGCCGAGCTGTAATTTCGTATGCATTTACATGTAAACTCGCTTAATAGTTTATTCAACTTAGTTTCCTTTTGATTTTACGTGCTTTTTTATAAGACGCATTAGACTAAAAAATTTATTATGAGACTTGTCCACACTAACTCAATAACGTGGAATTAATGCGGACAAGACTAATTACATACATTGTGGCAAATGTTGACAAAAGAGATTATTAAAATATCATACATTCAATTTAGCTGGTGTATCGTTTCAAATAAAAATAGCCTTTTCAAATTTCAATTTAAAAAGCACTCTAAAAGCACTAGCTGGGTTAAAATTATCAATCGTATCTAATTTGGCACACTTACAAAATCGTCCTTACTCTTTTTTGGACTAATTACATGCTAATTAGACTAATAACATAGTTCATAATACTAATTGTACATAGTATAATAGTACGTAGTACTAATAGTACATAGTACTAATAGTACATAGTATAATAATATAGTATAATAGTACTTAGTACATAATTACTAATTAGACTAATTACTTGACAAGACTAATTATATACATTGAGTCAAAAGTCGACAAGAGAGATTATTAAAATATAGTACATTCAATTTAGCTGATGTATCATCTTAAATAAAAATAACCTATTCAAATTTTAATTTAAAAAGCACTAGCTGGGTTAAAATTATCAATCGTAACTATTTTGGCACACTTGCAAAATCTTTCTTCCTCTTTTTTAAAGTTATTTCTTATTTTAGTTATTTTATTTCGTTAAGTCAAATCAATTCACCAATATAAATAAAAAATACTATTATCACTAGATAAGTGTTCGGGTAACAATGCTAGGCAATGTAAATGTTGTAACTTTTAAAAATCCCCGAATTTTTTTAATTGTCATTTTTTGGCTAATTATAAACATTTAAAATGCACTGTGGTGTAAGAAATTAAGAGAATTTGCAGACTTGGTCGATTATCTCTAGAACTACTGAACCAATTTTAATGAAATTTTATATGTACAATCCGCAAAAAAAAAAAAAAAAAAAACGAATCACCCTGAATAACTTTCGTTCTAATGATCGGATTTTCACGAAATAAGTGTCAATCTTAATGGTTTCTGGGGGTGACCTCAAATATGCTAATTAATTAGTGCTAACTATTAATTAAGTTACGAAATCAGATCAAAAAAACGTACTTTTTTTTTACATATTTGGAATCCTAACCCTTGAAATAGAGTCAAAATTTCGAAAAAATTGGGTCGTAAATTGGGTCGCAATAAAGATTTATATATATGGCGAAAGTTTGAAAAAATGCCATATTACCTCGCCATATAAAGTGAAACAATTTAAAACAACCATAAAGAAACTGAATGAATGACGAGACGTCATAATATTGTATGTCTCTGTTGTTATAGGCAACCAAGAAGAGAATTTTTGGATCTGCTTTCTGGGCATAGAAAATAGTATTCGTTTTAATACTTTGAAATAAAATTTGAATTTAAAATGAAGAAATGAAAATGAAATTATTTTTGATTTTCCAATATTTCAAAACTTAAACGTTGAACTTATTATCTGACATTTTTTTATTTTTTTAAACGTGTTATTTGTAGAAAAATACTGTACTAAAACCAAATTTACTTAAGTTATTATAAATTTATGATTTATGAAGAATCGTTACACCTCACTTCAAGTCTTTCAGGTAAGGAAAAGATAAAAGAGATCCTGCAAAAAATTTGGGGCATGATTCTGATGCGCAATCAGAAGGTTTTATAAAATTCGCAGTATTTCTTTTCGATAAAATTGAAATATATATATATATATATATATATATATATATATATATATATATATATATAAGGGAAAATTACAAAACAATGAAAAAAAAAGGGGGGAAGAGAAATAATAATAAATAAAAAAAACCGGAAGAAAAAAGGACAAATCTTTTTTTTTAAATTTCGGAAAATAAAAGATATAATCTTTTCATCAGCCCACACGATTATATCCGCAATATTAGAAAGCACTCTTTTTGGGGGATATAATCGTGTGGGCTGATGAAAAGTTTATACCTTTTATTTTCCGGATTTTTTTAAAAAATATTTTTGTCCTTTTTTTCCCTCCCTGTTTTTTATTAATTTTTTTTATTATTATTTTTCTCTTTTTCCCCTTTTTTTAGTGTTCTGTATTTTTTTCCATGTTTTATCTACATTTTGAACTTATTTTACGAGTTCTATTTACTTGCAGCTTATGCGCAATAAATAAAACTTATTGTTTTCTTAATTTTCTTCGTGTTTTTTGCATTTATTTATTATGCTATATATATATATATATATATATATATATATATATATATAGTATAAAAGTAAATTTTACTTTCATTTTTATTTTATTGTTAAAGGTCATTTCATTCTGACAAATATTTAGGTTACATGTTTTTCTTAAATAAGTAGAATTTACAAATAGCATCCTTATGTATGAATTCCGAAACTGACTTTTGCAAACATGTTTTTTCCCTAAGCTCTTCGATTGCGATCAGTTACTTATTTATCACCAAATATGGTTACTAAAGTTTCTTTGTTTTATTCCTTTATTTAAAAACTTATTTTACTATTCTCACCTTCACTACCGACATCTGATACGATAGCGTCATTTTAAGTAGAGTTCGCAAGGTCCTTAAGAAGTTAAAAATGTGGGAGAGAAACTAAAAAGATGTATTTTATTATGTTTATATTCACCACAACATTCAATATTTATTTTCAAAAATTTTATTTTAAATTTAATGATAACTTTATAATTACGATCGATACTGATACCACAGTGCTCTTATTTTATTGAGGACTAGATTCTTGACTTTTTAAATGAAAGGTCAAATCAAAAAAAAAAAAAAAAAATAGTTTCAAATCTTTGAAAAAATTAAAATTCATCAGAAGTTGGAGTCAATTTTCCTTACTTGTTCTGTTTTGCAGTTGTAGATTATTTAGAGATATGCTAATTTTAATTAGAATTTTACTAGTTTTAATTGTTGAATTAAAGAAAATAATGAGACCCTTAACTATATCCAGCATTTACGCAAAACAAATCCTTCCATTGCTATTTTTTTTATTTTCTGAAATTATTAGAAGATGGTCGCAGAAATTAATAGCTTAGCAACAATAATTAAAAACTAATGCTGTTGGTAGGAACTATTCAACCCACCGCTTTATATAAGGTAAAAATGTTTAATAAAAGAAATTATCTGAAACTTAATGCATATGCGGTAGATAACTCTTTTAAGTTTTACTGAGTTAAATTAATAATTTAACTTTTTGATCAATAAGTCAGTGACATTCTTTGGTTAAATAATCTGTGGCTTAATTAATAGAAAACTATAAATAGAATCAAAATGTATGAATTCCTTCCTATAGGATTTAAGTGGATACCTTTTATGCATTTTGAACATTGCAAATATTGTAAAACATAAACTAGCTGAATGCCATAAAGTTTCTCATTTTTAAATGCAAAAATTATATAAACAAATAAATATTTTGTAAATTTATTTAATATAAACAATTTATTTAGTGTAGTAGAGCAAACTTTTATGAATTCTTTCTTATCAGTTCTTTTATTTCAGTTACTTTGTAACAGTTTCTTTTTACAAAATCTAATCATTATCATCGAATTTTAAATTGAGAGGATAAACTAACCCAGAAATTGTGCTAAATTATTTTTTTATGATTCGCCGAAGTATTGTAAGAGATTCGCTCTTTGAAAAAATGAGTTAAAATTTTTAAAAATGTTAATTTATGGAAGTATGTTGATGTATGTAAATTGTAAAAAATATAAAAAATGCCAATATTTTGACTCAAACAAAAACATATTACAGTGGATCATAGAGTTTAAATAGCAAGGTTAGAGAATTCAAAAAAAAAGTTAAAAGATAACAATTCATAATGATTTAGTTTTTGGCTGCTTCATCAACGGAAAACTTATGGCCAATGTGAAAATTTTATAAATAACCATTTAAAAAATACACATGCTTTATAACATTTGTAAAATAACAAGTATTTTTCCGAATTACAATTTTTAAAGAAGTTAGCTGCCTTCTAATATAAGAGTTCACTCTTGAAACTACTGATCATGCATGAAATATCCTACTACCCTACACCTGAGCTCAAGAATTTGCACTTCATATGATTTCCGAATGATACTAAGTAAACTTGGTTTCTAGTAAAAGGAATGGATATTATTTACATACTCATTTCTTTAGTTTATTAAAAAAATGATTTAAAAAATTTTAAAAAAAGAAAATTTAGGTTTATAATACCCAAAATTAAACAAGAGTAACACTTGTAACACTTTTTAACTCTGACATTCTTTTCATGAGATAACTTCTTTTGCCGACGATTTTGTCAGTTTTTTATTATTAATTAAAGCCAGCTCAGCATTCTTGTAATTTTTGCATTTTATATTTGAAATTTTAAAGTCGAATGACATGCATGAAATGACCCCTATTTCAAAGAGTCAAAGTTCAGTAGTTGCAAGGCCGATTGTTTCGAAAAGAATTAACTACTTCGGTGCAATGAAACAATTATCAATGAATTATTAATATTCTTGTTTCCTTATTACGAAATATTAGATTCAAATTTGCATTCATTATTTCTTCAAAACGAGTATTAAAACTATTATTATAGGTTATTTAAGTAGAAAAAATCCTAATGTTAGAAAAAGAACAATTTTTGAAATGATGATTCTAAAAATAGCACGTTTTTCGAATATTTTTACAATTTTTTATTTTAGTAGTTGTTTAACGAAACAAGGCATATCAAACATTTTCCTGATACAGCAATATTTTTTTGAACAATGCAAAAGTTGAGAAATAATATAAACAATTTTTTAAGCAGGTATTTTCAATTTTCTAAAAGAAAAGGGTAACTTTCTTTAACTTAGCGGGGAAGAATAACTTTGAACGTAAAAAAAAAAATTATGTCCGTAGTTTTTGTTCATTTAAAAAAAAAACAATCTCTTGTATGTTTTTGCTGTGCTCACATACGCCTTTAATTTTCATTACTCAAATAAATAATAAACAATAAGAAAAGGAAAATAATAAATTTATCTTCACTTTTCGAAAACAATAGAATGATTAGTAACTAGTCAGGTGTTCTGCATCGAATGATATTGATCAGTAGAATATTTTTAATTTCTTAACAAGATTTAATTCTCAGCTAGCTGGCAATAATTCTAGGTTTTCTTTCAATAAAAACTTAACAATAACTTAAAAAGTAATTTTATTTTAAAGGAAAACATAAATTAAAGTACTAAAACAATTGATTAGTGTATTAATGGAAAAATAATATATATGGTAGCATAAAAAATAATATTTTGAGAAACGTTAAAATTTAATTAAAAAGTTAGAAATATAATTCAGCGAAACACGCACAGACAGGTAATTTACAAATTTATTTTAAGATTAAGGCTATATATAAGATGTAAAGAAGTTTTAAGATGCTTAAAAATGTTGACTACGCATTCATATTAATAATTATAAAATATATAATCAAGAAATTGATAAATATATTATTCCAAATCTATGCATACGTATGTATATTATTGAAATTGTATCAGTTATTGAAAAACAAAATAAAAAAATAAAAAATAATCACATTAAATAAGCACAAACTGGTGTATAATCATATTCTATCAGAAGCACGCTTTTATAAAACTAGACATTCGTTAAATAGTGCTTTTTATTCAAAATGTTTTATTCAAATTCCTTTACTAAATTGCAAATAAATTATTAAACGACTAAAAGAGAAACATCGTATTTTATAGTTTGAAAGAAATAAAAATAAAAAGATTAGCAAACGATTATTAGCGAAAGAAATATGAATGAAATTTTACGCTACGCGCGCGAAGTCAAGTTCCTAGCAAGTTTATCACATTTTAATATTAATCGCCCCATTTAATTATTTCTTAATTGTCGCCAAATTATTTTTTTAAAAATAATTAATTTTAATTTTTCTCAGCTTCTAATAAATAAAAACAGTTGAAATTTTAGATTTTTCAATTGAAAAAAAAAGTAGATTAATATGGACAAAAAAATGCATACCTTATAATTCAAAATTTTTTCATCTTCAATTTAATTAAATAATAAAAAATAATGAATAATTATTAAAAATTATTTTTTTCATGAAATTATCTTTGGGTAAATGAGTTTTATGAGTGGGTGCAATTTTCTTTGAATTGCTTTATTAGTTTTAAAAATATGACTAAAAACGTAAAAAGTGAAATTAACATTAAGGGGTACGAACTTTGGATCGCTCTCCTGACCAAACTATGGGGACCACATTTCCCAGATTGCGGCTACTATATTTTGAAGGTTAAGAATACAAATATGTAAAAAAAATTATATGTTTATTCAGAGAAAGTACGTTTTTGTGTCTGATTTCGTAACTTAATTAATAAGTTGCACTAATTAATAAGCATATTTGAGGTCACTCCCAGGAACTATTAAGATTGACACTTAGTTCGTGAAAATCCGATCATTAGAACGAAAGTTATTCAGGGTGATTCGTTTTTTTTTTTTTTTTTTTTTTGTGGACTGTACATACATTGCTACAATAGAAAACAAATAACCATTCAATAATTGCAACACATACACATGATCGTGCGTAACAATTGTTGGAGTCGGATGGTATGAAATTGCCATCGGACAATTCAGGCCAATTGCCACAGGTAAGGAGAAACTGCCTTATTTCAAGCATGAAATCACGTTGCAAGGCCTGTATATCTGTAAGAGGGGATCATATCCCCTATTAACCCAATCTTCTTTTTTTTTGTTGTTGTTTATTCTGCAACAGCTGTTTTATACCTTCCGACTCCAACGAGTGTTACACACGATCATGCGTGTGTATTACAATTGTTGAATAGTTATTTATTTGTATTGTTTCAATGTATGTACATACCAAATTTCGTTAATATCGGTCCCAGGGTTCTAGAGATAATCGACCAAGTCTGAGAATTCTCTTAATTTCTTACACCAGTGAAGAAAGAACTTTACTTCTACAATATTAATAAGCATTAAGAAATTTATTAATGTAAATATACACATTATTTTGATTGATAAAATAACTGTATCATTGTTTGCTTTAAGGGAGGAAAGTTCATCACAGTAAAGGCACAAAAGGTTTACTCCCAGGTAAGACATCAAACTATTCTAAATATTTTTTTTCACTATAAACACAAGCAGCGAAAAAAAAAACACAACTATAAATACACAAACGCCCCGTGTGGTTTTAAGATCTTTTCCAACATCCTATTTCGTAGACTTTTTCCCTATGTTACAAAAATTATAGGAAAATATCAATGTGGTTTTTTGGAGGAAAAATTTACTGTAGACCAAATACACACACTTAGACAAATCCTCTAAAAAACAAAAGAATACGGAATTGATACTTATAACTTGTTTGTCGATTTTAAGGCAGCTTATTATTGTATCAACAGAAGTAATCTATTTGAGGCGATGTGTGAACTTGGAATCCCTCCCAAACGTACCAATCTTGTCAAAATGACATTACGAAGTGTAAAATGTAGAGTTAAACTCATGTCTGACGTATCAGAAGTATTTTATACCGAGAGAGGTCTTAGCCAAGGAGACGCTCTGTTTTGCATTTTATTTAATATTACCCTTGAATAAGTTTTAAGAGATTCATGAATCAACACTAGAGGCACTTTACTACAGAGATCTATACAACTACACGCATTGATATAGTTGGGCGAACAATGCAGGATGTGGTTGAGACGTTTACTGCCCTTGAGAAAGCTGCCAAGGATATGGGTCTAGCAGAAAACGAAGAAAAAAACAAAATTTATGGTAGTAAGCTCTAGGGTACATCATGTACAGTCACTCAGAATTGGGGAATATACCTTTGAAGGAGTTACCCAGTTCAAGTATCTGGGTACGCTTGTTACCAACAAAAAGAAGATAAGGGTTGAAGTTAGGAACAGACTTTTGATGGCTAATAAATAAAATAATAAGATGCAAATAAATATTTGTTTCGAAACCGAAGCTTAAAACATTCTGCACCAAAAGCATAGATAATATAAGTTACATAAGTACGTAAAAATAAATCGTGATTTAAACAAAGTGACACGCATTATTCAAATTCAGACAAAAAAGTACAAGGCAGTAAAAAATCCTAATTATACTGTTAATAGTTTCAGTTTTAATAAATTGTGCGGCACAAAAAAAAAGTCTTCAAATCTGGCATAAAATAACCAGAAAGATTCAAATTATATATATATATATATATATATATATATATATATATATATATATATATATATATATATATATTTATATATATATATATATATATATATATATATATATATATATATATATATATATATATATATATATATATATATATATATATATATTGCGAAGTTAAAATATTGAGAAAATAAGAAATATTAATGACAACAGAAGAAAAATTACGAAAATAAAATATTAAAAATTTTTTTATTTATCTAAAAAAAAATTAACTTGTTAAAAAGCCGGAAAACAAAATAAAAAAAAGTTATAATCCCTTCATCTGCTCATACGATTATATCCACAAAAAGGATGTGCTATCTTATATTGTATCAATATAGCCAACGCAAAATATATCAATACAATAGTGAGAGGAGCACTCAAAAAAATGTAGTAATTAAAACTTATTAATTTTCTTCGTTTCTCTCTCTTCTCTTTTTATCCTTTATGTCTTTATTGTGCTCTATATATATATGTATTGCTAAATATATAGAATACACTCTACTACTGAAAAGAATTGAATGCACTTTAAAACGAACAAAAATATTAAATATCTAAAATTTTTAATTTAAAGAAACATTGCTTAATTAGTGCGATTTTTTTCAATTAAATGCAAATTATTTAAATCAATAAATAATTATATATATTTGCATAATTTAATGAGCCCTATTAAACTGCGTTTCAAAGATTTTTCCGAATATTAAATTAAACTAGATTTCTTCATACATAGAGATTGCAGGTTATAGTAGTACAAAGCATAGGCAATCCATCTTGAATACCTGTTTAAAAAATTATAATAGTTTTAAAATTACCCTATTATTTTATATAACGACAGAGCTTTAAACTGTTGGGGCAAGTGCTACATAAAACTGTTTTCTTTCATATTATTTCGAAAAATATCCCAAATGCATAGAGCTGGAAGTTAATTTTAAAGCCGTCGTTGAACAACCTACCCAATTTTTGGGGTTTACGACTACTAATGTTCAACTACGTAGCCTTGTAATTTTGAACCCAATCCAGAAGACAAGGGAAATCCTGGATCAAGTATTGGGAAAAATTCGCCTTCGTGGAGGACTTTTTGAATGGAACTAACCCGCATTTGCGTTACATGGAGAGGAAGACCACGAAAACCTCCCACGGTTAGTCTGACGGCAAAGGGAATCTAACCCATAATCCGTCTACCATTGAGGACATTTTACGTCAGCACCATGGCCGGTGCAAGCCGGATGCGGAATTCGTATCGACCAGCCATCGCTGGGGATTCGAACCCAGTGCACCTCACAGGAAGGTGAACGCTCTATCCCCTCAGCCATCACTGCTCGCTGGAAGTTAAATATGATAATTGTTTGTTAATCATTTCTTGTGATAATGACTATTCTAATAAACAATGAACTGATGTTTGATGTTTATTATTTTTACAGGTGCAGTGAGTGGAGCTGGTAATGCTGCTAAAAAAGGAATCGGAATTGCAGGAGATATACTACATGGTGTTGGCAATCTTTTTCATTAGATTATAATGGAAGGATAAAACATTGTTTCAATAAAGAAAAAACTCGTAATTTATTGTTTGTTTCACTTCAGATTCAATCCCAGAAATCATGTAACCTTACGTCAAACTTGTATCGGAATTTTATTATTAATGTCACGAAAAAGTTTGTACTAAAACCCTTTTCTCAATAAAGCAAAAATATTGCAGTTTCAAACCTTTCATCCTAAAAGGATTAAAAATTATTTTTTAAAGCTTTTTTTTTTTAAAGTATTTTCACTTATGTATGTGTGTGTAGTTAATTTACGTCGCACTAGAGCTGCACAATGGGCTATTGGCGACGGTCTGGGAAACATCCCTGAGGATGATCCGAAGACATGCCATCACAATTTTGATCCTCTGTAGAGGGGATTTTCACTTATGTAAAATGATCACTTAGGTCCATAAATGACGTTTTAGCTGACGTCACACTAGTCATAGGATTAAATTGTATTGTCCATTAAAATTTCAAGACAATGTGGAGTTTAGCTGAGCATACAAGACGTTGTGAAAAGAAACCTTATAATTACATAAATTTAAGATTATTTTCACATTGAGACTAGCTTTACTATAGGATTTTTTTTTACGCTTGAAAACCTTAAGTCAACCTCGATTTAAAGTTTTTATATCGAAGGTTGTTTTCCAAGGTTTTGGATGAGGGTAATGTGCGTACAATAGAGCAGATTGTCACAGATCTCGTTTTAAGGTTAGAAGGTTTACATGTAAACCACATAACAAACCTTTTTAGGCTTACATTAAAAAAATGTTGCTGGGTTAAAATAAACCTTATTTTGCTATCTGGGATTATAAATTTAAAATAAAATATGAAATTTTTGATTGCTAGAAATTTGTCATAAAATATAGTTATTTTAATATTTTTATTTATATCCATAATAGTTCCGTAAGGCGAAATTTCTTTAGTATTTTATAATAAATGAAAATATTTTTTAAAAAATTTATTTATTTTTTTTTTGGGGGGGGGAGGATAAATTGAAACTAGTATAATAGTTTTCTCTAGTGAAAAGCAAGCCTTTCAGAATTTGAAAAGAAATTAGATAAGATTTAAAAGACTAGTAACACCATTGATCAAAATATTCAAAAACCCAAGCGTTACCGACTTATTTTCATTTGTTTGAAAGACTTTCACTTCCAAAGGAAGTACAGCGAGTTTAATTGTTCGCATTCATCAGGACAGACGAGTTTTGAAATTGGAGCCCCCCTGGTTTCAAACTTATATCCATTAAAGTGAAAGAGAATTACTCCCATGATAGAGGATGAGCAAAGAATCATTTGCTTGCCGTTTCCTTGACTCTTTCATTAATCAAAAATATTTGCCTCTCTCGAGCAATGTTAGTAAATAAACAAACTTTTTGTAATTTAGTTAGAATGTTAAAGATACGAGAGGCTAATGAAATAGGCATCTCTATAATGAGAGTATTCATAGAATACCATTATTATATTTAGCTTAATTTCAGCAGATTGACTTTTTGTTAAGAATAATTTATATTCTATGAATATGGGTTAGTAAACAGTGAAAATAGTTAAATGCATAAGATTCCTTTTCATCATGTGGCGATCAAATTTACTTAATATTTTCTTGTATTCAGAAACGAAAAAGGAAAAATTAGTAGTAAGGAAAATGAGATAAACTTTGACGTAAGACAATGAGATGAACTTTGACCAACGATAGCTGGTCGATTCCAATTCCGCACCCTGCTCGAACCGACCACAGTGTTGACGTAAAATATCCTCAGTGGTAGACGGATCATGGGTTATAGTCCCCTAGCGGTCAGGCTAATCGCGGGAGGTTTTCGCAGTTTTCCTCTTCATGTAATGAAAATGTGGGGTAGTTCCATCAAAAGGTCCTCAACGAAGGCAAACTTTTTCCCAATACTTGATCCAGTAGTTCCCGTTTCTTCTGGATTTAAAATACAAAGCTGCATAGTTGAACATTAGTTGTCGCTTACACTGTCACTAATATATGTAAGACATAAAAAAGTGGTGTTAAGGACAATAAAAATATAGTCAAGTAATTTTTGCTAAAGATTTTCATGCCATAAAAAGGTCGCGAGATTTTTCGGTTTGATTTCAGAAGGGGGGAATTGAAATGATAATATCGTGCAAAATACAACAGAGTAGCACACGAGAGTGCAAGACTCTCATCGAACCCAAGTCAGTATACGTATTTCGTCAAACCTGTAAAAATGAATGGCGTTTTCATACGCTACGGACCAAGGGTCAGCCGAAATGTATTTGTGTTTCAATCAATTGTGAAAACGTTGAATAGAAGAATGGGAAAACCACGATTTTCCATAATGCGTCGCGAAAAATCGACATGGTCAAGAAAAAATCTCAATTTCGAAAAAGGGAATTAAGCACTTTTTAAAAACACCCATTAAAAAAGCACCTTTAAGGGCTTTTAAAAAACGTTTATCGAAAATAAGCACCTTTAAACACTTTTTAAAAACGTAGCGCACCATACTGTATATATATATATTCATTCATTTTTTCTGATGTGCGAGGAAAATATAAAAAGGCACTAAAAGTAAAGTTTATTATTATGGATTCATAACTAAATCCTTTAGAAGCAGAAAATGTTTAGGATATATGTAATAAAAATAAAAAAATAAAAAACTGCGAGGATTTTTTTAATCAAACTCAATAGTATATATGTTATGTACAGAATTCCATTGCCTCCCGATTGTTTTACTAAAATATCAGATCATTCTGAGGAGTAGTTTTAAAATTGTCGATATTTGAAATCGTAACTTTAATTATATATATATATATATATATTTATAATATATATATATATATATATATATATATATATATATATATATATATATATATATATATATATATATATATATATACATTCATTTTTTTCGTTGATGAGAAAAAAAATAAAGAGTTTCTATGAGTAAAGTTTATTATTATGGATTCAAAATTAAATCCTTTACAAATGGAAAATTTCTGGATTTATTTCCTCAAAAGAAAAATAATAACTATCTGTGAGGATTTTTTTTTCATCCAACTCAATAGTATATAGGCTATGTATATGGCTGTCTGGGAAGGTCTTTAACATATTTTCTGATGAAGTCCAAGTGGGCATCGGTTCTCATAAACACAGCAGGGATGTTACTTGTTGGGCAAAAAAAATCGCCATATGAAACCACTCCCACGGAATAATACCTATGTTTATATTGAATGAATGATGAAGATCCAGAATCACCCTAAATCAAAATAGATCTGAAAATTAGAAGGAAAAAAAATAACATGATTTTTCGCTAAGATATCTGAATGAGGTCTATCCGCGTGTAAGTCAAATTCGGGTTTTCAGTATAATAAAGCTACAATTTAAATCGGATCTTTAAGCGGTTGGTTTTTTTCGGAACTACAAGAGTATATACTGGCCAGATTATAAGATTCTATGTAAAATTTTAATTATCAGGTGATAGAGCAGTGATGGTTCAGGAGAGAATAAGAAAAGTCATCATATTAGAGTTTTATTTCGATTATCTTCATATAATATGTTTATTAACAAACATTTTGGTGTCCTTTTTAAGTACACGTCAGCTGCTCCGTACAAAGTATCTTCTTTAAACAAGTGAACAGGGTTAATATTTTTAAAAATTTTATTAAATACTTATTGTTAAGCCGCGATGGCTCAGGGGATAGAGCGTCCGCCTTCCAATGAGGTGATCCGACCCGGGTTCGATCCCAGTGACAGCTGGTCTATGCGAATCCCGCATCCGGCTCGCACCGACTACAGTGCTGACGTGAAATATTCTCAGTGGTAGACTGATCACGAGTTAGTGTCCTATTACCGTTTGGCTAACCGTGGGAGGTTTTCGTGTTCTTTTTCTGAATGTAACGCAAATGCGGGTTTGTTATATCAAAAAGTCCTCTACGAAGACGAAATTTCTCCCAATACTTGATACTAAAGTTCCCTTGTCTTCTGGTTTGGGTTCAAAATTACAAGGCTACGGGTTGAACATTAATAGTCGTAAATCGAAAAAAGTGGATCGGCTGTTAAACGACGGTTATTAAATAAAACTAAAAATTATCAGTTGATACTATACAGCATTATTGTTTTTACGCGACTGAAACCGATTTGCATTTGTTAAAGTTCGTGTATCAATTGGTTAAATTAGACGATATGTAATGTAAATTCGACAATCGGATAAATTAGACGATTTCTTACATAAGTATGGAATATTTAATATATCAGGTATTATAATAATTATAGTATATTATAATAGTATATTATAATAATATCAGTATATTATAATAATCAGAACAAGTTATAAGACGCATTGCAGTGTTTTAATAATTACAGGATTTGCACGAGTTTATATGCAATACATTTATATTTAAACATACATGTAATGGGATTTTTATCGAGGGATATCTAATGCACTTCCTATTTGTATTTATTTTTAACGTATTGCATTACTATGTTAACCAACTGATACACGAACGTAAACAAGTGTAAACCGGTTTCAGCTGATAATAAAGATTTGAAAAATGTCCAGTGAATATTTTTCTAGAGTGTTCTTAAGTTTGGCTATAAATAGTAGAATATTTTGTAAATGATATGATTATGATTTCAACTTAAATATAACGATATGAGTTCCAAATATTGATAAAAAAAATTTAATGGATTTATATAATATTTCTAATGATGATTTTTTTTAAAAAAGAATATGTATCATAGATTAATTATCGTTTTTTTATTCTTTTACTTAAAAAAGTATCCTGCTTATGAGTTTCTAAAATTGCAACACTCCAGTCAATATGATTTTCTGTGCTCATGTGATAAAATAAGGAAGAACTTTGAAATTAATACTCTGAAATCGTGTTTGAGTGATTGTAATAATCAATCACACTTCTCTACGGGTGGATCCTAGTATAGCCCACGCCTTGGCGATTTTTTGAAATCTCGCCAAGTTACTTTTTAAAATCTCGCAAACTAGGTTTCTGGAAGATATTTCGGGGAGATATCAAAGAGTCTATTTTGATTATTTTTCGCTTAATTTTATTAAAAATATTTTAATAAATTTGTAATAGTTTAAATTTTTTTTTATACTAATAAACAACGTTGATCCAAGTAATAATCGCCAACTTGGCGAGATTTCGAAAAGTCCCCATGAGGTAGGCTAATCTAGGAATTTACTTTTCGGTTTTTGTGTAGCCAGCACATGGATGTGCCAGCATCAATACTCCATGTGCCAACATCAATACAGGTCCGATTATTGCACGTTGCAGGCGCCCCATATTTTAAAACTCATCAAAGGGCACTGCCTTAAACTGTAACTGCTCATGTTTGTTTTTTTTTTAATTTAATTTAATTTTTCATATTTTTAAAAAGGTTAACGGAGCTTAAGTGGTTGATTATGAAATTCGCACTCGACATTTTCATTGAAAGTAAATTCATCACAATTTTTTGAACTTAAATTGCAAGTAAAACTGTTTTTTTTTTATATATATATATTATGTTTTAGTGATTTATGTGAATATTATTTTTTAATGAATATAAATGTCTTCGAGATTGGCGGAGATATGGAGTTTTTTTTTTTTAAATTAGAATGACACTATTACATATTTTACTCATTATTGAATCTCTATTAAGTCCTAATAATTCATTCAACTTTTCTGCAAAAACTCAATACATTATGAACTATATATATATATATATATATATATATATATATATATATATATATATATATATATATATATATATATATATATATATATATATATATATTCGACCCGGATCAATCGACAATCAGTGAAAACGTTTAAAGAAAAGTGACTAGCAATAAATCAACGCGTCTAAATTGCGTTGAAAGCTGTTGAAATTTTAGTTCTTACTCTCGTTTCGTTTCTTTAAAAATTTTCTTTTCATATCTGCATTTTTACCAATATGAAGAAGAGGTAAGATAATGGCAAATGGTGGCATTACAGACGTGAAATTTAACATGAGTAAGGGTGGATAAACACCTTTGAACAACTTAAAAGCCAACTTTAGATTAAGTTGTTGTTTTTTTGTGTTTTTTTTTTAATTTTTCAAATCAACACTAAAGACAGATATAATTTAAAAGTTTTCATTCTTAGCGATAAATTTCAATTACTGAAATCGGTTCATAAACTAAATAAATGTATTTTCAAGGTCCATCTTTTGTTATAGATGTCGACATTTTTCCACAAATTTTAACAAGATGTGATATTAGCCTTAAGTGTATAGCCATTTATGCCGTACAAGTGTTAAAGAGCGCATTAATCTTGTATCTAACTCCATTGTTATAATCTGGTTTATGACGTTAAAGACTAACTATTGTGGGCTCTTTTTAAAGACTTATCTAGCTATCAATGTACAGTCTCTAACCAAATTATTAGACCCACTATAAGATTCTATGCAAAATCTTAATTATCAGATGATACTATACAGCTTTCTTGTTTTTACGCGGAACGGAAAACGGTTTTCCACTTGTTTACGTTCTTGTATCAATCGGTTAAATTCGACGATATGTAATAAAAATTCGACGACTGGATACATTAGACGATATATATTATATAAATATAGAATATTTATTACATCAGGTATTATATTAGTATATTATAATAATAATTAGTATATTAAATTATTTGACGCACTGTAGTATTTTAATAATTACATGATTTGCACGAGGTTATATGCAATTCTCTTATATTTAAACATACATGTAACATACATGTTTTTATTCAGGAGATTTTTTATATAATTTCTATTTGTATCTATTTTTAACGTATTGCATTGCAACATAAACTTGTTTACATTGTAATATAAACTTATGCACTTGTTTACGTTCGTGTTGCAATTGGTTAACATTGTAATGCTATACGTTAAAAATAAATACAAATTAGGAAGTAAATAAAAAATCTCCTGAATAAAAACCCATTGCATGTATGTTTAAATCTTAAAGTATTGCATGTCAACTCGTGCAAAAAATGCAATCACGAAAACAGTACATTGCGTCTAGTAATTTGGTCTAATTGTTATAATATACTAATATAATATACTAATATATAATATATATATATTATGTATATGTATTAATTTGATATAATGTACTAATTAATACATGAACGTTAACAAGTGTAAATAAGTTTCATTCCCGTCAAAACAATAATGCTGTATAGTATCACCTGATAATAAAGATTTTACATAGAATCTTAGAGTGCGACTAATAATTTGGCCAGTGACTGTATGTGTGCGTGTTTTTTTTTTTTTCCTTTTTTTTTTCAAATATTAACACTTGAATACAAGCTTTTAGATTTAAGAAACGGCACTCATAAAATGAAAGTAAATTAAAGAAAAGCGTAGTAACTGCTATTTTCGAGTTATTATTATTATTATATATATATATACTATGCAAACATATATGCATATGCATATATATATATATAATATATATATATATAATATATATATATATAATATATATAATATATATAATAAAATATGCATATGCATATATATATATATATATATATATATATATATATATATATATATATATATATATATATATATATATATATATATATATATATATATGTACCATGCAAACCGTTGTATTTCCATTTGGCATTCCACAGAGTTCCTTAGAAGGTAGAAACTGGGGGGCAAAATGCTTCTGGCAGATCTCATCGTTAGTTATACGTGAAGTACCTTCACGAAGATCTTGGCCATATCCTGAGAGAAAAATACAGAAACAAAATGTTAAGACAGAAATTTTGCATTAGAAGAGATTTTTGAAAATGGCTAGATTTTTAATTGGCGATAAATTAGACTTGTAGTTATTTAAAAATGTCAATAGGCCCACAACGATCTTATAAAAAATTTGAGAATTTCACTAGGATAGTGGTCGAAATTTCGATAGCAAGATTGCACTCGCTCAAATTCAAAAACTAGTAACTAAAAACGCGGTAAAGTACTCAAAATTTTACAGGGTGTGCAACCAGATTTTTCAACAAAAAGTAAATACCTTTTAGGTACTTTTTAAGCACTCGAAAAATATTTTTAATCATTTTCCAAAAAATAAACATTTCATAATTAAGGTCTGTGCCGTAATAAAAAATTAATTTTTTTCGGTCGTTCAAAGTTCTTACATACAACAAAGTACAAAGTACAAACATAATACAAAGTACAAACATAAAATCAATAATATTAAGAAACATTTTTAAAAACTTTACATAATCATGATACAATAACTAGTTTCTGATAAATATTGCGGAGAAAATTTGGAAAACTATGCATGTTTTGCAATTTAGAACTACAATCGATACGGCAAAGAAAAATTTTTTTTAAAAGATAGAAAATTAAGCACTTTTTACAAACCCCGAATAAAAGAAGCATCTTTAAGGGCTTTTAAAAAACGTAAATCAGAAATAAGAACCTTTTAGCACTTTTTAAAAACTACGCACCCTGCTTTATAATGAACTTGATGGAAAAATTATTACTATCATTTTTGATCCGACGCAACTTTCCGAACGAAATTTGAAATTTCCATTTATAATCAGCTCATCTAATACAGACGTTCAAAAAATGTTTTAAAAAAAGATAGATTATTTGAATAAATTTTTAAGAAAAATTAACATTTTTATTAAAAATATAAATAAAAAATTGGCAGGTAGCTTTGTAAAACTTTAAACTATGCGTATAATTTAACGTTAAATAATTCTTAAGAATTTACAATACTTGATAAGAATTACACATCAAGCAAAAAACAATCAATCAATCAATTAATACATTTAGGTAGATAGATATATAAAGTAACAGCATATTTCAATGTATGTTCGCTAATAACACGAAAACGGGAGTACTGATTAGGATCATGATTTTTTTCAGCAGTTAGAAAATTTTCATGAGGTGGTTTGTGAACAATCACCTTTTTCCGGCGTTATCTGATTCGTGATGGAAATAGCATTATTTCCATCGTTGTCATGGAAACGCATGCGCTTTCATGGAAACAGCGTTTTTTCAAACTATTTACAAAATGAAAGCAGGTGAAACCACTAGAAAAAAATATCCTTAAAGCTCGCTGGCTCATAGTTTAAGAGCAAAAGTAAAGCGTGCTAGCAACAAATTATGCAAACTAACGAAATTATTTAAATTGACGAAAATTGAGGGTATATTATATTTCACTGCCAGTGGTGTTAGACATAAAATATGTTTATTCGCTTACACGTTGTTTTCATTTCTAGGCTTTTAGGTCTATTTAATTCTATTACAAAAACATTTTAAAACCCACCATTAATAATAATAATTACTTGTACGCGTAAAATTAAGCACTTTTGAAATATGGAAACTTTAAGGCAATCGAAACTGGAGTTAAAACTACGGCAGACTAGATAGAGAACGCGAATTTTAACTGGAGAGTTGTGTTGAATAGCAGCAGAAGTTTTGAAATATAAAATTAATTAACAGTAAAAAAACTAAATTAAATAAAGATAAAATAAAAAATTAAAATAATAAAAATTATAAATTAAAAATAAGTTATTAATTATTTTATAGTGAACTAAAAAGGAGAGAGCTTTTTATTGTTAGTACCTTTATTAGTACCTCGATAGTTAATTAGTAAAAGTACCTTTTTTTCTAGTCACATCTTTATCAAAAAACATGAGCAGCTTTATTTTTACAATATTAAGTTGCAATATCGTTCACCACCTTGATTTTCCTCACTTCTCTAATTCAGACGTGCCTTAAGACCCTCCCTCCCCCAGAAACAATTAGCATTTTATTCCACCATATGAACGTTTTTTCTTAGAAATATTTTATTATTAAATATTTAATATTTTTTTAATTAGTTAAATTTAAAAGCAACAGAAAATTCCACATGTTTACAGAACTACATTAAATGTTGCACAAAAGGTCGCTTCAATTTGAGATGAATAAAACAGTTAAGACTCCAAAATTTCAATGGCACACTCCGATTTATATAGGCTTGGCGACGAAATCCCGGAACTTTCGAGAAGATTCTAGACAATTCTCGTTTAACTCCGTAAACATTAGTCCTAACGCTCAGGGCTAAAGAGAATAGAGCTAAAGAGAATAGCTCAGGGCTAATAAAGATAGGGTTAAAGAGAATTTTTCTTCTCTTTAGCCCTGCCTAACGCTTGGTCGAAATGGTCGCACAAGTATTGCCAAGTCACCAATGTTTTTGTCAAATTGGCAAAAATGTAGCCAAAGAGATTCTTCCACAAGAAATACAATTGTGCTTGCTGGATTTCTTTTTTCTCATTTAATTTGATTTCGTTTCTCCAAATTTTTAAAAGATGGCTTTATTGAAAGGAAAGTTTTCAACTGTTAAATGAGAAATGATAATTGAACGTTACAGAGCGATTTTTTTTATTATTATTATTAATAATCTTAAAAGTTACAACAATATTACGATAAGTTGAATTACTTCAGTTTTCAAAAATGTTTGCCAGTTGAAGTAAAATCGTTGAACTAGATGTTAAAATGCAAGCGTTTTTATGTTCCCTTTAAACTTTAATGTGAAAACAACTAACTAAAAAACGTCATCATGCTTGCAGTGATGAAATTATTGGATGAGGGGATGTTATATTCGACAGTTAACCGGAACTTGTTTCGTTTTACCACTGAATCACTCACTGCGTCACATCCTCTGATTTCGTCACCTAGATTTCGTCTGTCCTTAGGAGTTTATTTGATCTCTAAACTACGTAAGAATTAAATGCGACTTTCATGCAAATTTTCTTATTGAACTGATTATATGAGATCCAACTGAAATATTTATCATCATAACACGTCATAGGAGAATATTCTCAAGTTTAGACACACATTTAAAAATTTGTAATAATATACAGTGGTTTGGAAAATAAAACTAATTCTGTCAGAAAGGTTTGAATTATCGCCTTTAAGTGAAACAAAAAACACTTTCTATTTAAAGGTTTTCATTGAGTTTTGAGGATATCTTATTTCATCCCTATCAAAGTCACAATATTTGTATGAGCTTTGATTCGTATTTTAAAAACGGTCTTAATATGCCTTTTTTTTTTTTTCCTTTTTTTTCTGGAACATTTATAGTGGAATCTTCCCTGAATAGTATTTTTTAACACGACAAGTTTAGAAAAATATGATTTGGAATATACGAAAGTGATTAAAAAAGGAAATAATCAAAACTGAAAACTAATGAAAAAAAATATTGGGGAGATTTCCGTGTCGTGATATGTGGCAGAATAATCTCCTAGTCTAGGCCGCTACTGGGCAGCGGCACGCAAGAAACTAAATAAACATTGCAGAAAGAGACCAACTGTAAAGGTAGAACTCGTAACCACCCCTGGGCAAACATCTACATGTTTTTTTTTTTTTTTTTTAAATAAAATTTTGCAAGTTTAAAATCTGTTTGGCACCTTTGCGATTGCACTTGGAGTGACAGATAAAGATACGGAAATATCCTCAAAATATTTAAGACACTCATAAAAGCAAATGTTAAATTTTACATTTCAGTAGATTACGTAAAAATATAAGGAAAAACTATACTTACGGGGTAGATCTACTTTGCCAAAACCAACAATGTGCATTATCTTGCCAACTCTAACAATATTCTTAGGTGGATTGACACAAATTGGCTTGGTGTACGGTGTACAAGGAATTGGAATCTGTAGTTCTACTAGGGCTATATCGTTACGAGGCATATATAAACGAAATTCAGGATGAACAATGATCCGTTTGACAGGTAATTTTATTAGAGGTTCATATTTATTTTTTCCTAATAATCCAATTAGCACCTTTCCTTCTTTCATTGCTCTGCACATGTTGGGCATCATCCAGCAGGATAAAGTTCTGGTAGAAAGCAATGATTATTTTCTTACTCATTTTCAGTTTAAACTAACTTCGTATTAAAATGAAAACGAAACTAAAATCATCTTACGTAAAATTTTATTAGAAATTAAACGCTACGAGCTTTTTATAGGAATGTCGTTAATTCAATCAACCAAACATCAATCAATCAACCAAACATCAATCAACCAAATAAAAGAAAACTCATCTAAACTGACGCCGATAGTCACGGAGCTTTACTCCGCCAACATCGCCAAAAGAGAGAGAGTACGTGGGGACACTGGTGATCTACGTCCATAATTCTATGCCCTAGATCAGGGAAGGACAAACTTTGGCCAACGGGCCAACTGTGGCCCGCCGAAAGGTTTTATTCGGCTCACGGATAAAATTTTAACTTGCCGATCCATGGCGAATATAAACAATATACATCCATTTACTTGTCTACTTCATTTAAAGCTATTTTTGTTCTTTCTTTTTATTAAAGTACTGATGACCTTTTTACTTTCGATATTTTTGTTCCACAAAACATAAATTGATGGAAATAACTAGCGCAGACAGCTTCAATTGCTAAAGTGTTGAAAGCAGAAGTTCTTAATAGAATTACCGTAGATTGGCGCCTTCTGAAGCAGTTGTTTCTAAAAGTGCCAAAGTTTGAATTTTACAAATCATTTCGAAAAGCTAGTTTCTCAAATTTTAGAAAAATTATTTTATGCTTATATATGTGAACAAGTATTTTCAACTATGAACCTTAGAAAAAATCATTTCAGAATTAGTCTAGCAAGACAAGAATTTAGCCTCGCTCATTAAAATAAGTACATCTCACTTATAACCTTAATATAAGGAACTTTTAAAAATGAAATCGCAATTTCATTCCTCTCGTTCAGTATTTAAATTAAAACTCGTAAATCGTTTTTCTATTATAGAAGTTTTTACTTAACCCACCAACCTTTTTTTCTTCGATTTTTTTGCCCTCGACCAAAAAGTTTGCCCATCCCTGTCCCAAACGTTCTTTAATTGAACATAAGAATCCTAAGTATTCCATTCAAAAGCTCATCTTTTCATCCTCATCTTTTAAGCATCTGAAACTAAGACGGAAAAAAAAGAAAAATTGGTAGAAAAAACATGCCATTTATGACTAATTTTTGCGAGGACTAGAAGAAGCTATTACTATTTTAAATTATAAAGTATTCATCAGTATAAAATCAGCCGAAATAAAGATCTACACTAGGACTTAATTAAATCCTTAATCGATTACGTTGAAGAAAGGAAGGCCAAATTTTATAACAAAGCATTTGCCTGCGTTTTTAGTGTCTATATTGAAAATATTGTCAGATGTCAGTAATAAGTTCAAAAAAATTCCTCAATAAGGTAGGTTCACAATTTTTTAATAGTTCTGCTCAGGGCTCGAAAAACAGCCCGTCCACCCGTCCTCGGCGATCAAAAAATTCCCCGCGGACAACGAATTTCAGGAATCCGCCGTCCGCGCGGTCGGCCATTTTCCCGTTAATGTTTGTTAATCATTTTCAATTTTTGTTATCTTACAAGAGTCTAGCGCCTCTCTTCTAAAATGACCCTCTAATCTAGAAATCCCGTTAATTCCTTCGTCAGACCTAATGCGCATGCGCACGTAATCGGTAAACAAAAGAAAATTTGCTTTGTGCATGTGCATTTGGATTTTTAGATACTAGATTCAAACAGCTATAAGAACCTCCTGTGTCGTATTTTCGAGTATTTGATTTCACCGAGTGGCCATCTGAAAAACAGCTTTTGATATCTTTTGGCAACCAAAACATGCAGATGTTACTTGAACATTTTATTTGCTTTTTTGAAGGAGTCGATAAAGAAAACTTTTCTCAAGAATGGATGTCATTAAAATTTGAGATACATAACATCGTTAAACATCAGAAAACTTCAGTCCTCCGAGCCCAAGCTATTCATAAAGACCTAATGCAGCAAAATGATCCACAATACAGCAACATACTGCGCATGGTGAAATTGATGTTTCCTCTGTCTGGGAGTACTGCAGCGGTTGAAAGGTTAAGCGGTTTCAGCAATGAACTTATAAAAAGAAAACAAATTACGTACTGGTCCTAAACAAGAAGCGTTAAACGCAATTATGAACGTCTACCTAACTGAAAAACCCCTTTCAGTTTCTGTGCAGAAACCTCTGTAAATCATTGGCTTGATTGTGGAACTGGCAGACGTCATGTTTGATTCATTTAAAAAACGCAGCACCCTCGGATAAATTGACATTCCAGATAACTTTACTTTTGTCATTTAAATTATTTCATAAAGAAATACTATGTTACTAATAGAAATACTAGGTTACTAAAAGAAATACTAGGTAACCTAGTAGTTTATTACTGTATAATGTAATCCTAGTATTTGTAATCCTAGTAACTACTAATTCATTGTGCAATTTATATAAATGTTTGTAATAAATGAGAGGAAATTATATTTTTATTTATTTAGAAGCTACGGGTTAATTTCAAAGGAGGACGGGTACATTGTTGAACAAGCCGTCCTCGGAGACGGGTAAAATTTCTGAATTTTTTCGAACCCTGGTTCTGCTGAAATAAGATCATGTCCCGAAGCCTTCTTATTCTTTAAGCTTTTAATTGCAGCTCTGATCTCCTCAATTTCTTTGTCATTTATGAATTCATGTGCAATTATTTCAACATCCTCACGATTTTCATTAAGAAGTTCTTTAAAATGTTCATGTCATCGTTTTAAAATGTCTTGTTTATCAGTAATAATTTCACCAAATTTGTTTTTGCATAGACTAGAGATCTGTTTAAAGTCCAATCGACTGCGGTTAATTTTCCGATAGAATGCTCTGCATTCATCATTGGATTTCAGATGTTCAACATCTTTAAAGAATTCTTCATCAAAGACCCTTTTCTTTTGCCTAAAGAGTTTCTTTACCTCTTTTCTGCGTCTATGGTACTCCTCTGCACTATTTCTTGTGTGTGCTTGTATCGTATATTTATATGCAACATTCTTTTCATCATTAGCAATGGTACAATCAATATCATACCAATCCTTAACCTGTTTCTTAGTTACTTTACCAATCACTATATTGGCATTGTTGCAGATACTGTCTTTTATACATTTCAATTTATTTTCCACAGTACCATAACAATTTTTAAATTCAGCTGTTCCTTTAATTTTTTTAACAATATTCAAATCTTATCCTTTCATTTTTAAGTTTATCACAGTCATATTCTCTCAAAGTCTCTCCCTTGAAGATTTTTGCATTTGATAATCTTGATCTGACATTAGCAATAATCAAGAAGTGATTTGAATCCACATTAGCCCTATGATAAATTCTATATAAAAAGCAATTCTATGCATCGGAAAATATAGAATTGATTATCGACAACATTAGATACAGTCCTGTTACTTGCTTACTGCTATCAGGCGACACTGTTTCGAATAATTTGTGTAAATAGTGTACATAATCTTTGTCTTTACTTGCATTATTCCTTAACTTTTTTATATGCGTTGACCTCTGCGACCAATGAGGCCCAATCGAGTGAAGCTAAGCAGAATTATGATGAGTTTAACTCTTAGTTATTTATTAGCCCATATTGTTTCGATTGTAAATTGTTTGTCGTTGAATTTCGTGATTTTTGAATTATTGTACAATTAACTATTTTTTATTTTCACCCTTATCTTTCGTTGCCATCTTACTCACAATTATATATATATATATATATATATATATATATATATATATATATATATATATATATATATATATATATATTATATATATATATATATATATATATATTATATATATATATATATATATATATATTATATATATATATATATATATATATATATATATATATATATATATATATATATATATATATACCCAATATACCCAATTTTGAATTTACGATTACTAATGTTCAAATCCGTAACCTTGTAATTTTGAACCTATAAAGAAGACAAGAGAACTCCTGCATCAGGCATTGGAAGAAATTTTGCCTTCGTGGAGAACTTTTTTGTTGAAACTAATCGGCATTTACGTTACATGAGGAGGAAAACCCCTGAAAAACCCCCATGGTTAGCCTGACGACAAAGGGACTCTAACCCATCATCCGTCTATCACTAAGGATCTTTAACGTCAGGACGGTGGTCGGTGCGAGCTGAGTGCGGAATTCGAGTCAACCAGCCATCGCTGGGATTCTAACCCGGTTCACCTTATTGGGAGCCTAGCGAGAGAGAGAGAGAAAGAGTCTAGCACTCTCTCTCTCTCTCTCAAATTTATCGGCCATTATTCAATTAAATAACATTAAATTATGGTAGTGTGTAATTGTTGTCTAAAAAATGAATTTTTCTTTTCGACCGTTCACCTGACGTAACTATTGGGTATACTTTTTCAGATTGTGACTACCCCTCGTATCTTTTTGAAGGTTAAGTTTCCACACTCGCCGAAAAAGAAGTCATTTTTAATTAGAGGAATATATTTTTTTAGTCTAATTAACAATAACGTCTTGACAATTAACTAGCATAATTATTATATAAGGTTCAAACTATTAGGACTTGTGTGATAATTCGTGAAAATCATTAATACTTACCCTTGTTGGGGAAAACAATGCCCTGCCGTTAAGACAAAAGTTGGAGAAATTAAGGCTCCGGCACAAGATCCCCATTCCTGCCAATCTTGGGCAGATATTACACCGACCTGAAAAATAATTACTAGATCATGGTTCTACCGAACTCAAAGATGAAATTCAAGGTTATAAAATTTGATTGCGGTTCTATGATCATATTGTCACGTTGATTAGATAAGTGCGAGATTATTTGTGGGGGAAGACCATTAGACAATACCAACCTCCATCGATCAAAAGGTACCTAGAGATTGAATCAAGTTAGTATGTCTTATTTACTAGCAAATTGATGTTTAATAATAGTAATGGTAGTTACGCCACAATACTCCTCCACCAGAATCTTATCAGGGATGGAATTTGATGAACGACTTTAATACTTACTTTAAAATATTTGACTCTGTTCTTACAAAATTAATAAACAAATTTAAATTGTACTTCGCAACATTTTAGTATGAAACTTAAATTGAATAACAATTTTCGAAAATTTAATCGAAATTTTATAAACTGATACTACAACTTAGTTTTAGTTATATTGATCATGCTGGTAATTGCACTTGAAGTTTTTCAATTTTATATTCTTTTAAATTAAACTCGCTTAAATTCGTATAATTAATAAGAAATTAATAATTAATAAGAATATTTCGTATAACTAATAAGAAAATCGATGCCTCAAATTTAATTTTTTCTTTTCCTTTTAAAAAAAAAAAAAACGGCATTTAACCATATTAAGCCTGTTTTAAAAGGCTGAATTGAAATAAAGTCTAATCCATCCACACATATTTACAATCGAACAAAAAATTAATTCGATAAACAAACAAGCAAAGATAAAAAATAAAAATAAAAATATCAAGGCAAGCAAACAAGGATAAAATAAAAATTAAAAAAATATTTTTAGAAAATTACGATCGCCGAAAGGCGATCACAAGTTACCCATTGACAAAATGGTTGTTGTCTAATTTTTTTTGTGATATTCACCTGAATTAGTAATGAAAACGATCTAGTTTGAACTGTAGGTTAAAATTTCTGATTCTTAATTAAAACAATAAAAACAAAATATCGTTCAAGTGATAAAAATTCACTTTTATTCACAACTCAAGAAGTATTTATGGGATCTCTCTGGTCCCATATCTCAAAAATAAACTCACCAACTTAATGCATAACAAAATTAAACGTGAACAAAAAAGAATTCTAAAAAAATTATCAAGCATCAGCGGTCGCACTGTTTACTATTACTCTTGAACACTGTTGAAAAGTGTGATGACGTCCAAATAAGGTGCGCACGCCATCAAACCACAACAACACCCATTTTGCCAATGGATAAAATATCTTAGAGACAAACAAATTTTTTCTATTTAATAGATTTCTTCAAATATTAAAAAGTATATATATGTGCTTACAATCCAAGGATATTTTCTGTAATCTTGAACTACTTCTCCAAAGATAACACGCTCATCAACGAAATCAGATATACCACATGCTGTAAAAATGAGGCAGAAGCTAATTAAATTCTAATTTTCTTCGCTGTGGGCAGAATCCCTAACAACAATAGAAAGAGATATTGAGGTTAATAGTTAAGATGAGAAAAGCATCTTTAGATACTTCTCTATGATTTTGAAAATATAAATTTTAACACACATAAGTTATGACGAAAAAATTTGAAAAGGGTCATCAAATTTTCGCCAATTGTGCAGTAAAAGCTCATTAATCGTAATTCTTTTTAAGAAATTAATAAACAGATAATCAGCGCAGGAAAATAATATATTAAAGACGTTTTTAGACATATAATCACATTTTTTGTTTTATCTTAATTAAAATAGGAATTTGTCATCAATTTAAGCTCTGAATAAATAGCTTCTTGTAATACAATATTTTTCTTATACTGGGAATCTTTTTCTAAAGAATTTTTCTTTTTAAATTTGTGATTTTCTTTTACAATTTCAAAATGGACTATAGCTCACAAAACAATATTTCCATAAAGAATATTTTAAAAATATATTGAAGATAGTTTAAAATCTTGAAGAGAATTTTTTATTTCGTCTTATTAATAAAAACTCTATTGAAATTGAAGCAATGTTTTCCAGATAACATTTCACTTAAATAGCTTGCTTTAAAAAATTTACTTTGTTTGATGAAAAATATATATACCTTATGAAACAGCCTATACGTTTTTTTCTACGTCTAAATCGACAAAAAATGTTCAGATATTTCAGATCCGGTTAAAAATATAATGAAAACATGGAAAATAATAAAGATTAATGAAAAGAGAGAGGAAACAATTATTAAAATAAAAATAATAAAATCTTTATAATTTTTTAAATAATTTTTTATTTAAAAACAAAATTTTTTATTTAAAAAGCTGGGAAACAAAATAATGAAAAGATATAATCTTTTGTAGAGATATGATGGAGATATAATCTGAAAAGGTATAATCTGAAAAGGTATAATCTGAAAAGGTATAATCTGAAATGATATGAAATGATATGAAATGATATAATCTGAATAATATGAAAAGATAAAATCTTTTATAGAGAATTTGCAGACTTGATCGATTATCTCTAGAACTACTGGACCGACTTTAATGAAATTTTATATGTTCATACATCGATACAATACAAAAATAATCATTCAACAATTGTCATACACACGCATGATCGTGCGTAGCACTCGTTAGAGTCAGAAGATATGAAACTGCCATCGAACAATTCAGGCCAATTGCCACAGGAAAGGATAAACTGCCTTATTTCAAGTATGAAATCAGCTGTTGCAGAATAGAAGTTGCAGACTAAACAACAAAAAAATGGGTAAATAGGGGGTATGACCCTCTCTAACAGATATACAGGTCTTGCAGCGTGATTTCATACTTGGAATAAGGTAGTTTATCATTTCCTGTGGCAATTGGCCTGAATTTTCCTGTGGCAATTTCATATCTTCCGACTCCAACGAGTGTTACGCACGATCATGAGTGTGTATTACAATTGTTGAATGGTTATTTGTTTCGTATTGTATCAAAGTATGAACATATCAAATTTCATTAAAATCGGTCCAGTAGTTCTAGAGATAATAGACCAAGTTTGCAAATTCTCTTAATTTCTTACACCAGTGTATATATATATATATATATATATATATATATATATATATATATATATATATATATATATATATATATATATATATATATATATATATATATATATATATATATAAGCCAAGAGATCACTTTCTTTTTGATTTCTGCATTTATTTTCCAATCGAAATTGTTTTTTGATTTTTTGAATAAGCTAAAATCACTTGGCCTAAGTGATTTTTTATTTTGTACAATTTGAAGGGAAAACCACGTGGCCAAGCAAATTTTTACTTGTATCAAATAATTCTCACTTATTTAAAACATTTTTATACATTTATTAAAACTTTGTTACAAAATTTTGCTATAACTGCATGTTATCTGAAATATCATGAGTTAATTATTGCACCGTAGCAGCATTTTTCACCCATAAAAAATTGCGCAAGAACATAAATTACAGAAATTAAACTAGAAAAGTTGATGCGCCCTAATACTTAATAAAAATTGAAGTGTTTAACTTATGTTACTTGCATGTACACATGTAACAGAAAAAATATTAGTGTTATTTTTCATTTTTTTTTTCAACCTATTCGGGTTTCTTATACGCTATTTTATATATATTTTATCGCCTTAAAGCGTGACACAACAGTAGCTGGATTAATATAATAAAAAATAATGCAAGTTTTCTGTAAGGAAGATAATCCCAATTTTGTCATCAATTATAACTAGGGCCTGGATAGCCTGGTTAGTAGGGCAATGGGTCCATGTCAAAGAGGTCGTGAGTTCGATCCCCGCCTGTCGTGAACTCCCCGTGTATTAAATGATGACTGATGCACATTAAATCTGTCGTTAAATCCCATAACAAATCATACCTTTGGGGATATTGATCCAGGAGTTTCCTTGTCTTCTGGATTGGTTCAAAATTTTTTACTCATTAGTAGTCGTAAACCCAAAATTGGATCGGCTGTTCAACGACGGTTATAAAATATAAAATAAAATCAATCATAACTCGTGACAATCGATTGCCTCACTCCCCTTGGTTAAAGATCAAAAGGATTTTAATGAGTTGGACGAAGGGGCTAGGTTCTCTTTTGGCAACTAACTAAGTTCCCTGTTACGTTCGGTGGCAATTTGACTATTGGGCGAATGTACTCAAACAGCTGTTAGTAGAACCGTGGTGGCTCAGGGGATAGAGCACTCGTCTCCCAATGAGGTGAACCGTGTCCGATCCCAGCGATAGCTGTTCGATTCGAATTCCGCACCCGGCTCGCACCGACCACAGTGCTGGCATGAAATATCCTCAGTCGTAGACGGATCATGGGTAAGAATCCCCTTGTCGTCAGGCTAATCGTCGGAGGTTACCGTGGTCTTCCTCTCCGTGTAACGCAAATGAGGGTTAGTTCCATCAATAAGTCCCCCACGAAGGTGAATTTCTCCAAATACTTGATTCAGGAGTTCCCTTGTCTCCTGGATTGCGATCAATGCTTCGCTATTGAACATTAGTAGTCGTAAGCCCAAAATTGAGTCGGCTGTTCAACGACGGATGTAAAATAAAATAGAGCAGCTGTTAGTTTCTTAACTCAGATTTTTTATTTGTAGTTAAGTGCTTTTTTTATCGATATCAGTGCCTTCCTTAGTGCACCTGCTGATTTTTAGTATCTTTATTCTGTTTGGTGAATTCATGCAACATAACTTATATAATATTATGAAATTCTACACAATGAACCGTGTGTTACAGTACCTGGCCATATTATTAGACGCACTATAAGACTCTGCGTAAAATTATAATTATCAGGTAACACTATACAGCTTTATTGTTTTTACTCAGATGAAACCGGTTTGAACTTGTTTGCGGTCGTGTATCAGTTGATTAACATTGTAATACAATATGTTAAAAATAAATGCAAATAGGAAGTATATAAAAAATCTCCTGAATAAAAATCCATTACATGTATGTTTAAATATAAAATTATTGCATACAAACTCGTGCAAAACATGTCATTATCAAAAAACTACTGTGTGCCTAATAATTATTTAATCATTTAAAGTAATAGAAGTCTTTTAAACTTACGACATTCATAGGAATGATGGTGATGGCCATATTTATGATGTTTCTTAGGGGTTCTTCCATTTACCTGAAATAAAAATAAGGAGCAAAATAAACTTTACTTAAAAAATTATTCCCTTAAATAGTATATGTTGTACAATTGTATGTTCATTTCTTATTGATGGAACTAGCCCGCATTTGCGTTACATGGAAAGGAAGACCACGAGAGTTTCCACCGGTTAGCCTGACGGCAAAGGTTATTCTAACCCTGGATCTGTCTATTAGATTACTTCACGTCAGCACTGTGATCGGAACAAGCTGGATGCGGAATTCGTACCGCCCAGCCATCGCAGGGATTTGAACCCGGTTCACCTCATTGGAAGGCGAACGCTTTATCCCCTGACCCATGGCTCCTTCGTTAACATCTAATGTATTTTCAGGAAAGATAAATATTCCATATCTACTTTCAAATTTTTTTTCTTTTTTTAAATAAAAGAAAAATATTCACCAAAATAATAAACCAACATTCAAATATGCGAAAGAGATAGAAATAAAATCATGAAAAATTATTTGGAATTTTTCTAATTTTTGGGTCCTCTAAAAAATGAACATGCAGTTATTTTTAAATAATATTTTTAAAGAAAATTATTGAACTTTTCATGATGCCAAAAAAGGAAAAGAAAATTGGACACTTTTAAAACGTATCTAATTATATTAAAGGTCACTGGGGCATATCAAATCCTTTCAACTAATGTTTATATGAAGAAGATTAATTTCGTAAGCCCAAGAAAGATAACAAGCTGAATAAACTTTTTAATTTTTCCAATGAAATAAACGAAATATATGGTCAAATAAAGAATAATAATAGCGCTACAGCTTTGAGAATTAAATACATAACAGCCTTAGTATTACATTCAGAAATCAGAAATTAAAACTTACCTGAGTGCGCAGCCAAATCTTTCAACAAAAAATAACCACCTTTAAAGTACTTTTTAAACACTAAAAAATATTTTAAAGCACTATATACATTAACAAAATGCAAAATAATTTTTCAAAGACATGATATGATCTTGACAAAATAACTAGTTTTTGACAAAAAAAACTCGTTTCTTGATTATATTAACCACCTTTAAAAATCGAGAAAGATTTGATTTCGAATTCAGAGGGTGGCAAATGAAGATTGAAATTGAGAATATCTTGCAAAATGCAGCACATGAAGGTGCAAAAATCCTTCCCACTAAAACCAGGTCTGTAGACGCACATGCGGCAAGTATTTCATCAAACATGTGAAGTGATTGGCGCTTTCATACTCTACGGATCGACGGTACGTCGAAATGGATTGTGTTTGAATGAATTGTGAAAACGTTGAATAGAACAATGTGAAAACTACGCTTTTACATAATACGTAACGAAAATCGACATGGTAAAGAAAAAATCTGATTTTCAAAAAGGGAAAATTAAGCACTTTTTAAAAACGCCCAATAAAAAAAGCACCTTTAAGGGCTTTTAAAAAACCAAAATCGAAAATAAGCACCTTTAAGCACTTTTTAAAAATGCTACGCACAATGTTTATTTATCTGTTTCTCTAGAACTGTAATAATGACCAGCTGTTTCATATTTAAGAAATGAGCAAAAGATTAAATAATTGAATAAATTTCGTAATATGATAAGTTACGAAATGGATGATCCAGAAATGAAAAGTATCGTATCTGATTTCTCAGAGAAGCAAGAATTCATATCATATAATATAAAACATCATATATTCTATTTCATATCATATAAAACTATTTTGTGGAAAACAAGTTAAAAAGCTCAAATTGTTGAATTATTTTCGCAATATATTCGTAAGTTGTACTGAGCACGAAATAGAAAACAGACCACGCTGAATAACTTTCGATCTAATGATTAGATCTTCACGTTTTAGAACTCAATTTTTAAAGTTCGATGCGTTGACCTTAAATATGGCAACTAATTTAGGCAGACGATATTTTAAGTTACGAAATTAGACACAAAAATGTACTTTCTCTGAATAAATAGATCTTTTTTTTCGGTGGAATCGGATTTTTAACACCAAAGATATAGGAATTACCGCAATCTAGGAAATATGATCCCAAAAGTTTGGTCTGGAGAGCGGTTCAAATTTTGTTAATTTTACTTTTCGCAATATCTCGAAAACTTTTCAAGAGAATTGAAAACATTTTGCACACAATTATAAAACTCGTTTATCCAAAGATAATTCCTTGCAAAATATATTTTTAGTAAATATTTATTGTTTTATTTAATAGCAGTTCAAAATGAATTGTAAGACATACAATTTTTTTACATCATTTTTAAGATTGCTATTTTAAATTGCAAAATACAAAACTTCAGCAAAATCGGTTCAATAGTTCCTAAGAAATCGAATTTTGAAAAATAGTATTTTTTAAGTTCGATTTCTCAAGAACTATCAGACCGATTTCACAAAAATTTCATATTTTGCCATTTAAAATTATATTTCTTAAAATGGTGTAAAAATTTGCAGGCATTACAATTAAGAGATTTAATTTTTAACTGTTATTAAATAAAATAGTCCGAAAGAAAATAAATGTTTACTAAAAGTTATATTTTGCCTGGAATTATCTTTGGAAAAACGAGTTTTATAACTGTGGAGGAAAATGTTTCAATTCGCCTAAAATGTTCTTAATATATGGTGAAATTTGCAAAGAAATAAAACTAACGAGTAAATTAAGGTCATACTTCGGACAGCTAACCAAATTATTAGGACCATATTTCTCAGATTGTGGCTATTCCTTATATTTTGGGGGTCAAAAATTGAAAAATAAAAGTATGCTTATTTAAAAAAAAGTACTTTTGTGTGTCTGATTTTGTAGCTAAAAATATCGTCTGCACTAATTATATAGCATATTTGAGGCCAACTCTTCGAACCACTGAGTCCTAAAACGTGAATATTCAATCATTAAATCTAAAGTTTTTTAGGGTAGTTCATTTTTTTTTTTTTTTTTTTTTTTTTTTTTTAACACTCTGTACAACCAGATATAATAACGTTTCATTTTAATTTTTTTAGAACATTTAATTTTTTTTAATCCGTTTCAAATTTTGAATACAAAAGCAAATGTTGTTTTGTGTTAAATAAAATAAAATATAAAACTATAGAAAAAAAAAGTAAAATTAACAATTTAAGTTTATTTATTTATTCTTTTTTTTTATAGTAAGAGGCTAAATTCCCAGTTCCTGTTCGATTACGATCATCGGTGTAGAGAAATTTACAGTAAGAGGCTAAAATCCCAGTTCCTGTTCGATTACGATCATCGGTGCTGAAAAGTTTACAGTAAGAGGCTAAAATCCCAGTTCCTGTTCGATTACGATCATCGGTGCTGAAAAGTTTACAGTAAGAGGCTAAAATCCCAGTTCCTGTTCGATTACGATCATCGGTGTAGAGAAGTTTACAGTAAGAGGCTAAAATCCCAGTTCCTGTTCGATTACGATCATCGGTGTAGAGAAGTTTACAGTAAGAGGCTAAATTCCCAGTTCCTGTTCGATTACGATCATCGGTGTAGAGAAATTTACAGTAAGAGGCTAAAATCCCAGTTCCTGTTCGATTACGATCATCGGTGTAGAGAAATTTACAGTAAGAGGCAAAAACCCCAGTTCCTGTTCGATTACGATCATCGGTGTAGAGAAGTTTACAGTAAGAGGCTAAAATCCCAGTTCCTGTTCGATTACGATCATCGGTGTAGAGAAGTTTACAGTAAGAGGCTAAAATCCCAGTTCCTGTTCGATTACGATCATCGGTGTAGAGAAGTTTACAGTAAGAGGCTAAAATCCCAGTTCCTGTTCGATTACGATCATCGGTGTAGAGAAGTTTGCAGTAAGAGGCTAAAATCCCAGTTCCTGTTCGATTACGATCATCGGTGTAGAGAAGTTTACAGTAAGAGGCTAAAATCACAGTTCCTGTTCGATTACGATCATCGGTGTAGAGAAGTTAATAGTAAGAGGCTAGAATCCCAGTTCCTGTTCGATTACGATCAACGGTGTAGAAAAGTTTTGATTTTGAACGCTGTTCATCACTAATCCTTATAAAGCAAATAGCTTCAATAGGTATAGCACAGATATATGTATGAAAGAAAAAAAATTCTTTATACTCACCCATAATAATAGAGTTAATGACAAGACAAAACTTAAAATTAGCATATTCAAAAAATCTATATAGTAAATAAATTGTATTGAAATTTTATTCTACTATCCTATTCAAAGCACACTTCCATTGTCTGAATTCGCAAGAAAAGTTCTACGATTCATTTCGATGTAAAGGATCAGACGATGTCAACACCCGCTTTATTGATTATTATTTAAAATTTCTTGGAACGAACACTGTAGAATTTTTAGATTTATAGTTGCAGTTAATTTCGTGTGACGGTTGAGTGCTCGTTTAAAAAAATAATAATAATAATAATTTACTTTGAAAAATATTTTACAGTTAAAATTGAGAAACCAGTTTGTTGAATTCCCTAATCAGCGATTCCTCAATGTTGCTCCGCAGAGCCCTAGAATTCCATGGAAGAGTTAAAAGGGTTCCGAGAGTTCATACTCTTTATAATTAATGATGAATTTTTATACCTCTGATTCTATTTAGATACAACCTACTTCTCGTATTTTATTTAATTTTTCGGTTGCCTTTATGAAATTACACTGGTGTAAGGAATTAAGAGAATTAGCAGACTTGGTCGATTACCTCTGGAACTACAGTACCGATTTTAATGAAACTTGAGATGTATATCATTGATACAATACAAAAGAAATGAAAATTCAACAATTGTAATACACACTCATAATCGTGCGTAACTTTCGTTGGAGTTGAAAGGTATGAAATTGCCACCAGACAATTCAGGCCAATTGCCACAGGAAATGATAAACTACCTTATTCCAAGTATGAAATCACGCTGCAAGGCCTGTATATCTGTAAGAGGGGACCATATGCCCTTTTAACCCTCTTTTTGTTTATTCTGCAACCGCTGTTTCATACCTTCCGACTCCAACGAGTGTTACGCACGATCATGCGTGTGTATTACAATTATTGAGTTGTTTGTTTTGTATTGTATCTATGTATGTATATATCATATTTCATTAAAATCGGTCCAGTAGCTCTAGAGATAATCGACCAAGTCTGCACTTAATTTCTTACATTAGTGTAGTACATTAGCATTTTCTATCTCGCTTTTCAAATCTAAATAAAATAATTAAATTCTGTAATAAAGAAATATGTTTTCCTAATAATCATTTTCAACGTTTATAGTAGTTCATTTGAATTAAACCATAATTTGGCTTATTTTAATCATTTTCAGCTCATGTATATACACTAAAAACAAATTCATAATTAGACTAGATATTGCACTAAGACTGAAAACATAATTGTCATACATGAAACCTAATTTAAGATTATTAATGAGAAAAATGATGAGAAAGCTAATTAAATATCTCTAATTAAATATTTTAAATATAGTCTTTTATAGGCTATAACGTTCACTACTATCCTAATAAACTTTATAAAGCCGAGTTCCACAGAAAGAAGGTTGATTATTTAGGGTTCCACAGCCGAAAAAAATTAAGAACTGCTGCCCTAGATCATAGGCTCTCAATTTTTTTTTATGAAAAAAATTTCAAACAATTATGAAAATTATGGAAAAAAATACTGTCAAAAAAATTTCAACGCCTCTTTGCAACGAAATATTACGCCAAATTAATAAATAAAATTTTTAATATTTTTATTATGGTTCATTTCTATAATCATACCATTTATTTGTGGAAAATATACTAAATATCGTAAGTATTAACATAGTTGAAAGTGATTTTTTATACTAATTTTGAGGAAAGCAAGTCAAAAATGAATTTTCGAATTTTTTCACAAAAAAATTCATTACAATTCATTTCCGTTTAAATTAAATATCTAAATATAATTTTTATCATATATTATTAAGAAATGTATAATAAGTGTTGTTTATGATGATGTTTTAAAGTACAACTAATAGTGGATAAAACATATTTAAAAATCAAATCGTTATATTTTATACGTTAACAATATGAAACCAGGAAATAATAAAATTTCATAATAGGCCATTGACTGGAGAAAACACATTCATTTTACATATAATTAAACTAAAAAATAAATTCCACAAAATGAGAGAAAACTGAATAATCATTTTCTTAAATAAAGCCTTAGCATTTTAGAGGAAATTTAAGGAAGATCGTATTGTGGATTGTTTGCTTTAATAAGAAATATTATTAGCTGAGGTAGAATTTTTATAAATATTTCGATACAAAATTGAAAAATTTTATGAATTTTAATGTGCTAAAAAATATTAATTTCATAGTTTATTTCTATAGTTTATTTTATTTCAAAACCGTCGTTGAACAGCCGACCCAATTTTTGGGTTTATGACTGCTTATGTTCAACCCCGAGGCCTTGTTTTTTGAACCCAATGCAGAAGACAAGGGAACTCCTGGATCAAGTATTGGGAGAAAGTTTGCCCTCGTGGAGGACTTTTTTTGATAGAACTAACCAGTGTTTGCGTTACGTGGAGAGGAATAGCACGAGAACCTTCCATGGTTAGAATGACGGCGAAGGGAATCTAACCCATGATCCGTCTATCACTGAGGCTATTTCACGTCAGCACTGTGGTCGGTACAAGCCGAATGCGGATTCGTATCGATCTCTGGGTTCTCTATATAATCTATCTCTATCGAGTTATCTAATTGGGATGTTCTATATATTATCTTATGTAGCTATCTCTGGGGTTCGAACCCGGGTCACCTCATTGGAAAGCGAGCGCTCTATCCCCTGAGCCATCGTGGCTCAATTATCAAGTTTAGTTTTTTAATTCATATGAATTGAATAATGAATAATAAAAAAAGATCATCGAAATTAAAATTTTCCGTTGAAAAAATTGCTCATTTAAGCTCTAACAAGCCAGAAAAATAATGCAATATTATTTTCTAGTTTTTAATTGGAGGGGGGGGGGAGAAAATCTTAATATCAGACAAGACAGATTAACTGCACAACGTGGTCTGGTGGGTTTAAACTCAAAATTTCTTACTACTTTTTATTTATTTTATAAATTAGGAGGTACATACATTAACTTTCCTGGAAAAATCAGTAAGCTTCCACATTGAATAACTTAAAAGCAGCACAATTCCCGAGCGATGCTTTACGTATATTTGTTTTTGCCCGTGCCGAAAATTGGCTTTTAATTCATGTTCTAAGAATTTTATGAAATTTAAAAGGAGTTATTTTTTGCACTCAAAATTTAATGCAATTAAAAGAAATTTATATGTTTCTTCAGAAAAAAGTGCGTTTTCACGTCAAAAAAAAGCACGTTTTCTAATAGTTGCAGTTAAGTAATACACTTTATTTGTAGGATTTTTTTTTTTTTTTTTTTTTTTTTTTTTTTGTTATTGCTATAACACTAGACAATAAAACTCCGATCAACAATTCAAAAGTTATAAAAGTGATATTTTTTGAGAACTGTGCAATTAATCAATTTTTAATTTTATTTATCTATTTGGTTATTTGGGCTAAATCTTATAATTCATAAGTTTTGAAGAAAAATGGACACTACTCACCCACTTTTTAATATAAAAGTTGATGTTTAAAAAATACTCATTTCTATTTTTTTATATCTGCTTTTTTGCGAATTGTTGCAGCAAAAAAATAAACCAACAATCAATATATTAAAAATACAACAAATAAATTAAGAAAAATTAATTGAAAGTTAGTTAATTTTTGTATTTCTTAAAAACTGAATCGACAAATGAATAAAGCTAAAAGTATGAATATATTTTTAGGGAATTAAGGATGGCAAAAAAAAGAAAAATTATAGTAAAAACTCACAACTATTTTAATTAAATAAAAAGTCATTGGAGTATTTTAGGTCCCTAAAAACGATTTTGGGAATTTATCTATGAAAACTATAAATTCCCGGTCTCTAAAAAAATACTCTCAAACTAAATAAATTTTTTCATATTTTTTTTTATAAATTACACTAATTATATGGCTGAATAAATAATATATTAATATCGTATCTTATGATTGAATTAATTTCATTTTATGAAAAATTTTATATTCAGAATTTAGAAACTAAATCTTACATATCTGTTGGACGAACTATTTCAAATCTAAGAAATATGAAATAACTCACTAGATAAAATTAATTTCATTATACGATAAAGGTTAGAACCAGAAAAAAAAATAATTCATTGGTTTTCCTACAACAGAAATAAAATTTTATAATTTAATATATAAAAATTGCGAAAAAGCTTACATTTTATTGAATTAACTTCATAATATAGTCATAAGTTTTAATCCCAGAAATAAAAATATAAGTCGTTTTAAACCTTTACAATTTTTTGGAAATAAATTCAAATTTTATTTTGTGTTAAAAACTGAAAAATATTTTTAAAAACACAAAAAAAATAACTATTTAACTTTTTAAAAAATATTAAGAGGCTACAATCCCCAAATCCTGTTCGATTACGATAAACAGTGTTTTAATTCGATTCTTTTTCTAATTTGTACTCTGATCACCATTAATAACTTATACAGTACAGAGTTTAAAAAAATAATAAAATAAATGTAAACATTAAGGAAAAAAATTTTATACTCACGCATAAAAATATTTTTAATGACAAAGTAATACGGAAAATTAACATAACTAAAACTGTCGTATGTCATTAGTCTTTTTAATTGAAAATTGTTATAAATTGCATTGCAATTTTGTTTTAGTTTCCTATCTTAAGATTCAATTGTTTGAATTCCAAACTAAGAGAAAAACCAATTCCAAAGAAACATATGATTTGTAATATAAATGCAGATAGATCCACAACAAAAGCTATAGCCAGGCTGAGAACCAGTCACAACTGAGCCAAGAAGATCGACAGAGAGGGCAGAAAAGTATATAGGAATTGTGAAAACTGCCCAGATACGCAGCTGACACCATGCCACATCTTTGAGTGTCCAGCAATGAACGCTAATCTGAGAGAAATAGGAGTCTTGCCGTCATTGATAGACCTCTACGACGATAATATCAAGCAAATCGCAGAAGTGGTAATCAAGACGCATGGAAGCATTTGATTCGTCTATGTCAGACACGACAACAACAAAAAATTGTTTGAATAAGCATAAAAGGTCGTGCGATTTGTTTCGATGCATTATCGTTAAAAGATTATCAAACCATATTTCATTTATTATAGTTTTAGACCAATCGAAAACCAACACAATAGTAATTCTAAAATATGTGAATATAAAGATTTGAAATCAACTTCTCACGTTTTTATTCGCACAGACAGAGTTCGAAAACCACTGGAAGCACCATGCCAAGGCCCAGGCCCGTCATCAACGGGGGGGTGAGAGGGGTGTCTCACCCCCCCAGAGATTTCATCCAGTCGGCAAATTCAACTGGAGTCAGCATCTTTTTTTTTTTTTTTTTTTTTTTTTTTTTTTTTTTTTTTTTTAGTATTGTATTAGACGAACAGCTTACGAAGAAGAAAAAAAAAGAACAACTTAAGGTGTATTTATATTGACAGGTTCACTCACAGTTTCAAACCAGCCTAAATCTCAAAGCTGGGATTTGCCTTGTCTTTGCTTTGTTTTAAGTTTGATGTAAATTGATTTAAACGATATCAGTATTTCGCTAATGTTGCGATTTCATCACGGACCCGACTCGGCAAAACTTGCGGTGAAAAATGTGAGTTTTCCAATTGAGTTTTTCTTTTCTTTTTTTCACTTCAAGAATAACGATTTATGATAATTGAAAGCAAGATAATCGATAATACACGCCAAAATCCCGATTTTGCCGAAACTCTGTCATTGTCGCATCTTTCATCTATGCTGAAATTTAAAAGGATTTCAATGTTATCTGAGCTTCGTCCATTTCGGAATTTTGTGCCCGACCCCACTCGGCAAATCTTGCCGTGAAATGTAACTTTTAAATTGAGTTTTTTTTCACTCCAAGAGTAACGATTTGGGATAATTCGAAGCAAGATGACTAATAATACAAGCCAAAATCCCGACTTTGCCAAAAAATTTTTATTGTCGGATATTTCATCTATGATGAAATTTAAAGGGATTTCAATGTTATATGAGTTTCGTCCATTTCGGGATTTTGTCCCAGACCCCACTCGGCAAAACTTGCCGTGAAATGTAACTTTTAAATTGAGTTTTTTTTTCACTCCAAGAGTAACGATTTGTGATAATTCGAAGCAAGATGACTAATAATACAAGCCAAAATCCCGACTTTGCCAAAAATTCTTTATTGTCGGATATTTCATCTATGATGAAATTTAGAGGGATTTCAATGTTATATGAGTTTCGTCCATTTCGGGATTTTGTCCCAGACCCCACTCGGCAAAACTTGCCGTGAAATGTAACTTTTAAATTGAGTTTTTTTTTCACTCCAAGAGTAACGATTTGTGATAATTCGAAGCAAGATGACTAATAATACAAGCCAAAATCCCGACTTTGCCAAAAATTCTTTATTGTCGGATATTTCATCTATGATGAAATTTAAAGGGATTTCAATGTTTAATGAGTTTCGTCCATTTCGGGATTTTGTCCCAGACCCCACTCGGCAAATCTTGCCGTGAAATGTAAGTCTTCAAATTAAGTTTTTTTCACTCCAAGAGTAACGATTTGTGATAATTCGAAGCAAGATGACTAATAATACAAGCCAAAATCCCGACTTTGCCAAAAATTCTTTATTGTCGGATATTTCATCTATGATGAAATTTAGAGGGATTTCAATGTTATATGAGTTTCGTCCATTTCGGGATTTTGTCCCAGACCCTACTCGGCAAAACTTGCCGTGAAATGTAACTTTTAAATTGAGTTTTTTTTTTACTCCAAGAGTAACGATTTGTGATAATTCGAAGCAAGATGACTAATAATACAAGCCAAAATCCCAACTTTGCCAAAAATTCTTTATTGTCGGATATTTCATCTATGATGAAATTTAAAGGGATTTCAATGTTTAATGAGTTTCGTCCATTTCGGGATTTTGTCCCAGACCCCACTCGGCAAATCTTGCCGTGAAATGTAAGTCTTCAAATTAAGTGTTTTTCACTCCAAGAGTAACGATTTGTGATAATTCGAAGCAAGATGACTAATAATACAAGCCAAAATCCCGACTTTGCCAAAAATTCTTTATTGTCGGATATTTCATCTATGATGAAATTTAAAGGGATTTCAATGTTTAATGAGTTTCGTCCATTTCGGGATTTTGTCCCAGACCCCACTCGGCAAAACTTGCCGTGAAATGTAAATCTTCAAATTAAGTTTTTTTCACTCAAAGAGTAACGATTTGTGATATTTCGAAACAAAATGACCGATAATACAGGCCTAAATCCCGAAACCCATTTCTCTGTATTATTATTTCCACAACACATTCGTAAATTTTACTGACTCTAATTATTAGTTAGCTAATCATGTATCATAAAATTTAGATATTAATTCTCTGAATTATATTAAGTCTTAATTAGAAGTTTAAGTAATTTTTAAATGGAGTGATGAACTCACACGAGTCTTTTTCAAAAAATTAATAAATTTACCTATTTTTCAATTAAACCAATTTTTTTTTTTAATTTCAAAATATTTGGGGGGGGGGGGGTACAAATTAGAATACCTATGAAAAGGGATACTTAATTTTTAAAAATATCTTATTTAAATAGTTAAATTCTGTTTAAATAATACAAATTATTAAATAATTTATATTTTCTATTGATAAAAGATATTTTTCTACTATGAATTTTTTTACTAACTCCAAATGAATTTAAATATTTTTTTTAAAAAACATTTAATTTGTTAACGACTCTTCTATTCATAATTTTTAAAATTCTATGATGATTGGATTATTATTTGGGTTAAAATCTTTTTAACCTAAAATAAACTGTTCAAGGATCAATTCATAACTTGGGAACAATTAATCATCACAACAAAATTGGATTTTATTCTATTTAAAATAGTAAATATATCTGTGATCCTCAATTCACCTTTATAAAAGTTTCTGTTTCGAAAATAAAATATTATATTTTGTTTTTAATATTATTTTTTTGTCTCTAGAATCCTAAGAATTCTGAAACAGTAAATTGAGTTACACTCAATCGAATCGACATTTCAATCATTTCACACAATTTGTGGATGGTTGTCGAGTTCAAAGTATTAAATGTAGTAATTTTGGATTCATTTATTACTTTAATAAAAAAGCGGCGATTATAAAGGAATTCTTCGATTCCTAGTTTTCACAGGGAAAAGTGGCTAGTCTGTTGTCTGTTTGAGCAAGCCGTTGCCGACACTATGAAAAGGCGCAAAAAAGGATGGTGCCACCGGTCTGATCTTGAAAAGTAGAACACAAAACCCAGGATATTTCTGTCAACTTGAAAAATCGAGGGTGTTTTAAAAGTGGTTAGCTAGAAAAGCCTTAAGCTAGTCTATCTCACGTTTTCTCTTACTATTTCTGAGAATAAAGACAATATCTTTGTCGATGTTGTTAAGAAGGGGACAGAAGGGGCTCAATGCACATGCAGCTGTGGTTTTCTCCAACTGTCCAGTTTTTTTTTCGCTCACCTCATCAGTTACTTGATTGACGTGTCTTTAACTGTCCAGTACAGCGCATTTTAAATATTCATATTATTATTGAATCTACTAAGAAGCCAAGAATCAGTCAATCAGCTTAAGTTTTGATTGTAAGTATAAATTTTTCATGAATATTTATTATTTGTATTATTGTTTTAATATTATGTTTAATTAAAATGCATTAAATATGTCGTTATTTTAAAATTAAATTAATTCCTCAATTATTGCCTAAAAAATTAGGTTAAGACTTTTTTTTTTTTAAATATATATATGGATAAAAATTAATTTTTATGAAGCAGATAAAATTATTTTTTTTTAATCTCTTTTGTACAGTAAAAGGAAGAAAAAAACAATTGAAAAATGTTTTGTTATTTATATTCATTTGTAGGAGCTTGAGATAGAAATAATTAATCTGAATTCTAAAAATAGGAATTCTTTTTCCTTTTTTTAAATAGTTATTTACTGAGCTTTTTAATATTTTGTTTGTAATAGTAATTTTTTCAAAATTTTTTCAGTTTAAATTATTTTTCATAGATTTTATTTAATTGAAATTTCAAATATCAAATTCTATATTTGTACGTAGCCTTTGTGTTTATGATGAATTCAAACTGCAATACTTTATGAACAAAAATGTACTGATTCTTATTTTATTGAAAATGTGACGTGTTTCAAAATAGAAAAGTTTAATTTTTTTCTTCTTTTATAAATAAATTTTTTTAGCTATTTTGTTACTATGATGTATTTCTCATGCATTTAATGTTTTTTTTATATTATCTTTTCGACTAAAGCTAACAGTTTTTCATTTGTTTAAGTTAATTATTAGTAAAAAGAAAATTAATAATTTTGTATTTATATAAAAATTCAATTCACAGTTTTGCATTAAAAATACCGAATAATCATTTTAGCATAATTTTTTCATGAGTTTTTAATTGATAAATCTATAACATAATAACATTTGAAATTTTGAAAATTAAAGAAAGTGTAAAACCTAACATAATTCCGAGATTCAAATAAATTCCGAAAAAAAAAATTTATTGATTTAACTAAATAAATAAATAAATCATTCAGCTATTTTGTTTCCCAAACTAACACCATCCATTTTTAAAATTTACAGGCAATACAAAAAAAAAAAAAAAAAAAAAAAAAAAAAAAGAAAGAAAGAAAACAACAAGTAAAAGAAAATTATATAGGTATATGAATTAAAGGTAATGTATTTCTATCATTAATTTAAGTTTAATTTAATTAAGTTAATCGTCAGGATTTTCAGTTTTCCTCTCAATAAACAGCCTAAGTTAAGGTTTTTGAATTTTAAAAATGTCTCTCTCTCTCTTTTTACTTTTTTAATACCTTTCAGATAAAAAAAATAATAAATAAAAAAACAGTATTTTCTTTTCATTATATTTGATTGAGGATTAAAAACAACTTTTTATACCTAAAAATGTGTTTAGCTGTATTTCTTCAAAATACTTAAGGAAATATGAAAAAAAAAATTTAATTCATTTATTTCAATAGTGTGTTTCAATAGTGTTTCTTTGTGTCCTATTTATATAATAGCATTTTTTAAATTATGTTTTTTTAAATAATAAACATATTTTGGTAAAGCAATATAGCCATCTATAAAATAGTTTTATGAATATTGATACATAATTTATCATGTTATAATGTTTAAATATTTATTAACTTTTTTTTAAAAGTTGGGTTGATTGTTTATATTTAATGTATTTTACACACAAAATGAGAAAAATAAATACATTCTAAAAAATTTTTTAGAAAGTTGACAAATATTTACGGCAAATTGTTATTTAAATTCTGTTTTTACTATTTATATTTATTGTTTTTTTTTTTTAATTTTTTTAAAAAAATATAATAAACATATTTCGGTAAAACAATATTGTTATCTATAAAATATTACTTTTATAAAATTTCATATATAATTTAATATGCTATAGTATTTAAAATTTTGATTTAAATTTTAAAAAATTTTTGTTGATTGTTAAATTTTGTTGTGTATATTTATTGTATTTTACATATTAAAAAATGTATTCAAACAAAAATTTTAGAAATTTGCAAAATATTCGTGTCATGCCTGTGTGACTTCTTTAATACCCCGATTTAGATTAAGTATTTAATATAATTTACGGATAAGATATAATTAACAAAATTGTACTGTAACTGGAAAGAAAATTGTTTTGTGATTTAAAGCTATTTTTTAAAAAAATCTATAAAACTGATAAAAAAAATAACGCCTTATTTATTTTCTTCATTTTTTTATTATTTATAGTGACGTTCCTTTTTTTAATATTTTAAAAAAAGACTGAAACACTCTTTGGTAAAGCATTTTTAGGTATTTACAAAATATAATTTTTACAAAATATAATTTTTACAAATATTTATTTAAGATTTATCATGTTATTTTGTTTGAATACATAGTTCAATTTTTTAAAATGTTTTGTTTATTATTTATATTGTGTTAATATCATATTGAAAAAATTTTCTGATAAAAAATGTAACATTTTACAAATTATTTAAGGCAAGAATGCATTAAAAAATTTATCCGCACTTCCAAAACTTGTCCATTTTTTTCCGAAAAAAACCTATTTCTGTATCCCCATTTAAGACTTTAGTCACAGTTCTTAAAATAATTACAATGTAAATTATAACAATAAATATTGATGCCTTTTTAAGCTCGCCTTCCTCAACAGCGATTTGTCTGTTTTCGATTGTTCTTTAATTTTTTCCTCACTTAGTTAAAATTCCAACGTGCGACCTCTATGCGTTCTTTTTCGCGTTCACTTGGAACAAAATTTCTTAAAATGAATACCAAGAGCGGTGATTCTGAAAAACCAGCATATTATTAAATTATATTATAAAATAGATTAATGTTGTAATTTTGCGTTTAAAAGATATTTAAAATAATAGAAGATCGTTACTTTATTAACTTAATTAAAAAGAAAAAAACGTTATGTTATTTGAGTTGGAAAGCTCAAGGCTCTATAAATTGTGAAATTTTTTAAAATAAATATAAAAAGTATGTGACCATCATTTCTAGCACTTCATCATAACTAAGTTGATTTAATGTTTGCTTTGCAAACAATATGAATATGTAAAATTTATTGAAATTTTTAGTACTTAAGTGTTTAAAAAATGTTTTTAACGATAACAAGAATAGACGGTACATATTTCTTAAAAAAAGAAAATTTTGAAAAAATTCTGACATAATATAAAATGAATATTAACTATATAAATTAATATTATTGCGGAATTGCTATAAAAAATTAAAAAGAATTATTATAAAATCTATCTGGTAAGATTGTATTCCGTTGCACGTTTAATAAAAAATTGCGTTTTCTGTTGAAATTTTGACTAAAATTAATAAGGGAATTTATAAAATTTCATCTAATTTTAATGACCCAAGTATTCTTATCCCCTCTCCCCAAAAAAGATAATTAAAAAGAAATCAAAATATTTAATAAAAACTAAATTTTTAAAAAATAACATTAATCACATCTGAAACATACTTTCCTTACACATGTATAATCCTTAAGATTTGATTAACAGTGCCTATTACTACATTTTTTCTATTATATAGAAGACAAACCGTTTGTAAACCTTATATTCCGAAAGCTTGTTTCAGACTTATAAATTTAGATTCCGAACTTTAATTCTTAGATCACCAATTTAAATGAATATTTTTTCCCTCTCCAACATGGGTCATTCAGTCCTCCTTAAGAGGGGGGGGGGGGGGCAGTTCCTTTTAGAACTTTCCAAGGTTTTTTATTATCAAGTTTTATAAAATATGTTAATTTTTAAATATCTTTACTGTTACTTACTTTTATACTCCCAGAGTTGTTTTATTAAATTATAATAATCGTTATACGTTATAGAAATCGAAGACAATCAGAACAAGCAAACACCGTATCATGTCTAGTATTTCTAAAAAACGGAAGCGAATAAAACTTCAATGTTGTATTTGTGGTAGTCAATTCGATGTTGATTATAGAAATCGCCATGAAAAGGCATGCCATGAAGGAAAACGTGTTCAAGTTAAAACATTAGACGCACCATCGAATCCTTTTGAAGCTGCTAAGAAAAAATCACAAAACAGTCAAGTAAGTTACATTTAGTTTTTGAATAAGTTTTTCGTCTCTCCCTCTCTCTGTGTTTATATATATATATATATATATATATATATATATATATATATATATATATATATATATATATATATATATATATATATATATATATATATATATATATATATATATATATATATATATATATATATAAATTTCGGATTTTTATTCATTTTTTCGGATTTTTTTCCCAGATTTTTATTTTTTTTTACAATTGTTATTATTTCCCCCCCCGTTTTTCATTGTTCTGTAATTTTTTCCATGTTTTCTCTACATTTTTAACTTATTTTATGTGTTCTATTTATTTGCAGCTTACGCGCAGTAAATAAAACTTATTATTGTTTTTCTCAATTTTCTTCGTTTTTTTTTTTTTTTTCATTTTGTCCCTTTTTTGTATATATATTATGATTTTATGAATCATTTTAATTTTTTAAACAATCATTTAAAACTTCATTTTTCATAAATTAGGAACTGATGTTATTTATTCAATTCAGATTTTTAAAATATCATTTCTCATTGTGCACAATTACATGTGAGCAATTATAAAAATTTATTTTAAATAGGAGAACCTTATAAAAAGCACATAAATGACTAAAATAATTTAATTGCACCAGTTTTAAATTTACGATTATTGGTAAAAAATGTTCATTCTGAAAATTATAAATGAAAAATTTACTGAGATGTTTTTGAACATAAATACCTAAGTTTGCATAATGTATTTGAAATTAATTAATTTAGGGTGATATTGTATTATTGTTGGTATGAGGGTGATATATATCTCATCATTTAAAACGCATAAAAATATTAATATTTAATTTGCAATTTACTCCAAAAGAAAAAAACTGTATTACGGCATGCATATATTAAATATAAATATCGTTTATAGTAATTGCAAATACTTGTTTCATTTTTATTTTATTTTGTCTTTTGCTTATTTATATCTTCAGAATAAGATAGTATTTAGATAAGACCTAATTCGATGGAATCGCTTTTCATGGCTGGTTTTGAATAAATTTAATTTTCATGTAACTGAACAGGCTAAATTATTTCAAGCAATTACCAGTTAAACACTCTTCCATAAAAAAGGATTTCTGAATGAGATGAGAGGTCTAAAAAATAGGAATAACATTAATGTGATAGTACATTTTACTTACAATTTTAAATTTAAATAATGATAAGCTGCATTATGTATGTAAACATATATATATATGGGACTAAAGATTCTTCAAACTATGTCGATTTTCTTGTTTGCACCAGTTTAGTGCTTTTGATTTTGCTCAATATAATATAATTGATGCGTATATAGTGTATAGGTAAAAGCAGATATAGAGCAATGAAAACAAAACTATATTCTAATAGCCAAAGTGTGTATAAAAGTTTCGGCTTAGAGGAAAAGAAGTCTAAATTCGTTCTAAAAAGTTATGTTTCAAAGAAAATAAATTTTCTTATATGAATTCATTACTTAAAATACAAATGTGTTTATAATATACAAAATTTCTTTTAAAGATATAATTTTGCAGAACTTAGATTTATTGATTTTAAAAGTGAAATAGCGCAAAAAAAAAAAAAAAAAGCATAAAACAAAAAATATATATATAATTTTTTATGGTCTGAAAATTGGCACTTTTTAAAGAACCATAGATCCCAATTTTTAAAAAAATAGCTGAAAAATTTATTTTATTTATTATTATTTTAGAATCTTCATCATTTGACAGAAGTTGTAAGCGAAATTTCAAACAACTTTCCAAAAAGTACTGTTTCCTTTGAAGTTAATAAGTTAGCTGGCTTTGAAAAAGAAACTAAAGATGTAGAAAATTGAGAAATAGAAAATGTTTCGAAAATCACTGAAGAGTTAATAGAATTTTCCGAAAATTCTATGAACAGAAATAAATCTAAAGAACCTGAAGAACGAAAAATTGTGGATGTAGAAGCTATTGCAGAAAAGGCAATTGAAGAACTTAACCATGTTTCGAAAAATCCTTCTTTTGAAACAAATCAGTTAGTTCTTAGCTCCGAAGAAAGGAAAGATGTGGTTGTAGAAGTTTCTCCAAGAATAAGAAAAGAAAAAAATGAAGAACTCATTACTATCGCTTGTCATTCTCCCACCAAAGTAACTGACAGTACAAGATTACTAAGATTAGATGAACAAAATACTGATAGTAATCAACAAAATACAGAAGGTAATAAGTCCTGGTTGACGTGTTTAGCTCAACTTTCAGTGTTAGTTACTGAGGTTGACGAGTGCAAGAAAATTTTAAACCATATGAACGAAGAAGGATTTAAAAATTCTTTGATTTTTTTGTCTGAAAGCATAGAAGTCATAACAAGTGTAAAAGAAAAGTGTAGCTTGTATTTAAATGATGCAAACACGGCTCTAGATGCAATTTTAAACAGTCGGCAAGTAAGTTCTCATTCTGTATCGGAAGAACATCATGAAATAGTTGAGCATGACCCTGGAAAACGGAAACGTATTTGTTCTTCAAATCAAAGGAAGTATTTAATATCCCTTGGACCAAATCAGCCAAAACTAACAGCTTTTCCGGCTAATAATGAAATTCCTCAGTCCAAGCAAAGACGTTTTAATCCCAGCTGGTATAAGGAATACCCACATTTGGAGTACAGCGTATTTAAAGACGCTGCATTTTGCTTTGTTTGCAGTCTCTTCCCTACATGTACTAATAGGGAAATAACTGGTTATGTGCCCTGGATTGACGAAGGTGTTAGGCAATGGCATAAAATGAAAAGTGTTGGTAATAATAAGCTAGGTAAACTCGCAAGCCATTTCTCCTCGTGCAATCATAAAAAAGCATTAGAAGATTATTGTAACCTCCTTTCAGATTCCAAACACGTTGATGAGGTTTTTAAAAAAAATCTGAGGTTAGAAAAAGTTAGAGAAGAGGAAGAAACAATCTACAATAAAAAAGCAGTGAATTTACTCCTTGATGTTGTACGAACTTTAGGCAGACAAGGCCTCGCTTTAAGAGGAGATGCGGATGAGAAAGATGGAAATTTTAATCAAATTGTCGAACTTTTATCGAGGCATAATTACGTGATGAAGCGATGGCTTGAAGATCGTAACATCAGACCATACCACGTAAGCTATATGAGCCCAACATCGCAAAATGAATTTTTGTATATATTTGCGCAAGCTATATCCAAGCATATAGTTTGTGAAGTCCAAAAATCAAGTATGTTTGCGATCATGGCGGATACCACACCTGATACCTCTCACAGAGATCAGCTATCATTAGTAATTCGATATGTAGATGATAAAGGAAATCCAAACGAGAGACTCTTAAAAATTACAGAAGCAAAGGATAAAACAGGCTCTGGAATTGCCCATCTGATTTTCATGCTATTAAGTGAATTGGAATTACAAAGCAGTCAGTTAGTGTTTCAATCTTATGATTGTGCTAGTTCTATGTCCGGTGAACATCAAGGAGCCCAAAGAAAACTTTCCGACATCGTGGAACGTAATATTCCATACATTCCATGCCAAGCACATCGTTTAAATACATTTACTCAGCATGGGTGTGAAGCGAGCGCCTTAGTCGGTCATTTATTGGATGATCTTGGTGCTCTCTACACATTTTTCACTTCAAGTACAAAAAGATATACACATTTGTGTGAAGAATTGTCAAATTTAGAATATGCACTTCAGTTAAAAAATTTGTCTCAAACACGCTGGACCAACAGATCTGAATCTATAAAAGCTGTTTGGCAGTCTTTTGATGTTATAATATCTGTTCTTGATGATATTTCATCTTCAAAAAAATTTGACTCAAAGACAAGACTTGGAGCATCAGGACTACGCAAGAAAATGCTTTCATTCGATTTTATTTCTACTATACTGTTCATGAAAAATATATTGTATAAATTAAAAAATTTAACAGAAGCTTTAGAAGCAGAGAAACTAAATATTATCGATGCCTCCATTCTAATCGAAAGCACCATAAAATCTTTAGAAGATATCAATCATAATAAAAAGAGCATGGACGACTTATTGGAAAGTGCAATTGCATTTTCCAAACAATACGAAATTGATCCATTCATGGAATTTAAAAAACATCACAGAAGAAGGATTGCTCCTAAAAGATTGGACGACAATGCAGAAACTCAAGCTAAGTATTCTCTGAAAGATTTCTATCGAAAGGAATTTACAGCAGTGTTGGACACTATGATTACCTTAGGCAAGGACAATGTCCAAACGTTTGTCAACGTCTTAAAACCCCTGTTTGACATTTTAAAGCCTCCTATGGAAAGAGGCCGATGTACTTTGGAAAATGTTGAAAGGGCTCTTTCACTTTTTCCCGCAAACTTAAAAATTTCAGATTCTCTGGCAGTTCAAGCAGAACTAGAGATTCTCTGTGATCATTGCAAAGAATACTCTGACCTAATGTCAGTAATGAAAAAATCAGAGGACCTGAAGAAAATATTGCCTTTGGCAAATTTAGTTTGCCGCTTAGCTTTAACAGCACCAGTGACAGTTGCGACGAATGAAAGAACTTTCAGCAAGCTTAAATTAGTTAAAAACTATCTTCGATCAACAATGACTGATGAACGTTTAAATTCCCTGCTTTTACTCAAGGCAGAAAAAGATATAGTTGACAATATTAAGTTTGATAAGTTGGCAGAACATTTTTCACTTTTAAAACAACGTCGAATTAAATTTACGTAGCTAATATAATTAATATAACATAACTTTGCTAATATCTTAATTTTTTTTAATCCTTTTTATGTGAATTTCTTCATTTATAATTTAAATGGCACACATTTTCAATATTTTTCTACATTATTTTTCTTATTTTTTTAAAAATGAAAGGACAATTTACTTTTGAATCAATTTTGTTTTGAATCAATTTCTGATAGAAGACTGTATTTGCTGGTTGTGACTTACTTCCTTATCTTCTAACAGTTGCTCTGTTTAGTTTTTTGGTAACAACATTTAGATGAAACAAAAGATAAGTTTAATAACAAAGAATTTTTCAAAAAAAAAAAAAAAAAAAAAATTCAATTATTAAGTAAAAGTATTTAAAAGTTACATTGAAAAACATTTAAATTTACAACTTTATTTTTTAAAATATTTTTTTACCAATTTAATAATAAAAATTAATAGAAATTTAAAAATTATATTTCCTTTTTGATTTTGAATAATTACTGGTACCATTTAGTAACCAATAATATCAAATTTATACACCTATGGAGTTTGCATTTTTAAGTGCTGTAAAAATTATTCATGCCAGTCGGCAAAATAAACTTCAACACCCCCCCTCAGGAATCGGTTAGCGACGGGCCTGCCAAGGCCCCTATACAGTTATCAACCGAACACCAAAGTATTTTACCCTTCTGATAAAGAATAACGAAGTAAATGAAACAATAGATAGATTGAAGCCAGCTTATATACTACCAGAAGAAAATGCCGAAGAATCTACATCTAAAACGTTCGCAAAGAATATGCCTACAACACTGCCGGTAAAGATTCTGTTCCTGCCTAAGCTGAAACCTGCGATTAAACAATCTCGGACTGGTCGAATAATAAAGACACCAATAAGATTCAAAACCTGAATTTTACTATGCATTTCTCCTATTAGTAACGTAACGTTCGTTACTGGTAGGGGAGTATATGTAGAGACATAAAATTTAAATAATTTATTTGAAAGTTTTTTGAAAAATTATAAGTTTTAGTTTTGAATTCGTTTTGGCAACGGAGTTAGATATATAAAAATATTGTTGTGTTCTAAAATGCTTAAGAAATAAAATATGTTATTTTTCGGTAAAATTATTTGTAGTATCGTAAATTGGCGTTCATTTAATTTAGTTGGCACAAAGACCAAACAAGAGTCTCAAAGCACAATGGTCACGTTGTGAGCCAAATGCCTTCAAAACACAACATGAACAATAATCCGGAAATTCAGGCAGTCAAAAGCTTGCAGCGTTATTCGTGATCGCAACGAACTATAGGGGGCGTTGTTGTATGTGCCGAATCCCTGCGATTTCCATATGAACAGTCATTCAGTTACACTGGAGACATCTTTAATGTAGCACGTAGCATTGTAACGTTCCATCTTTATTGTGACTGATTAAATTTAAAAAAGAAAAATGTTTGTTTTCTTTCTTATGCAAACGAAAATAAAATGGTATCTCTTTTTTTTTTTTTTTTAGAGAAGGAACATCCAGAACACATCGGAAAAATATTTGTAAATAAAGAGAAAAAAATAGGTATATTCTTATAAGAGTTCAAACCTAATGCCTGAGAAATAGTTTTACTAAATTTAACGGTATAACATGAAAGGCCCATTTAAATTTTAACGTAAAATAAAGAATGCTTATGAAACAAAAAAAATAAACAAAAAGAACCATTCTTTTTTTGTCGCCATTTTTTAGTGTTACGAAAATGCGTCTTTGGGACTTGCCAAAAACAAAACAAGATGCAATTTTATTTTTTTAGAAGCGAAATATTTTATGGAGTGAAATATAACGAAAATGTACCAATGTCCATAACATTAAACTTTATCTTAGTAAACGTCCGTTTTGGAAATGTTATTTCATTTTGAATCTTATTTATTAGAGCTCATAATGGCTATAGAATCAGGTGAGAGAAAAGTTTGTTTTGAATCTATGCTAAACTCTATATCGGCCCATTTTCCACCGAAATTCGATTGACTACTTTGATTTTAAACAAAGTGTATAATTTTAGGATTTTTTCCAAGAAGTTTAAGTGTAGATTGGGGGCACTTAAAAATCTGCCAAATCTGTAGCTGTGGTTAATACGTAAGTACCGAATTTTTCTTCCATACTTTTCTGAATCATATTACTTCAAATATTGGAATATGCAAAGAGTATACATAAACACATAATTTAATAACATTTAATTTTTCAAAAAAGGTATTTTCACAACAATTTTATCAAAAAATTATAAACTAAAAAACGTAAAATAAAGAATTCTTAGGATAAAAACGATTTTAAAAATTCCTCATTTTTCAATAAAAACTTTCGTATTGTTTCTTTTTTTAAATTCTTATAGTATTTAATCAGACGTAAAAAAACCATTCTGTAGAGAACTATCATTAAGTAAGAAAAAATATTATTTACAAGAAAATTTTTTATTATAAAAATCATAACACTTACCTGATTTATAAGTCCGGAGAATTCCAAAATGATATGTTCTTTGTTTGAAAACTTTATTCTCAAATAATATACACATAGTTTATCCCTTTATTACTTTTAGGTAACATACCACACATCAAAATTTTATAATTGTAAGATCTCGATATGAATTTTAATATGTAGCTTAAAAACAGAATAGCTTAATTCTAATTGAAATTCTTTCAAAACTAAAAAACACTTACCAAGAAAACGATATAAAATTTATTTATAATCAGCACAAAAGATACTTTTTCAAGTAATTCGGATTATTCTTTATTGTTGTTTTCAGAATTATGTAGATACAAAAATATATACTATTCTGTGAAGAAGAAGAATATTCTATAACTATTACAGTTCTGTATGGAATTCATTGGAACACATTTATTCATTGGAATGACGAAAGCCATGTTGACTTCATTTTAACTTGTAATGAATTGAAGACAGAAAAATTATTTTACCGCAATACACAAATCTGTAACAGCAAGTGATCATGAAATCATTTTATGTTGTTGGTAATAGAAAAGTAAAAATTATTGAGAAGTTGTTCTTCAAATGCTTGGCATGTTCAGCTTCAATGTTTGGCATGTTCTGGTTAGTTTTTTCCAAGTTCTTCTACCTTTTCCTTAGGGAAATTTTGCTTCTAAGAAAATGGCGTCCGTCATTGCCAAAGGTTATGAGGGAACTAATGGTTACAGGCTCTCGCTAGAGGGCGTATCGACCGTTGCGATCGCGAATTAGAAAATACCAACCATTGGATCATGATTTTCGTTTCTCGGCTACTGACTTTGTATCAAGTATTTCTTATATTATTTTGGCATCAACAGTAATTCTTTAATTTTTTTTTTATTAAAGTTTAAAAAAGCGGTTGCGCGAAAGCGAAAAGAATTTTATACTGTTTACAAATATAGTATAGTATTTTTGAAGTTTGCAAATTTTTGAATGTCAAGGTAAGTTACTTATCTGCCTCATTTTGATATGTACTTATCGAAATGATTAATAATGTCTGAGATTTTAAAAACTGGAGGTGATAAAAGCGAAAATGTTACAGGTTGTCGTTGTAGTTAGTTGTTATCCACTACTAGTAGGATCAGTGATAAAAGTTAGCTGGTCTAACTTTCCTTTGGCGATTGAAGTTACTTTTTATGAAAACATTGATAGTAAAATATTTCGCTAAGCGTAAGGTAGACGTTGTATATATCTGATCGATTCTGTTAATACTAGAAAGCATGGGTGTGATCTCTGTGAAAAAAGTAAATTGTTGTTGTTGGAATAGTTGAGTGTGTGTTAGAAAATGCTAAGCATGCGTAATAAAAAAGCCCTTTTTGAACGTACAAAGAACTTTTATTAAGCAAGTAAAAGAATATGACTTACTTTTAAAAGAGGGAAGATAATCTTCCACTGTCCACATCATAAAACAACTACATTCATATATATATCAGGGGGTCTGTCTAGGTTTTTTTTTTTTAAGAGGTACCTATATTGGGAAAATTTAACATTTTATTAAAATATCGACATAAGGATATGTTAAAATAAGAAAATATTTTCTAAGATTGTCATAACAAATAAAAATAAATTAGAACTGGTAAATTTCTATATAATATTTTTCCCATATGTTTACAAACAATTTAACTATTGTAGAAATTTTGGACTTTAAATTGTATCCAAATTTAAAGATCATTGCCCATAGTTAAATTTAAACTTGAATTTAATAAAAACATATATTTAAGGGTACTAGTACTAAAAGTTAGGTTCTTACGTTTTATCGCAACCAGGTTGGCGCGATTTGTATGTATGCGATTTGCACTGATGTTTTTTTAAGTTCAAGTGCCACTGCCCGGTTTATCCTACACTGATGTTTTTTTAAGGTCAAGTGCCACTGCCCGGTATACATTAATTCAAGATGTGTGAAGAAAAATAATATAAATCACTTAGGGTTGCCGTGAGTAGGGTCGCCAAATTTAGCGATTAATCCGAATTTTGGCCAGGTTGCGTTAATACGTAAGTACCAAAAGTTATCTTCATCATGAGAACATTTTCGACTGGATCATACAAAAAAATTTATTTTTTAAAAAATTAAGGTCTATTAGAATAATGTTTGAAATAATAGTTTGAATATTCGACTTCCTGTATACTTTACAGGGGGACAACCTCGTCATTTAATTTTTAAAAACTCGCTATAAAATGGTGTGAGCGACCAGTTAGGCTTATCACACTGCACTATCTGACCAAACACATGTTACATAGTCGTAGAAAAGCTCTTTTTTTCCATAGATTGCGACAAGAAAAGGGTTTGCATTGTACTAGCACTTTTCCCTTCACTTTAATTAAGGAACAGAGTGACTGACGCTTCTTTTCTCCCACATCTTTCTGTTATCTTCGCGTGCTTTCCTCTAGGCATTGGGAGAAAAAGCGCTCATCTTACAAACCGTGTGGAGCAAATTATTCTACTACGTCATAAAGCAGCCCACAGGATGGTTCCATTGCAAGTCAAAATACGTAATTAACCTGGTGTTTTTTTCACCATTTCTAACAACAACAAAATTTTAAAACATCTCTATAATGTCTAGATTTCTATATGAATCTTAGAACTTGCTTTTTTTAAAAGTATTTTTCTTAAGTAGAATTTGTGAAGGTACTGCTCAATGGTAGTGAATTTGCCCTGGATAAGACCCTGTCTACAAATCTAAAGTTCGAATTAAGCTTAAAAAATAAGGTAATAAAAAGAAATAAAACACCATTTTTTTTCCACCGAAACCTTGCTCTTGCTCTCAGACATATTCTACTCCCCTGAGTATAATAATTAATAACAACTTTTAAGAAATATTTTTAAAAAATTATATGTTGAGATCAATTAATTATTGGCAGTCTTAATCTAAAAAATCAGGTTGAATTCTAGTATAAAAGAATTAAAATCAATGTTTTAATTGATAATGATTACAAATCTTAGTTATTATCTGTAATATTAATGGAATAGTTGTAATAGGGGTCTTAAAGTATTAATATTACAATTAGAAGAACTAATAAATAGTTTCAATAATTCTGGGAACATTTTTTATACGTAATATATAGCTTAAATTATAATTATAGAAGTATATAATGCAAGTATTGTGCATTATTTAGTATCTAATAAAATGGCAAAAAAGAAACTTTACCCAGGTTTTTGACAGTTTTTGCCACTTTTTGTTAGGATTGTGGCAGGTCATATAAAAAATAAAAATAATAAAACAGTTTTTGGCGTCAAAAACCCAACCTAGTTTGAGAGATCAATTCATGGTTCCAGGTTTTTTACAGTTTTTGCCACTTTTCGGTAGGATTGTGGCAGGTCATGTCAAAAAAACAGTTTTTGATGTCAAAAACCCAACCTAGTTTGAGAGATGAATTCATGATCTAATTTTTGTGGTCCTGAACCACCTAACAACAATTTATTTCCTGCCTTGCCCTGTTAATTAATGTTGTAATATTGTATTATTTAGGATTCCATTTTAATCATGTCTGTTCCTGAAGATTCTAGACCCTTTGAGGTCTTACGACAGAATGCTGCAGATTTTAAGACTGGTTTCGATGAAGACATCAATTCTTGTCTCGGCCTTCTGGATTCCAAACTGTCTGCACTTATTTCTGAACCTGGTACTACGAACACTCCGTCAAAAGATGGCAACAGACTCAGTGTGGATATCCAGTTTACAAGAGCCAAATACGATATTTATGTGCACATGAAAACTCTTTTTGATGAAATAGAGTCCTCTTGGAGAGAGCAGCTGGAAGAGATGAGGAATAATTTTTTAGAGAATGTTGAGATTTTATTGGCTAAAACAAAGTTACATGAAAAAGTACTTCAAAATGGTGAGTATATATATATATTTAGAAAATATTAGATCATGAAAAACACTTTAGTTATATTCAGCATGCAAACTTTTGTTTAAAAAATATTCTCCTACAATGACCATCAGTTAAAAAAATAATAACTTTTTCAATTTAAAATTAAGAATTCAGTGAAACTTAGCTTTTTTTCTGTAGCCTATAGTTCTTTAAACACCCACTTTCTACATCTTGATCATATTTTCGGTTTTCACTACTTCTTGGTAATTTCAGGAATTGGCTAGCCAGGTGTTGCTTTAAAGGTGCTACTGCTGCAGAAAAAATTTAATGCATTAAGTTTTTTAATTAAATTCTACAAATTAAAAAAGATTTTCAATTGATAAAAAAAATTAAGGAGAAAAATATACGAATAAAAATGTTTATATTCTTTAAAAATTTTATTTAGTATAAATTTCTAAAACTTTTCTCGAAACTATTATCTTTATGTTCATTCAGGTTTGGAGATGAATCCCAAAACCAACAGCACTAGAACCATGTTGTTTTTTACAAATCAAAGATCAGATTACTAGCTGTTAGGCCATGTATCTGAACTCCAATTAAACTTTTACCTGGCACGTCTCTAATACAAATTTTGCGTAGAATCTGAAAATTGTCTTGTATCTCTTATAGATAACAATATATTTAAACTAAAGATTTTACTTCTTAGCAATAAATAATAAAGTAATAGGGGACTATTGAAAAGGACCGATAAAAAATGGAATTTTTCTTTATTACTATGAAAATTTAAAGTTTAGATGAAATGTTTTATAAAAATAAAGATACCCTTAACAAACTCTAATTTTAATTTTTTTAATCTTTTCTCAAAACCAATGTTTTATTATTATTTAAGGTACAGAGAGAGCCAGTATCCCAAAATAGGCAGCACTAGAACCATGTTGTTTTTTACAAATCTCAGATCAGCATACTAGCTGTTTGGCCATGTATTCCGAACTTCGATTTAACCTTTACCTGACACATCTCTAGCACAAATTTTGGGATATCTGGAAGCTCTTCGAAATTATAATATAATTACGACAACAACAAAAATCTTGGATGCTACAAAAAAGGGGAAGGCGTTTGTTTAATATAATAAAAGTTCAAAACTACATTTAAAGCAATTACTAATTTTTTAGGTGAAAAAAATAAGTTAGCAAATAAGATTCTATTATGTGAGGTCACAACTTATTATTTATTTAAAACTGAAGTTGGTTTGCAGGGTTGACAGAATATTTTCAAGCTATCTGCGACAAAAACTCTCTAGCACTAATATCTTTCTGCAAGATACTTTTAATTATAACAAAAATATATGTCACTAATTTAAAATAACAAAAGCGCTGTGCTTACAAAAAAAAACGATATAATTTCTTAAAAAATTAACGTGTAATATTTTTTTATTCTAATATTATGGGTGATAGTCTCGCATTATGTTGTGGGAAGAACGCGCAAATTATTTCCTTCGCATTTTGAAAATAATAATCATACAGTGTTTTCACTAAAGCGCGAGAATTTTCTTTTGTCGCATTACAAAATTATTGGCGGGAGAAGTTTGCACGCTCTACTAATCAATTTTAAAATGCTCGAATTTTGGAAAAAATTTCGTCTTCCGCCATTCTGAAAAAGACATGAAAACAGCTACGGCAAGTGTCGAGAAAGAAAAAAAATTAGTCCTTTATAATAAGTTGTTCAAAGTTAGTTGTTAATGAATTACCAAACTCCCTCATCGACAATTTACAGCAATTTGTAAAAGTTTAAGTCTGAAAACTATGCTGGAAGATCTAACAAGAAGTATAAACACGGAAATAACTTCAACGAACTTCACTAATCTATAACAGAAATAATTATAAAGCCTATGCTGGCAGATGTAGAGGAGAGGATGGGAAAGTGTGTGCACAATGCTACAAATTTAATTAGTGATTCCAAATAGTTCAGCATCTGTTGCAATGTCATTTAGCACCCAAAACCAAATTAAAACAAAATTTGGTAACAGATTGACTGATGAGCATTTCAACAACCTAATGAGAATAGCTGATGAAAAAGTAGATATAGAACATTTTCCATATGATGATGCAGCAAAAATATTCAATGATTTAGAAATTAGAAGAGGTTAAAAATGTATTTTATAATTAAAGGGAGAAAAAAATTTCCAAGTCTATTCGTGTTTTTTTAATTTTTAGAAATCTCACTTAACTTTTTGAAATCTCATCCTGTTTTTGAGAGAGGGTGAGAAATTCTCTCCCATTTTTTTTTTTTTTTTCTGTAATGAAAACGCTGATCATAATAAAATAATTAAAAATCTACATAATAATTATAAATATAATTAGAAATCTCACTTAACTTTTTGAAATCTCATCCTGTTTTTGAGAGAGGGTGAGAAATTCTCCCATTTTTTTTTTTTTTTTTTTTTTTTTTCTGTAATGAAAACACTGATCATAATAAAATAATTAAAAATCAGCAGTAGTAATTGCCGAAAAAAAGATAAGCGAATCGTACTCCTCGATTGCGTGTTTCCTGTTGAGATTAGGTTGTAATAAATAATAATTGTATAAAAAAATAAGAGTTTAAAAACTATGGAGAAATTAATCGCAAAAATTCGATAAAATTATTACCTTAAAAAGTAAATATTCAAATGCACGATTCGAATTTTCCATATTGTTTGAAATATATCGGGATGTTTAAAAACCTCATGAAAATCAATATCAATGACTGCCAAATATACAATCGAAGCATTACACAGATTTACAATATTATTGGCGTTGATTGAGAGCGTCAAAAAGTGATTGTCTAAATTCAAATACAGTAGAACCCCGATTTTACGTTGTCCGTTTCGTACGTTATCCCGCTTCTTGCGTGAAAACTGCCTGTACCGATAATGTTAACAAATCCCGGATTTTGCGTTGCCCCTATTATGAAAAGTAATTTTTGTTTTACTTTTCAAAAGAAAAATCTTTCTGTGACAATGTCGCTGCGATTCTGCCACGGGGAACAGGGAAAACCTGGAAAATACAGAGATTTTTTTTTTTGTCTTTTAAAAAATGGTGACCAACTTAAAGCATAATCTATGAGATATTTAAATATGTTCAGCTGTTTTTCAGCCATTGAAACTAATATAGCTAGTCCAATATAGCCCATACAAGAGCACAGTAATTGTTGTTTTCTCTTAATATATTGTGTATAATATGTACAGGAAAACACAGGGAATTTTTTTCTGAAAAATTTGCATTATCGATTATTGAATTTAATAATTTTCTTCTAAGCAAGAAAAAGTTCAATTTTTTCTTTCTTTTTTTTAATGTTTGTATTTGTCTAGTCCACTCTCTTCACAACATAGTTAAACATACATACATAGTTACAATATAGCTCACACAAGAGCACAATGTTAACATAGCACAGTTAAACATAGTTAAAAAGAAGGTTTTGCTTTAAGTTTAAGGCATTTTATTTTGTGTCAAAAAAAATTATTTGAAAATGCATTTAATCATAACAAAGAAATAATGCACAGGGTTCTTCAACCTCTTAAAAAAACTTGAAACACTTTTAAATACTGGTAACAATGTATAAAGCTTTATATTTTAATTACTTTAAAATCTGTAACTTTTTTTTTTTTCATTTGGAATTTATTGGAAATTATCTGTCTAAAATAAGTTCATTGTTATTCTAGCAATAACTACTTATTTCTGTATTTTTAGTTATTTCTATTGATAAATATGAACATTTTTAGTGATTTTAAATAAAAATGAGTTGTTCTAATTTTTTTTTTTTAAACAAAATCTTCAGATGGTAAAAAATCTTTAAAGAATCGCAAGGTACGAACTGAATCTCCTGCTGCAACTTCAAATTCAGCATTTTCTTTGTTATCAAAAGCAAAGAAGTTACCTGGTGAGTAATTACTTGTTTTGTATAATATAGAGTATAATCTGAAAAATAGAGTAGAGACTTTGCAACCATTTTTCTACTCTTTCCCCAAAATAAGTAATACAACATTGATATAATAATTACACTTTTAATTTTGTTTGATTTAATGTTAGTTACTTAACAATTTTTTACATACGATTTCTACAGTGATGCAAACTGCTTCCCTTTCATTAACTTTTTAATAAATTGGTAGGGAATTAAATAGTAAAACTTGTAGAGTGGGAATAATTACACCTTCTTTTTGAAAGTGTCACCTTGATAAATGCAATGAAATAGAATTTCATAAGATACTTTAAATTTTTGATATTTAGTGGTGGAAAAATAATTCAAAATGAAAAATACTAAAAAATGAAAAGATACTTTTTTACAAAGCGGAGCAATTTGGCTTCTCTGTTTCTACTTAAAATAATAAAGTTGTAGTAAAATGGGACGGGCGCAGTGAAATAAGTAGGGAAGTTGTTTTTTGCAGTTTGATTATGTACATGGTGCATAGCATTTTTAAAAAGTTGTTAAAGGTGCTTTTTTCATTGGGTATTTTTAAAAGGTACAAAATTTTCCCTTTTCAGAAATGATTTTTTTTCTTTTCGTCACGTATTATGCAAAAGCGTGGTTTTCACGTTATTCTATCGGGGCTGCCATTGGCGACTAAATCGACTATTTTAAAGCAAAAGCAACTATGGTGACTATTATAGTAGAAATAGCAACTAATTTGCATTGAATTGTGTAAAAGCGTCGACTTTTTAAAGCCAATTGTCGACTAAACTGAAGAATAGTTTCATAAGTTTTCCCCTTCCCTCACTTTTTTTGCCGCCCTTTCATTTTATCTAAACTTTATTCTTCCTCACTGTTTAATGTCAAACGCAAGACAGGCATATTTAACCGCACTATGTGAATGCTCATTGTGCTTCAGGTAGCTAATGTAATATCTGAGGATTACGTTTTTTTCCCTCTTTTAACTTGAATAAAGTAGCAAGATTAAAAAAATTTTCTTTAATTACGCAAAATGTGTAGTTAATTTTTCAGAGAGATTTAGAATAGAAAAAATGTACATGGTGATATTCGTTGTGTCGAATTGTGATCGTAATTTTTTTTATAAGCTTTAAATTTGGAAATGCGTCAGTTATGAAAAATAAACATAATAAAAACTTGAGTAGATGAATTAAATTGCAATATTTCTTTTTCAATGTCTAAACTAAGCAGCTGCAAATTAAAACCCGGAATGGAAATTCAAGTTTCATATTCACCTGTTCTGTAGCAGATGAAAATAAAACTCCCTGTTTTTATGCATAGTGTGAAAGAATAAGGGTCCAGCAGTTAATTACAATTTCGGATCGGTTTGTTTTGATGTTCGGTTCGATTTGGAATATTGAAGTTTGCAGGGACCACAGACCTCTTATTTTCCCTACTTTTCTCCTGTTATTTCCTATTTTTCTTATTTTTTTAAAGTCCTCATTTCTGCTATTCCTCTTTTAAAAAGCATAGTGACAGCCAAGAAAACGGAATAATGACTCAAGGTCAAGTTCTGCAACTGCACTGTTTTTTTTTTTTTATTTTTTTTTTAAATTCATTCATTTTGAATGGGGGTGTGAGGACCAGAATGTGGTAGAACATGAATTCTTTTTAGTAGGTCAGCTTCTGTGTTTGCTTGCCAATTCATGTTTAACTGGAGTGGAGGAGAGAGAAAAATCGCCTCTAGATAATATTAGTAATCCTGAGCCAGAAACACGGGGACATAGACTCAGAACGTTACAGAGTTATTGCAGAATGATTTTTCCTTTAAGAAGTAAAAAAATTTTACGTTTTCTTTGCAGAAACACTATCATGCTGCTTTTGATTATTTAATCAAGAAAACTTCTTTGGATTCCGGAAATAATAAATTTTATTTAAAATGTTTTCAACCAGATGAAATCGTCAAACCAGATGGTTTGAATTACGCTTGTGAAATTACTAATTGCAGTCTCAACTGGTAGTAGCCAAAAATGGAATAAATATATTATGAATAGATCATTTTTGGAGAGAGATTATCTATGAAAAAGATTCAACAAGAAAAGTTAAATATGCTACTCTCAGACTTTTTGTTAAAGCTAGCCTGGCCTTACCTCACGGCAATACCGATGCAGAGAGATGTTTCTCTATATCTTCCAGGGTACTTTCTCAAGAGAAAGCATCAATGTCTGAGAAAATGTTAAATGCTAGGCTTAGTATAAAAGATGTTATACAGAAATTTAAAAATGTTTCAGAAGTACCAATTACAAAAAAACTTTTAATCTTAACTTAAGCTACCTGTAATTCGTATTTTGCATATTTAGAAGAACTGAAAAAGGCTAAAGAAAGAGAGCTGAAAGAGGTTCTAGAAAAGAAAAAATCTGAAATATAGAAAGAAGACGTAGAGAGAAGAAAATAAGGGATTAACAATCTTGAAAAACAGGCTCAACTTTTAATGAAGAATCATCAAGAGATGAAGTCGTCGGTAGACTCTTTACTTAAACATGGTGTGTAGCATTTTTAAAAAGTGCTGAAAGGTGTTTATTTTTGATTTACGTTTTTTAAAAGCCTTTAAAGGTGCTTTTCTCATGGAATGCTTTTAAAAAGTGCTTAATTTTCCCTTTTCAAAAGTGAGATTTTTTCCTTCACCATGTTGATATTCGCTGTGTATTGTGCAAAAGCGTGGTTTTCACATTGTTCTATTCAACGTTTTCACAATTCATTCAATCACAATCTTTTTCGGCGTACCGTCGTCCCATAACGTATGATAACGCCATTCATATTACATATTTGATGAAATACTTGGGAATCCATATGTGCCTCTAATGAGCTGGATTCGTTGAGATTCTTGCACTCTCTTGTGTAGCTCTGTTGCATTTTGCAAGGTATTCTTAATTTCGGGCTTCATTTTCCTCCCTCTAAAATCGAACTGAAAAATCTCCCGATCTTTTTTTGGTGACTAATATAATCAAGAAAAGAGTTTTTTTTTTTCAGAAACTAGTTATTTTATCATGATCGGGTGAAGTCTTCGAAAATATTTATGTTTTATTAATGTATATAATGCTTAAAAAATACTTTAAAGGTGCTTATTTTTTGTTAGGAGATTTCGATTTGGCTACGCACCCTGTTAAAGAAGGAAATGAGCATTTAAAAGACCCCATTTAAAAATAAATTTTAAAAAATTTTAGTGTTCAAATAAGAATTGCTCTAGGATTATTGGAAGCTGCTGAAAAATTACGAGTAACAGCGAGAGAGCATCAATTATTGAATCGCTTAAAATTAATAAACTTGTTCATAAAAGGAAAACAAATTTAATTGATTGCTATACTAAAAGATCCAAGAAAATTTTTAAAAAATAATAATTTTCACATTTTGTACAACCTTGTGTGTTTTTTCCCTCTTCATTTTCAATCATAAAATTCTTACTTTTAATTTATCCGTACCTATATAATAATTTTCCTTTCATATTGTTAAAAATTATAAGTACTTTTAGAATGCAGATTTTGTTTATTATATGCTAAATTTTTATTTTATAGTAAGGTTAAAAAAATGTATGTATTAAAGTAAATGTCATTTCTACTTCATTTTTTTATAAAGCCTAAAATTTTTAGTCCCTAGCTTTTTTTTTTTTTTTTTCTTCTTTTTTTTTCTTTTTTTTTTTTTTCTTAATGACAACTAATGTTTCTTATATGATATCTGAAGCTTTATGCCTCATAAAGAATGAAACTAAAAATAGATATTTTTAAAATGTTTAAAAATTTTGGAAGTTTTCTACAGTTTATACTATTACAGCACAAATAATTAAAATTATGTTTGAGGAGGATATGATGTTGGCAACTATTTTATATATCTTGGAGACTACTTAGAAGACTTTTTTTCATATATGATGCAACTAAAGCAACTATTTTTCTTGTTTTCATCTAGTGGCAGCCCTGTTCTATTCAACGTTTTCATAATTATTCAACCATAATCTATTTATTTTCATCTTACTATCAGTCCATAGCGTGTGAAAAAGCAAATAATTTTACAGGTTTGATTAAATACTTGCGAGTCCATGTATTCGTCTACTGAGCTGCGTTCTGTGAGATTCTAGCACTCTCAAGTACAACCTGCTGCATTTTGCAAGATATTCTCAATTGTAGGCTTCATTTTCCACCCTTTGAAATTGAACCGAAATTATAATCAAGAAAAGAATTATTTGTCAAAAACTAGTTGTTTTATCATAATCATGTAAAGTCTTTGAAAATTACATTTTGTTAATGTTTATAAGACTTAAAAATATTTTTGAAGTGCTTAAAAAGAAAATTACTTTTTTTTTTTTTTTTTTTGAAAAATTTGGCTACGCACCCTGATATAGACACATGCATACCTTGCACAGATACGTTCACTGATATCCATAAATTATGTTTATAACTTTATTTGAATCTTTTATACTTTATTACAGAAAAAATTCATTTATAATACCAGATATTTTCTAGGCGAACAAAGTATTTCTTACACTAATCGCTAAACCAAAATAATAAGCAGAGAATTTAATCATAATTTATGCTTGTCGGGGATATTTACAAAAAATTTTATGTTTTTACCATTTTAGGTGTAAAATCATTTTGTTACCAAGAGTTGAGTTTGCTGATAGTACATTTCATTCTGTTTTTTTTTTTTTTTTTTTTTTTTTTTTTTACCTTTTCCGGGGAGCTGTGACAGCAGTTGTCACATCTGATCTTGGGATCCGCTGGTGGGCATGTGACACTTTCAGCTTAAGGATAGGGGAAGGAATCTCCTCCTTAGTTTAGAGAGAGGATCAAGTTTCAGGGGGGTGTGTTTTATTGTTTTAGTCATTGCAGGAGGTCTCACCTTTTTAAGTTAAGGGGATAAAAGTTTCTTTGTATTTCCCACCTACCTTCAAACAATTATTCCAAGTTTGGGTACTTTTTTGTTTGTCTGCCGTTTTCTTACTTCTTTTTTAGTCAGTTTCAATGTTGCTATTTTTTTGTAAAATTTTTTTTTGTTCTAGCTATAAGTTTTTTTGATAAATTAATTTCTTTATTACAAATATAATTTAACGAATATTTTCAATTGTATATAAAAAAAAATATGAAATAATCAGAATCGAAAAGCGCTCTTTTAAATAAACTGAATCAAATTGAAATTAAATATCAAAGCAATATATTTTACATAAACTCAAATAAATAGTTTTTTTTAGGTTCTGTTTTAAATTCATGTTATATATAAAGTTATTGGAATTTTAAAATTTTGATTATAATTGCTACGGTTTAAAAAAATTTTCTTACATGATTTTAAATAAATATCTGCATTTCCCAAGAAAAATATATAAATTTACTACGCAAGAGTATTCATTCATACTTTAGGATACATAAATATTTCAAATATCACATTTATAAATATATAATTTATAATACTAATGTATTTTCTATGTTTAAGAAATTGAAATTATAAACGCTATTTTTAACTTTTTTTTACAAAACCATTTTCCTCTGGTGGCAATTTTCATGTTTCTTTCCCTCATTCTACACACAGTTCAACTTTTAGTTATAGGTTCTAGAAATTCTTTTAATATCTCAGTTTTTTAACTCTTTATAAGATTAAAGCTAAATTTTTTAACAATAAAATTCTATAAATCTATTACATGAGTAAGTTGAAGTCAATTATGAATTACTATATTTTTAAAAAAATGTGAAAGAAGAAGAAGAAAAATATTATATATGCTACCCAGTTTCAATGAAGTGCTTACTTTTCACTGCAAAATAAAAGAAATGAGCCCGATTGTTTTATGTTAATTATTTGCTACTGAAGCACATTAACTGAAATAATTCTGAGTTTTCGCTTTTTTGGAACTATTTTAAAAAGACATAAGGGAAGTTGACGAAAAATATTGTTAGAAATTTAGAACGCATATTAGATTCTAACTAAGAGTTCATGGGATAAATATGCTAAGAAATGTGTTTTAATTTTAGAGTTCGGTTAGCGCATAAAATAGTTTATAAATGAATAATTTAAGCTATTATATACTATTTAGAAAATTAATTTAAAAATTCTGTAAAATTATTTTTAAATAATTAACATATTTATAATTTTTTAAGAAATCTTAAAAATTTATAAATTATAAAGAATTTATTTTAATACATAATTTTCAATTGAAATGATCTTGCTTTCTTAAAAAGTGGGGTTCTTTCAAATTAGCTAGGAGTAAGGGCAAAATTATCCTCATTTACCTTGCTTTTTTATTTCTATATTATTATTATCAATAATAAATAAATTACTCTGATGAATAAAGAGAAAAATTATTTATCGTTTATTGAAGTGACCAGTATTTTTCATAAGTCGATAGATGAAAAAGATAAAAATAAAATAATTCAGTCAAAGAGTTAATATCAAATTAAATTTCCTATATTTTCTTCCATCGGCTATGACTTAAATCCCTTCACTAATAACTCAGACTCAAGAGACCTGTCTACAAAAATATGTCATTACAACTATTTATGTTCTTTCCCAAGATTTATAATCTTTCGATAAGATATTAAATTTTCAGCAATGTTACGATGTTATGAAGTAAAATATTGATATTTATAATGTTCAATACAGATATTTATAATTAACTAAATTAAGATCACAAAGAAAAATCTATTTTACTCGCGGAAAACAGATAAAAGGTTTTTCCGCATTATGACCCAATTTCACTCCATGATAACTCTCAGAAAAAAACTGTTTTCACACTTAAAACATGGTAATTCTATAAATGCAAGAGAGGACGATCTATCCGTTTTTTATGTAAAAAATTTATATAAACCGAGCATTTCCCTTTGGTCTTCAAAATTTCCGACGTTTTTTAACTCAATAAAAGAGTGTTTATGATCACTGTACACCTCATTAACTTGTTTTTTTTTTTTTTTTTTCAGAAACATATATAAAATAAACTAATTGTTTTAGTATGGCATCAAAGAGCTTATAAAAAATATATATAACTTTAATAACTGATATAAATAACGCCAACGATACCAAACTGAAATTTTCAAAAACTGAATGGACAATTGCAGCATCTCTTAAATTTTCCAAATTATAGTCATTACTTCTTAAGATTGATTTCCTGATTACGAAAATATAATTTTTAACTCTGACAAATAAATATTTATTTAATTATTAATATTTTAATTTGAGCGAAAACGCCCTCACTCGAAAACGACCGCTGATTGGTGTGACGTCATTAGAGCCTTACTCCTCACGACCTTCCCGTTGTTATTATGTATTTTCTTTCTTGCGGTTTTAACTAGCTCTTCTTTAACTTATTTTTTCCAAATTTTCCCGCGTGTATTTAAATGCGTATTTAGCAGCAAATATTTTGAAATCTATTGCATATATAGAATCAAAATGGAAGAGGGGTTTCAAAAAGCTCAAACGGACAATTTGCCGCAAGTTACTGAAGAGATGATTATGGATTTTTTTCGAACGAACCAAGATTTCATTTCGCCTGAAATCAAAGGCATAAAGGCTCAAAGGTATAAATTTGTTTATTTATAAACTGTAGCTGTAAATAAGGGCGTCGGCAAGGAGGTGCACTTGCACTACCCTGGATTTTCTTTAAGCAATTAAAAATAAATAGAAAAGCAATTTAGTTATAAAATTTTATGTAAAAAATTGATTAATCAAACAAGAATTGCAATCATACAGAATAGTTTTAATCTTTTTTTTTGTGGGGATGGTAGTTTGTTAGAGGGTTGCACCCCCCTATATTTTATTCTACCGGCGCCCCTGGCTGTAAATAATTTTATGTGTGAAAATGGAACGGCGATTTGTTATAACACATATAGGTACACGTTAAAATATAGCAAGGATTTAAGTATACTAAAAACATCTTTCCACTTTCATAAAAGTATAAAACTAAACGCTATTCTTACACACTAAATTATTATTACTCACAAAAACAAATAATTATACTTACTCACAAAATTATTATTATAAACGTTATACTTACTCTTTTATTAAAATTATTTTATTAAAAATTAATTTTAATAAAATGTATTATTTTATTAAAAATTAATTTGAATTAAAGTTATTATTTTATTAAAGACCAATTATAAACAACTTTGTAATAATTACAATCAATTTTATTAAAATTAATTTAGTTAAAAATTAATTGAAGTCAATTTTATTAAAAATAATTTATAAACGATTTTATAAAAATAAATAAGCTATTATTTTTATTAAAAATTATTGTTTTATCAAAAATTAATATTTAATAAAATAAAATTAAAGAAAATTAGATTCTAATTTATAAAAAAAATTAAAGAAATAGTCAGAGGCAAGCTAGTTATAGAATATTTTTACCCTTTCTACTGTCAAACATAAATACACATCTTCAATTTTAGTATATTTTACTTTAACTACACCTGCTAATGTTTTTTTATCGAATTTTTTTATTAAATTTAAAAATAAGTTTTGCTTCATAATATTTTTTAAAGTGTTAAATCCAAGGTGTAAATAATAACATGAACCATTTTGAAAGATACTGGTACATTTTATGAATGATGTATTAAAAATCAAAAAGATTTTTATTACATTATATTTTAAAGCGTCTAGTTATGCAGATAGTGTGCATATTGAAGGATTTAAAAAAATATAATAGTTTTTATCCCTATTCTGTAAAAAAAAGAAAAAATTAATGTATACTAAATTTTATATTAAATAACTATTTCATAATTTAAGGTTTCCAGAAACTTTTGGAATTTTTACGGAAAAGAAAGATATGAAATAGCGATTAACACAAACAAATATTACATGGACATAGGAAAGCTATAAAAAACTTCTTCTTCTTTATCGACACTATGGCCTTGGGGAGGCCAGGTCTGTCTCAATTGGTTGTTTAGTCTAATAAGATTCTGTTTTTCAGTTTTTAAATCATCTTTTTCACACACATATATATATATATATATATATATATATATATATATATATATATATATATATATATATATATATATATATATATATATATATATATTAACTTCAGATCAGCAAGACAAACATATGGGGATAATGCTATAGGCTATGTGCAAGTTAAGCGAGAAAGTGATATCTGCATTGTTAAAGGGAAAATGACTCCTGAGCATAAAATAAAAACCAAAGCATATGCAATAACTTTGACATGTGATGAATCTTCTGGGGTCATAAACTCATTAGTGTGCGATAACTGTGCGGCCAGCGCCAGAGGATGCAAGCACATGATAGCATTTCTTTTCTGGGTTCACCGAAAATGTTCGCTACCATCTCCAACAGAAATAGAGTGCTATTGGAAAAAATCTAAATTCAGGATTTTTATTCTCATCACGCTTCATTAGATGGCACCATCTTTTCCTTATCTCAGCTTTTCTTGGCACATCAAAAAATATCTTTTCAGGAGCTGTGGAAGTTGTGTTAGTGCACATAGGCACTATACAGTACTTATATTTACTTGATGAAGACATCAAACAGCAATACACTTCGATTTTAAAATATATTTTTAAAAAAACAAACGACGTTCAACTAGGCACGTAAACAAGCGTTAAATCACCAAGGAGAAAAAGTGTAAACAAACGCGAGTCAGGCTCGAATGGCGTCACTTTCTTAAAAGTCACGTGACTTCCTTTTTAAACTGAAAACGAAAGTACACGATTTTTAATTGCTCTTAATTAAAAAAGTAGCATTTTTTGGGAGGTAAAAAGATGTTTTTCAGGACTTTTCCATCATTCTGAATTCATTAAGAACATAAAAAAAATTGACTGCAATTGTCCATTACCTGTTGAAACAATATCCCAAAGAACAAAATTTTTTTTTAACTATTCCTCAAATGCGTAATAATATTTTTATCAGGGTTGGAGTTTTTGCCGGCAAAAAGATGTTTTTGCCAGGACAGTGGCAAAAACCAAATTATTTAAATTGCTGATTAAATATTATTACAAAATACTTGAAGCAAATTTAAATCAATCATAAGGAATAATAATTTTGATACATTACATGAAAAAATTATTTTTTTTTAAAATATTAATAATTAATATAAGGGTAATAATTTTTAAAGGATTGAAAGTTTTTGACCTCTTTTCATTTTAGAATCCTTTAATAAATGTTTTTTTTTTTAACAAATTGTATTTTTTTTACTTCTTCATAATAACTTTTGGTATGTATTATTTTACTTATCACTCTTACACTATATTTAAAGAGAGACATAAGAAAGCTAAGATGGATGTTTTATTAGATAGATTTTGATAATCACCTCATTTCTCAATATTACTTCAAAATGCAAACAAAACCACACAATTTCAATTCTTGTAAAATTTCCAGTGAATTTTGGGAATTAATGTCTCATTTACACTCATGTCCTTCTAGTAGTACTGCCATTGAAAGAGTGTTTTTGAATTTTTCATTTGTACATTCTAAAATTCGGAATAAGTTGACTCTAAATAATGTTTCAAAACGAGTGTACTGTTATGCTATGTTGAGACAGCACAAATTGTATTGTGATGATTAATAAAGTATTGAATTTGGGAAAATTTAAAAAATTGCATTGATACTTGTATATTTTAATTAACTACACATGTTGATAAATATTTTATGCTTTAAATTATAGTTATATTAATTTAAAATAAGTTCATTTCACTGGAAAAAAGAGAATAATTACTAATTTTCTGATCAATAATGTTTTAAACTACTAAAATGATATATTAATACATTATGATTTAATTATGGAATAATAATTTTGTTAATTTTTTTTAATTATATATATTTATAGTATATATTTCAATTTTAGGAATAACTTTGTATCAAAAATGTGTTTTTGTCCTCTCATTTTGGAAAATATAGGTTTTTGACACTTTGCTTGGCAAAAACCTGTTTTTGCCAGGACGGTTTTTACCATGGTTTTTTCCACCTGCTGCAAAATCTTGCCAACCCTGATTTTTACAATTTAAACAGTAATACGAATTCCGCATCCGGCTTGCACTGACCACAGTGCTGACTTGAAATATCCTCAGTGGTAGACGGATCATGGGTTAGACTCTCCTTGCCGTCAGGCTAAACGTGGGAGGTTCTCGTGGTCTTCCTCTCCATGTAACGCAAATGCGGGTTAGCTCCATCAAAAAGTCCTCCACGAAGGCAAATTTCTCCCAATACTCGATCCAGGAGTTCCCTTGTCTTCTGGATTGGGTTCAAAATTACAAGGCTACGGAGTTGAACATTAGTAGCCGTAAACCCATTAAGTTGGGTCGGCTGTTCAACGACGGTTATAAAATAAAATAAAATTTAAACAGTAAAATTTTTCATAATACGTTGAAGTATTAAAGTAAAACAGTGAGAAATGACATACCACAATTACAATAATTTTAGAGTAAACATGTGATGAAAAATTTTCGATGGAACAGAAAAAAAGCTTTTTATATAACTTTTAATAGAAATAAACGTGAGAAAGATAAAAAATTCAATAAAATTACTCTCATCATGGAAATTTTAATTATTAATATAGCTTAGAATTGATATTGACATTGTAATCTATAGTTTTCTTTTTTTTTATTTGTCTTAAACCGCTATATATATATAGATAGATAGTTTGTGTGTGTGCGCATAATTTTTTATAGCTAGCGTAGTGAATAGTTTTTCGGAGCTAGGGTTAGGGATTATGTGTCGTTTATAGAATTTAAAACAATAAAACGAGGAAGTTGTGATACTCCACACTAAATCTGAACGTTTGTAAAACACCATAAATAGTCAACATGTGACATTCTAGTTTTTTACACTGAATCGTATAAAACCACCAAAGATAATAGTCAACATGTGACATTCTAGTTTTTTACACTGAATCGCATAAAACCACCAAAGAAGTTTTCCCGCTCTTTTTCAGTTGTCAAAAAAAAAAAAAAATAGGAATCCTCCACCAGTGGTATTTATATTATCCCGAACTGCAGTGGTGTAAAGGATAGCAAATGGCGTTTAGACTAACAGAAAGAGAATAAAACTCTCAGGTTGTTTAACACTCGTCACTTGACTTGTTTTAGGGATTAAGGGTTCCCTTTCTTGAATTCATCCCCTAGTCTCAGAAAGAGCCCACCAGAGGATCTAGATTTCTTATTTTTGTGCCCACGTGAAAAGGTTAAAGATGTATATATGTATGTAAAACAAAGAAACATAATTTTTTTTTTATCCTTAAATTCTAATTTTTGCATTAGTTTTTTGTAAAAAAATATTTATTACTGAAAATTGATATAATCATTACATGGTAGAAAAATGTGATTTTGCTGATATTTAATTTTTTTTTTTTTCAGCAATTAAGTATATTAGTTCAAACAAAAAAAATTTATGTTATTTTTCAGTACTCAGTTCGCTCCTACCTCAAACCCATGAATCAGATGAAGAAATGGATGAAAACGGTAATATTTCTTTTCCATTTGTTCAATGCCGTATTTTTAGGGGCAAATCTAATTTTTTTTTTTTTTTTCCAAAACATGGTAAAAACTAGATTTTTAGCTGTAAAATGAGCCAATAGCCATTAAGTTAATATTAAAATCATTTGTATCAATTACTAACTGAATACCCATTTGCATGGGGTGGGTAAAAGAAAAAGTTAAGAACCACTAAGTAAGTCCTGAGAAATACTACGAAATCATGCTCATAACTAAAAAGAATTTACCGGCACAATTAAAGAGCTTGGGGGAAGAACCAGATAAGTGACATTTTTAGGGCAGTTAATGAATCAGAGGAAATAGCAAAAAGTGTTTGAATCATTGGTATGTTCAATGTAACATAACTGTTTTTGCCTTCACTTTAATCTCATTATAACTAATCCATCTCAGTTTTTAGTACACTTGCCTGATTTTTATTTCAAATTAGACAGTGGTAAATGAAATAAAGTAAGGGGTTAATGGCCCTGCCTTATGATAGGTAATAAAATAGTTTGCAAACAATTTTTTCATTCTGAAAGTGTCGCTTATCTGGTTTTTCCACTAGGTTTTTTAATTATTATAGCTAAAATAATTTCAATTTTTTTTTATTCAATATTATTTGTATCAGTGGTGAAACAAATTGGATAAATTGCAACTTAACACACTTTGATTCAAAATAATTTAATGTTTTCTACCCCAAAATTTCGGTTTTTGGCAATGTCATATAAATTGAATTTGATACAAGAAGAAAGTTTAATACCAAAATAATTCAAGAACATAATTCTTTAATCTCTAATAATTTTATATACACGTTTATTTATAAATAAATACTTCATATATTTATAATAGCTGAGAATCTTTAAACCAAAATTTTGGGTTTTTGTCAATTGTCAAAAATGGTTTTTGACGGTTAAAAACGGATCAACCCTGCTGGTAAGTTTTTAAATGTAGTGGTGGGGAAAATAACTTTAAATAAAATTTATAAAACAAGTAATCAAACATTAAAGCATAAGCATAAACTTATCTACCACTAGAAGACATTTTTCCATAAAGGGTAGAAAGTTGTCTGTCCTAGATTGCCAAGTGTACATGTAAAGCAATTAAATCATTTGTTTTACTTTTATTTAAAAATTGTCCCAAAGGCACTGTGATCCTTTAAAAGGCCCTAATTTTATTTATAAGGCCTCAAATTCCATTTTGACAGTTCAGTTTACCATTCTGGAAAAAAAGAAAAAACTTCCATAATTAATCAGCCTACAATAGATATTTATATTTAATAAAGTAACTTTTTTTTCCTTATAATTGAGTACTCAGGGGTTTGCCCCTGGCAAATTTACTACCGTTTAGCGGTACCTTCACAAATTCAACTTTAGGAAAACGCTAGTTTCACAAAATACTTTTAAAAAGGCAAATTCTAAAATTCTCTCCTCTTAAAACTTTGTTTTTGTATCCCTATAAGAAACGATAAATCTCAGATTAATTCCGCATATACGATTAGGTAGCATATGCTTAGTTAGATAGTGCAATATGGTAAGCTAAACAGGTTACTGGCAGCCATATTATAGTGAGCTTTTTTTCACATGGGTTTTTCTTTACATTTCTTATTTATTTATTTTTTTAAGATTAAACGCCGAGGCGCTCCCTTCCGCCTAATAAGGAAGAATAGATAAAAACATTATCTAGTGTTTCACTATCATGCTACATACATTTTCAACCTAAAAAGCTAAATTTGTATGTAAAATTATAGTTGTATTTATTATAAAAGTAATTTTGTCTGAGTTTTTCGTTTGAAATACAAACAAAAAGGGAAAGCAGGGCTGCCACTCCACAGGGAAAACCTGGAAAATACAGGGAATTGAAAAATCACCTAAAATGCAGGGAATTTTGATTTTTTCTTTATAAACTGAGAAAATACAGGGAATTTTGTTTCTTATTTTTGTCATTATTTAGCCATGATATTTCGGCTAACTAAACTGTATTTAATTTACAATAGCATTATTTAAGTATGTTCTGCTGTTTTTCCAGCAATTAAAACTTATAAACATAATTAGCCCAATATAGCTCACACGAGAGCACAGTAATTGTTGTTTCCTCTTAATATATTGTGTATAATATGTACAGGGAAAACACACGAAATTTTTTTTCTAGATTTGAGTGGCAACCCTGGAAAGGGATTTTACTGCTTTCTCTAAAAATTGAGTCGCTTCTGTAGTCAATTCAAGGTTATTTCCCCTTACAAAATGTGTTAAAATGTTTTAAATGCTCTGAAATATTTTGGAGAATAGGGAAAATGGATCTCAAAGATAAGCTCATTAAATAGAAAATTCACTTCACTATTTGGAAGTTATTTTACGAAGAAATTTCTAAAATGTTCTTAATCGCAAAATGGAAGTTTGTTAAACAGTTTCACAGTTTAGAAATCTTTGAATAACACTTTTTTTTACTTATGGAGTTAGAAATTGTGATTTTATATTAATATCTCTATCTCTGAATAACATTTTATATTGTTTAAAAACTTATTCAACAGGTTATTCCCTGGATCATGCTTCTAAAAGCTCTCAGATACCTCAGAGCTCTCCACCTAAACCTAACAAATCTCTCATTAAAAGAAGCCCCTCTCCAAAGAAACCTCAAGTACAAAATATGGAAGGTAATAAATATTTTTTCAATACTTGAGTTTCAATATTTTTTTCAGCATTTGTGGTTAAAGTCTTGAAAATTTTTAAGTTTGAATTTGATTTTCTCTGGCCATTGAAGGACTTGCTGTTTCCCCATATGTAACTCTTTTGCTATGTTTGCTTGAAGCGTGACAATGGAAATGTAACATGTCTTTAGATGCGTTAATATAGTAGATGCGTTATATGCTACTATAGTAGATGCGTTAATATAGTAGTTAAAATAGTAGATGCGTTAATTTGTGATGTACCAGTGAGAATGTAGTTAAGGAATTGTGATTGGAGCGTTAGTGACTGAATAAATGTAACACTCACTAAGTTTAAAAAAGTACTTAAAGCTTTCCATCTTTAAAAAAAAGAGCCCATTGAAGTTTTTAAAGATGAGGATTATTCAAAAGAATTTCCTGAATGTCTGACAATCGTGCATTTTGTATTACATAAGTTATAGATTTTATTCTCGTTTTTTATTTCGATTTTACTTTTAAAAAAAATTCCAAGAAAAACCTTCATCAGCTATTCTCATTAAGTTGCTCAAGTGCTTATCAGTCAATCTGTTACGATATTTTGTCTTAATTCCGTTTTGGGTGCTAAGTGACCTTGCAATAGATGCTGAACTATTTCGGAATCACTAAGTAAATTTGCAGCATTGTGCACACACTTTCCTATCCTCTATATCTGCCAGCATAGACTTTTCAATTATTTCTGCTGTAGAATAGTGAGGTTATTTCCATTTTCATACTTCATGCTAGCATTTGATCCGTGTCCGTTGAATATCTGTATTTGTTTCTTTTTGACCGTTTCTACCGACGTTTTGTTTCATTTTCATTTGTCCATTACGGACATTGTCACGTTTACACTTAATGTAAAGTGACAAATAACTGTTAATTATATCGAATCCTTTAATATTATTAAGACTTTATTCCTTTTTTTCTTCAATATAGCATTTATATTTATTTTAACCTTTCTGGTTGGCCTTGGTCAACCAGAAAGGTTAAACATGGTCATTGAACTTCCTGTGGGTAAAGTAAACCCCTCTATTTTTTCTACGCCTTCGTTTTTACTTATTTTTTAAGGGGGCTAACTAACCAATCTCTTTCCTTTAATTTTCAAACTCTCCTCCTCTTTATATTTAATTGGCTGTAACTTTTCTAGTACTAGTTACTGAATTTTTTAAGTCACTTTTGATACATTCTCTTTTTGTGCTTCTTTCTTGCAAGTTCTTTTTTTTTATTATTATTCTCCGTGATGCGGACTTCGGTCCGTATCGAGGGAGTTTTATGCTTTTATATCCTCTTCCTAACCTGTAATTTTAATTGAATCTATAAAATTACTTTGTATAAATTAAATAGCTTCATTTTTTACCTTAAATTTTTTTAGCACTTAAGACCCTCTTAAATTTAAGCTTTCTCTCTATGAACATCTGTTTATATAGTTAAATTCCTCGTTTTCGTTATTTAAATTTTCTGCATGACGTCTTTTTTGTTTCAATTCTCTGGTCACCCATTTCTTTTTTTAAAGGATGTTTCTTGTGCCACCAAAATGTGTTAAAAGATATACATTGTGAAATAATAAAAATAAGTAGTTTACAAAATGTCTTACAAAAATAAATGTTTAGCTGAACAGAAAGTTTTGTGTGATTGTTTTTAGTTATACTTTTATAGCAATAGTTATCACCTTTTTCTCTCGTGTATGTGGTGAGTACCCTTCTTATTGTTATTGCTCTTTGGAAACATCACAAAAATTTGCATTGAATGATATATTTATGTTTGGATATAGCATGTCATTATCGTATTTATCATTAATCTTTAATTTACTTTAGTTTTACCCTTTTCCTAATTTGGCAATCACAATTTACCCAGTTTGTTCAAACCTCACACTTTGTGACCCTTTGAACCCATCGGGTTATTGTTATCCCACATTAGTGTTGTAGTACCACTTTCCTTAACGATCACGTTCCCCTTAATTTAATTCCATATTATACTATTTTCGGCCTTAACTTAATTATTACAAAAATCAATCATTTAATTATTTAATCATGACTATATCCAAATACATATACAAATAGTAGTACTTATACAATGTATTACAACCCACCATCCTTATTTTAATATAAACAAATTTACTTTAATCGCACATCACATATTTAATTTAACTCTAACAATAAATTAAATATGTGATGGTGCGATTTAAGTAAATTTGTTTATATTAAAATAATGATGGTGGGTTGTAATACATTGTAATTCCCCACAGGAAGTTCGATGACCATGTTGACCAAAGTCAACCAGAAAGGTTAAAATAAATATAAATGCTATATTGAAGGAAAAAAGGAATAAAGTTTTAATAATATTAAAGGATTCGATATAATTAACAGTTAATTGTCACTTTACATTAAGTGTAAATGTGACAACGGACTAGAAGATGTTGCCTTAACAAGGTATTTTTAAAATTTAAACGTCTTACACGAAGAAACCTTACCTACTGTTGACACGTGGTTGCAGAGAAATGTGTTCTGGAAGGGTTTCAGGGGGAGATGGTGTTCTGCTTTTTTCACTGGTTCTGAACAATACTGGTAAATAGGGAAGCTAGATAACAAGGACCAATGTGGAAAATAATGAAAGATCAAGGAAGAAAAGTGAAACGGATTTCATTTTAAAAAAATGCGAAACGAAATTTTTTTCCGAAATTCTCGAGATTCGCGCATTTTGAAATTCATTAATAGATTGTGCGAACGTCTTTAGTTTATCATTTTTTAAGGCGAGAAGAGAAAATAATATGCGAGATTATGCTGTAGTGAAACCACTGAGCTAATAAAACCATACTAAAGTATACCAGTGTATTTCATTTTACTATTGTAAAATCATACATCCATTCAACATTTTTCCAAAAGCAAAATTTGAGTTCAATAAGGCAGCTATTTCCTAATTGTACCAATCAGTTCAGTTAGTTTTTTTTTTTTTTTTTTTTTACTTTTTCCATAAAATAAGAAAGTAAAACACCAAAAACAGCACTTGTTTTAAAATGATAAATAATAAATATATTTCTTTTTTGCAACAATCAAGCCTTTTGGTGAATGACATATGAATGTAAAACTTGCTTTGTACCAACTGACATTTAATTTTTTCTTCTTTTTTTTTTTTTTTTTTTATTTTTACTTCATGGCTTTTATGTATCAAATGTAAAAGACTTTAGATGTTCTTAAAGTATTTATCATTGTTAGATGACAGTTCCAATACGACAGATCAGGACGATGAAGAGGAGATAGAAATCCTTGGTATGTACTAAAGTGTTTTCATTTTTTTTTAAAGTTTGAAATAACATGTTTTTCTATCATTATTACATGTTTCTCTTCTATATTTTTCCTCAGGGAATAATTTTTTTTTATTATTATTAAATACTATACCTGGTCCCCTGGAGCAGAATTTTTTCGGGCTTTCTGCGACATACCTCTCTAATACTAATATCTTTCTGCAAGATACTTAAAATTAACAAATATACATGTTACTAGTTTAAAGTAACAGAAGCGTTAACTTCAAAAAATAAATAAAAAAGTCGGATCAAAACAACAACAAAAATTTTTTCATTTAATATGTAATTTTTTTTTCTAATATAATGGGCAATATTATCACTTTTTGTAGGAAGATAACACACTAATTATTTCCTTTTTTTGCATTTTGTAATTCATCATTACATTTAAAAAAAAATTCAGTTATTGCTGTTGATTTCCACATAAGTTTTGAAAATCCTTTTCTTCCTAATCCCCAAAATTAGCAGGGCTAAACAATGTCTATGAAATTCATGACCCGGAGGAAGTCGGCCACCAAAAGTGGGTTTTCTAGAAAGCCCCTCTTGTCCAGTCCAGGATATGTTGGGGAGAAGCCTGCATGTTGCAGCACCTGGGGCAGTTTGGGAAGATTTTAACACTACCCTCGAAAGAAAGATACTTAAGGTGGCTTGCGTTTGCACCGAATGTTGAGTGCACTTCCTGGACGAGTGCTCAGGTACCAGTGATATTTGGGGGATACGAGCTAGGAAACATTGTCTTCTTTTTTTATGCCAGTTCCATGAAGGTGAGTGAATTTGGACTCATCAAAATTTCTTCTGTCCCCTCCTTAGCCAGAGTGTTGGTGATGTTATTGCCCAGAACCCCAACGTGAGAAGGGATTCACTGGAGGTGAACTTCACGCAGTTTTGAGAGGATTTTAAGTTTGTGCATGATTGAAGCTCCTGTTTTGTCTCTCACCTTCCTCCAATGTGATAAGTACTGTATGGAACTGAGACTGTCAGAGAGTATCCAGATATTATTGTGATCCTGTAGTGTTAGAAGAAAATCCAAAGCAGTTTAAAATCCTGATATTGTGATACACAAATTCAAATCTTGAGATAAAAAAATAAAGTCTATCAGAGACACCTGTTTTAAAGACTGTTCTATAATAAAAATAGAGAAACAGCAAAAGGAGAAAAAAAAATTCTCAATTCATAAAACAAAAAGGGTTTTAAAAAATCAGCTATACAAAACGCGTGGTTCAGTGTAAAATAAAAAAATTTTTGTTCTTCAAATTTGCTGTTCTATTTGTCTTATAAATTTACAAACCGTGTGCAAGTGTTAGAACTTAACGAATGTGTGTAAAAATTAGTTCTAATAATGTTTAGTTGAAAGCACTATTTTAGATTATTCATTATTAACCGCTTATTCTGAGTTAACTCAAGTATGTATATATTGCAAATTTTTATTATCCCGAGTTTACTCGGGCATAGCAGAATTCGTCACTACGTTTTATTTTATCGTGATTTTATTCGCCAAGGAAAATAATAGTAGTAGTCTGGTGTGATTGGAAACTTGGCAATTTTTGATTTGGAATTTTTCTGTTTATGAGACTGCAGGCATGTGTTGTACAATTGTATATACGATGGTTAATGAATTTACATAGAAAAAAGAGTAATTAAAAAAATGTTATGTTCGCCAGCGAAAATGAAAGTAATGCGGATTATTTTTCAGATTATGAAGATGTGAACATATAAAAAAAACTAATATTTAATTTTTTTCATTTGCCTGAGATAATTTGGGATGGTACACTGATGGTAAATTAAATATTTTTTACATATAACATACCTGCCAACTCTTCCTGATTTTCCGGAAGTTTTACGGATTTTCCTCCTTTTTTCCGTTTTTCCCGGTAAGAGGAAAATCTTACGGATTTGTCCCGATTTTTTGGGAAAATAATAAAAACTCGCCAAATGTAGCGCTTACGAGCCTTTTGTGGAGCGATGCTCTAAAATGTGCGTCGAAGTTGTGTTGCGGGTTACCGTAGTAAGGAGAAACAACCCAGCTTTCGAAGAAATCGCCAACTCCCCTGCGGGTGTTACTGTGACGTCAGTTTATGAAGAAGCGCACGCATCTTCAGAAGAGTCCGTTGAATATAGGGGAAGGGAGACGGAAGGCTCTGCGCCGCACTCATTGACGCCGGTTACGGGAACGGTCAGTTGTGTCGCTGTTTACTTTCGTTAGTAGCACGCGGTATTGTTAGACTTGACTTCTTTTTTACGAAAATGGGCAAACGTTATCTTCAATCATTTAAGGAATCATACTGTAGTGATTTTCCTGGAATTTTACGATCGCGAGATGGGGATAAATACGCATATTGTAGCATTTGCTCCTGCAACTTTATGATTTGTCACGGCGGAAAAAATTATATTAATGAGCACCTGAAATCCAAAAAGCACGTTAAAAATGCTAAATGTGCATCTTGAAATTCAACAATTAATAATTTTTTCGAAAAAACAAGCGCCGATGATGAGGTGATTAGAGCGGAGTGTCTGTTCACCAGCTTTCTCATTGAGCATAATATACCATTGACAGCTGCCGATCATGCCGGAGCATTATTTAAAAAAATGTTTCCAAAGTCAGAAATAGCAAAAAAATATTCATGCGGGCGAACAAAAACTGCTGCTATTGTAAGTGAGCTGCCTAAAAGTTTCAAAGAAGAAGTTGTTTGCAGTCTTCAGAAGTCTGTCTTTTCTCTAGCAATTGATGGAAGTAATGACAATATGGATAATAAGCTTTATCCTATTGTTGTGACTTACAACGTTGCTGAATCATCAAAAATTCAATCCAGGATTTTGTCCTTAGTGGAACTAAGTCTTGATTCTACTGGGAGAAATATTTCCAGCCTTATTTTGGATGAACTGGAGCATTTGAATATACCTCTGACAAACTGCATAGCATTTGGGTCAGATAATGCTGCAGTAATGTTAGGAAAAAAGAATGGTGTGATTTCTTTTCTCAAAGAAAAGCACGAGAATTAAGTTATAATGGGATGTTTATGCCATTTAATTAATTTGGCTGCAGAAAAAGCAGCTGCAACATTGCCCATTGATGTTGACCAAACTTTAGTGGACATATTTTACTATCTAGGAAAAAGTTGTAAGAGGAAAGAAAAATTGAAGTTATTTCAAAGTCTTCACAGTAAAGAAGTGAGGAAGATATTGAAGCACGTCTGCTCTCGGTGGTTGTCCTTGGGGAGATCTCTGTCCAGAGTGATAGATCAATGGGATGCATTATTGGCATATTTTCACGAGGAAGTGAAATCAAAGACTTTAACGTCTTCATCTTTGGCTTTATTTAAAATCATAAAAATGAGTGAAAAGGTGCTAAAGGTAGAAAGCCAAAAAAGGCATTCAGAAAAAGAGGAAGGCGCTTCTAATAAGAAGCCTCTGAAGGAACCTCTAAAAACCTGAAAATGAACGAGTTTACTCCCAAAACTTCTGTCAGCAGAGAAGAAAACTTTTTTCATTTTTTATCTTCAGATCTAAACAAAGCTTATTGCTTATTTTTATTGAGTGTAATAGCGGATTTTGAAAACCTCAATACTATATTACAGTCATCTTCACCATTGATACATGTTTTGAATAATATGTTAACAGATTTCTTAAAGAACTTATTTCTGAATTTCCTTAAACCTGCTGTTATTAAAGGGCAAGCCCTTTTAGAAATCCAATATCATATTGAAGCTAATCAATTGTTGGATTCAGAATTGTTTGTTGGCTTCAAAACGGTAGAACTAGTTAAAAAGTTGAATGAAAAAGAAAATTTTATTTATCAGTAAGGAATTATTATGCTACCTCATGTGATTATATCACCAAGAAATTTCCCATTAATAACGACATTTTGATCAATGCTCAAGTTGCAGACTTTAAAAATGTTGAAACCTCATCATTTGAAAAAGTCACATATTTTGTTAAAAAGTTTCCTTATCTTTTGATGATTAAAGAAGTAGAAACCAAAGAAGATGCATGGGACTGTCTCCAAAAACAGTTCACTGCATTGCAGATTGAAGATTCTTCCAACTTTAAAGGCAGCACCATAGATATGCAATTAAATAACCTGAGTACTGTTACTGACTACAGCGGGCAACTTAAGTTTGACCGAATATCAAGAGTGTTGTTGGGAATCACTTGCATGCCCCATAGCAATGCGGAGTGCGAAAGAATATTTAGTGTTGTAAAGAAAAATAAAACACAGTTTAGGTCATCTATGTCGACAAAAACTCTCGAAAATATTCTAACAATGAAGTGTCACAAACAAACAAATTGTTTTGATAATAAGTTTAGTGCTGATATTTTGAAAAAGGCTAAACGTGCCACTTCATCAATCGTCAAAATTTAGATTAAATCCATGACATAAAAGCTTATTTTGTCATTTGTACCAATTATTATAACAAGGTTTTCTTTCTTTTTTTTGGATTATCTTAACCAAGTTATGTCTTACATCTGTTTTTCATGTTTACCCTTATTTTTAAAGTTTAGTATTGAAATTTTTTTTAAATTTCATACATTGCTATATAATTTTATTGTAATACTTTTAACTTAATTAACCTTTTCTGAAATTATTAAAGCAATTAGTTCTTTAATTTTAGTATAGTGTCCATAATATCAATAATATATATATTAAAAAGTAAGTTTTAATTAACTCCCTGATGGATGCAACTTGTTTTAGTTATTCATGCTTAATTAAAATGTTTTGAAGCGTTCTTGGGAGTGAGAATTTTTTTCCTTAATTTTAAAAATATGGTTGGAGTCCAGTGTTAACCTATTATTTATAAATCATTTTTCTTATATGGATTACATATTTTTTCCATTATGGTAATTTCTGAAAGTAACTATATTAACTTAATCATTACTTTATAAACATATTCAAAATTCTATTTTATTGATTTTTTTATTCTGTTCTCTATATATGTATAACAAAATGGAAATTAATTATTGCATATAGAAGAAGTTATTGGAAGTATGTCTTGTGAAGTTCACACAATATATTGTGTGAAGCAGTTTTTAAGGTTGTATAATAAATATAAATTCTTGCTTTTGAAATCTTGCTAGCTCCACCATTCACCTCTTCATAGATTCATATACACTTATGGTGTGGTATTAGATGTACAATTCTTTATAATGTTTGCTATACAAAACTGATTTTAGTATTGTAAATTAGATATTCTCACTCTCAGATTGAAAAACGGAGTTTTTGATTATCTTTTTTCAAATTTTGCGTTCAAATTTATACCGTATAAAATCTTCTGGATTTTTTCTCCTGGAGGTTGGCAGGTATGATATAAGAAAAATTACAATTTAAACCTAGATCAACCAATTTCAACCTTGTGTATTATGTTTTGTTTTAGTTCCTTTTATTTATTAATAAAATAAGAAAATGTCAAATTTGTATTTATTTTTTTTATTTTTTTTTTTTTTTTTTTCAAAAAAATTATTAAGGGAAGCGATTAAATCTATTCAAATTTTTAAAAAAATAATAACAATTACCAAAACATACTTAGCGTTTATTTGACAAAACGACCAAATAGTGGCTGAATATTTGCTACATCTCTAGTTTTGTTCTGTTATGATATGTGTTCCGGTGGTCTTTTCATATCTTTAAATTATATGAATATTTTGCTTTTGCAGAAGGTGTGTCAGCAAGAAGCAATAGAATCAAAGCTAGAAGTTTGGGTATTCTTAAGTCAACTCCCATGAAGAAAGCAAAAGGTAAGAGCTTTTATTTTTATGTTTTAAGTTAATCATCGTAATGTACTTATCACAATATCAAATTTACTACCGTTTAGCGGTACCTTCATAAATTCAAGTTTAGGAAAAACAGTAGTTTCACAAGATACTTTTTCTTGAAATTTTGTTTTTGTATACCTTTAGGAACATTAAATCCATATATTTGTTTTGATTTTTTAATAAAATTTTTAATTTTCACAAATTATGTCTAAATTTTCACTATATAGGTACCTCTCAAAAAACCTAAACAGACCCCTGAATATTTTCTCTGTGTCTTTAGGATATTCGTTTATAAGTTATCATGGTCCATTTACATAAAGCCTTTTCTTTTAAAGGCACGGAAATTTGATAAAATCTATGTATTTTTTTCTGATTGTTTATGGTCACTGATAAAACAATGTCTGATAATCTGAACATTTTTTATGTAAATTAAATTCAGTGGTGCAACAGCCAATTAAGAGCCAAGACCTACTGTGCCCATCCTAGTTGTCTTGACTTTATGGTGCAGGAGCAAATGTTCCAAAGCCCTTAAAGATGCTTTTTTAATGGGAAGTTTTTAAAAATAGCTTCATTTTCCCTTTTCCAAAATGAGTGTTTTGTTTTTTTTTTTTTTTTTGTTTTTTTTCTTTACCCTATTAATTTTAGCCTCGTATCATGCAAAAGCGTGCTTTTCACATTGTTCTATTCAACATTTTCGCAATTTATTCAACCACAATCTATTGCAGCGTATAGTCGGTCCATATCGTATTACAGCGACAATAATTTTACACATTTGATGAAATACTTGCGAGTCTGCATGTGCATATAGAGACCTGAGTTTGTTGAGATTATTGCACGCTCATGCGCAACTCTGTCGCATATTCTCAATTTCAAGCTTAATTTTCTACCCTCTGAAATCGAAATGAAAAATCTCTTGATCATTTTTTAATGGCTGATGTAATCAAGAAAAAGAGTTCTTTATCAAAAACAAGTTATTCCATCATGAATTCTGGTGTAGTGTTTGAAAATTATTTTGCATTTTGTTAATGTATATCTTCTTGGGCACTACAGCCTATGATAGGAAAAGGCCGCCCCAGTAAGTTTTTACTATCTTGATCTATTCTGTGCCATGGCCTTCCAGTTAGTTATTCCCATTATCTTTAGGTCCCTCTCAACTGCGTCCAGCCACCTAGTCAGTGGACTACTCCTTTTCTTGTACCTTCTGGTTTTAAAAAAGTTACTTTTTTTTGCAGGGTTTTGGTCTTTAAAGGTGTCCTAGCTATTGAATGCGATTGGCCTTAATAACGTGAGCTATGTCTGGTTGTTTATACTTTTTATGTAACTCATGATAATGTTATATAAAAAGTATAAACAGCCAGACAGTTCATGCTAATATAGTGCTCAAAAATACCTTTTTTGTGCTTAACTTATATACTTAAAATGTGCTTATTTTTTGTTGAAAGATTTGGCTACACGCCCTGTTTAATTGTGATTTTTTTTTTTTTTTTCTTTAGTTGTGCTGACTCCTCAAAAGAGAAGTACTGCCAAAAATAGAAAAAGTATACTTAAGCCTGATTCACTCATTGAAAGTGGTAAGTTTCTTCTTTTTCCCTAAATATAATATAATGCAGTTTTTAAAATTTATCTTAATATAGTCTATTATAGTTTTTAAATTTTTATTCCAGAACTCCACACTACTCCTAGCCGTTCCACTAGAAAGAGAACTGCTGTTAAAGATACGAATATTGGTAATATAAAAAATTTAAAAAAACCTTATGCTTGTAAATGTCTTGATCAGTGAATTATGGCTATTTTATAACACATATAATATTAAAATGACGCCCGGTAGCTGAGCGGTAGCGCTTCGCGGTGTCGTGCCACAGGTCCCTGGTTCGATCCTCGGGACGGGCAAGGCTGACTCAGCCTTTCATCCCTTCAGTGGGTCGATAAATGAGTACCGAGCTCGCTTGGAAACTAAACACTGGGGGTTTCGCATTCGGCTGACCACCTGACCGGAACATCTGCTCCTGCACCCCAGAGCCCAAGGTCAAGAAAACTGAGATGTGCACAGTATGCCTTGGCCCTCTATTGGCTGTCGCGCCGCTGAGTTTAGTTTATAATATTAAAATTTTAATACTAGGGTGTTTATAATGTTATTAATTATGAACACTCTAGTATCATCAAATTAGATTGAATTTCTGAAAAAGTAATAAAATTTATAGAATTTAAACATTTCAGCACAACTGCCACTCCAGAGAAAACCTGGAAAATACAGGGAATTTAAAAATCACCTAAAATAGCAGGAAAAATGCAATTTAGAAATTAGGAAATTTTGTTTCTTATTTTCGTCTTTTAAAAAGTGGTAACCACTCAAAAGTGTAATCTATGGAGTATTTAAAGATATTTCAACCATATTAAACTAATTCATTTACTATAGCATTATTTGTTTTAAATAAGTTAAGCTGTTTTTTATTTTTTTAAGTTTTTCCAGCTATTGAAACTAGTATAGTTAACCTAATATAACTCAGAGAAGAGCACAGTGATTTTGTGTTTCCTCTTAATATGTTGTGTATAATACTTACAGGGAAAACACTGAGAATTTTTTCCCCGGATTTGAGTGGTAATTTTGAATAAATGAAACATTAAGAAGTGCATTTTATTTTTAATAATTTAAACTAGATAAGTATCATTATATAAAGTGAACATTTGTTTAATATGGATCAGCTCTATTTTAATTTTCTTGGTTCCCCATTTCTACAAAAATGGTACCGATTTTTCCCAATTTCGTATCCTAGAATTGTTGAGGCCTGCCTTTAATTTGAATACAGGGTTGCCACTCCACTGGAAAATACGGGGAATTTAAAAATCGTCTAAAATAACAGTGATAATGCTGGAAATTTTGAGTTTGGAACTGGACAAACTGGAATTTTATTTCCTATTTTTGTCTTTTAAAAGTGCTGACCACTCAAAACACTATCTATGGGGTATTTACGGGTGCTATATTGGCCCCTGTGGCAGAATCAGGGCGACATTGTCGCGATGCAGAATCGCACGACATTGTCGAACGTTACAGAGTTCTTGCAGAAAAAATTTTCTTTTGAAAAGGACAAGTCTTGAGTTTTCTCGTAAATTCCGCTCAATATTTGAATCATTTAGATCATTTTGATGCACTCAGTTTACGCAGATAGTATCGTAAATTTATTTAATGTTTCGATTGAAGTTTTGGCAGTTACTGATATTGATTTTCGCGTTTGAATATATTTCAAACAATATGAAAAATTCGAATTGTGCATTTGAGTATTTAATTTTTAAGACGGTAATACTATCCAATTTTTAGCAGTTAATACTATTGATTTTCTCCATAGATTTTCAGACGTGCCAACCCTCCAGGTTTTGGCCGGAGACTCCAGTTAAGTTATTTTCTCCGGGGTTTTCTCAAAAATCTTCGGTTTTTGTCACTTATTTTAACATTGAGCGCAGTTTTCATCACTTTCAGTCTCATTACGTCGAAGCTGGGCGTGGCCTGAGTTGTGATGTTTTTCGTATGTCTTGGCCAATCAAGAGCGTTGTTTCTCCTTTCCTTTCTGAATCTGCAGCTGCTTTGTGATTGGCTTCTTTCGAAAGCAAACTAAAATATTTTTAATAAATCTATATATTTTTATATTTATAATCTAAAATAATTTTTATTAAAAATGAAATTTCTAATTTTCTATTTAAAGAAAGGTATAGATTTAGTTACCTAAACTTCTATTTATTATATTTTTTAAAAATAACAGATAGTTTAGCCCATTTATTTATTTATTTTTAAATTAAGATCACTAGCCTGAATCAATTTATGAATTAGCTAAATAAATATACTTACTATTCAGTATTATAGATATTAATATTGACAGTTGTTTAATTTTGATATATAATTTTAGTAATATGTACAATTACTTTAATTATTCCTTATGTACTAAATAAAATCTCCTTTAAGACTAAAGTGTTATTTACAAATCTTTTTTTTTTTTTTCCAACTTTTGTGTCTTATTTTGCATGTTTCACTGTTGCAGGATTATTTCTCTCTTCCTTTCGAAAGCCTCTTTTTTCATTTTCCCAGATCTGCATGTCTGAATTTTAAATCCGATATTATTTGTTTCAACCGCCGACCAAGTGGCTGAGTGGTTTGCGTGCTTGACTGTGGAGCCAATGGTTGCGGGTTCAGATCCCGCTCAGGGCATGGATGTTTCTTTTTCTCTCTCTGTGTTCTATGTTCTCTCTTCTGTGTGAATGTAACCTGCCCTATAAACGGGTTTGTGGCTGTGTGACGTGGGCGACGCTACTGCCCCTTTGTGGCTTAGCCATAGGTGCTCACTGGCTAACGATAAGAGAGTAGCAATTCTGGCATTTCTGAGGCCAATAGGAAATAGACCCAAGTGCCCACCATTAACCAAAAACTCTTTTCTCTCTAATCTAAAAATCTTTTTTTCGGCAACGAATTTCGAGATTTGAATTAATTTTTTTATTGTAATGATTATTTACAAAATGTGACGACGATGATAATAAGTGCGTCCCCCCACCCTCCAAAAAAGCAAGGATATCGCCATATTAGAATAAAAAGTTATTAAATGTTTAATTAAAAAATATAATTGTTTTTTTTTATATGTATATATAAGCACTGTGCTTTTGTTATTTTAAATTAGTAACAAAAATGTTTGTTATTATTAAAAGTATCTTGTAGAAAGACATTAGTGGTAAGGAGTTTTGACGCAGATAACTTGAAAAAATTCTGCAATAGCGATGTCAGCTATACTAAACTATTTTATTTACTATAGCATTATTTGTTTTAAGTATGTTAAGCTGTTTCTTTTTTTTTTTCCAACAATTAAAAAAGAGTATAGCTAGACTAATATAGGTTTCTCAAGAGTGCAGTGTTTGTGTGTTTTCTCTTAATATATTGTGTTTAATTTTTTTTCCAGATTTGAGTGGCAACCCTGAAATCATAATCAAAATAAAAAAAGGTAATATTAGCTAAAAAATACTTTTAAGGAAAAGCTAATTAATAAAAATATTTTAAATGAAAATTTAATAAATAATTTACTGGTAAAAACTGTTATCACTTTAACCATCTAACTTCTTTGTGTTTTATGCTAATGGCAGGTGAAAATATTTCTGTTTTTTAATGTGATCCTGCGATTTTTTTTTTTTTTTTTATCCATTAAGAATGCATCAAGAACAATCAAAATGGCATGGTTGCTAAAATGCTACTTATCTGCACCTCTTTTCAGCCTCAGACAATTATGGAAACTTTTACCTGAAAAAGTTTTTTTTTTTTTAAAAAAAAAGCAATTATTTTCAGGAAAAGGAGACTTTTCTGTACTCCTAGCAATTGTTTTTAGCATAAATTGGGTTGACAACCTGCAGTCGGCGAGAGCTTCTGAACAGTGTGATATTTTTTTTCCTTTTAAAAAAAGGGTTTTTTTTTTTTAATTGCAAATTGAGTCCTTTTTAATGCACTCAATTTGCATAGATTCCATTACAAGTCTATTTTGATTCTCAATTGCTCTTTCAACAGTTATTGCTGCAAAATTCTGCATGATTTTCAAAAACTCAATTTTTATTACGATGCATGTATTTCTAATTTGATTAATTACTTTTTACAGTATATGTGTGTGTGTATATATATATAAATGCTAAATCAATTCTGGATTAAAAGAGAAAAATTTTTAGAAAAATTATTTTTTTTTAATGAAATCTAGTAATTATAAATATTTAATTTTCTGCAAATATGCCAATTTTTTTATATAAAAATTTAATGCTAGAACACTAACGTTTTTTAAAAATTGTCATAATTTCCACCAACTTTACTAAATGGATCATGGTATATAACAATTAAGTCATTTAATAAAATTTAGTCATATTGTTGAAAACTTTTTGTTCTTATTTGGCAACTATTTTCATACTTTAGGCTACTAAACGCAGCTGTTCTGTGGCAACCCTGAAATGACTATAAGCAGTTATCACTTTCCGATACGTAATTTTTAAAGAAGTGTGAAGTTGAGTTATGAAAGGGCATAGGAAGGCATACCTGAGGAAAATTTTTATTGCATTAAAAGAATATGTTGCTATACAAATAATAATTATGAATTAATTCTATTCCGATATGTTTTGATTTCCTTTATTTTTAACACGCTTGTTAGTTTATTCAATAATTGTGATGAATCAAGTAACTTTTGTTTTCTTTGTTAAAGAAACAATTATTTTTAAAAAAAATTTATTGGTGTACAAACTTACATTTCTAAAAACATTTTAAAAAAGCTATTGTAATTGGAAAAATTAAAAGGATTTATATTTTTCTCAAAAACAGCCTACAAGAGGGATAGTTAATTTTTATCACGGAAAATAGAATTTCTAATTGTTTTCTTATTCCATCCACTATATTTTTATTTCCCTCCATTTTCAGCAATTTTATGTTGCTTACTCACCGGTAAGATAAAAGTATGATTGTTGTTGGGGTTTTTTTGTTTTTTTTCCCCCCAATAAATCGGTCTCTGTCGGCCAAAGGGTATGGTGATTGATGCAATATTGTGATTATGTTAAATCTGTCTTATCACAAAGTCCTCCATGTTCCAGTAACAAGCCAAACCTCTGGAGGTACTGATCCAGAAATTTCCCTGTCTTCTGGATTAGAAAAAAATTACAAAGCTACGGAGTTTTACATTAGTAGTCGTAAACCCAAAATTAGGTCGGCTGTTCAACGACGGCTATAAAATAAAAGGAAATATACTTGATCCAGGAATTCCCTTTTCTTTTAGATTGGGTTCAAAATTGCAAGGCTACGGAGTTGAACATTAAAATCGTAAACCCAAAAAATTTAGTCTGCTGTTCAACGACAGTTATAAAATAAAACATATTAATGTTCATGATTGTAAGTTATACCATTATATAATACTTATAAATGTAAAATTTTATTTAATGTATTTGATTTTCTATTTTAGGTGCAAGTGATGCTATGGAATATGAAGACAATGATATGGATGGTATGCTTAATTTCTATATCTTTTTCTTTGAAATAGATATTAAATGTTTTAATAGTGAGATTTCACTTTAATTTTTTAAATACTTTTTGTTGTCCGGGTTTTAATTTCTATATATTTTTCTTTGAAATAGATATATTTCTAACAATATGGAAAATTCGAAGCATGCATTTGAGTATTTACTTAATAAGGCAATAATTCTATCGAATTTTTGGTAGTTATTTATGTTGATTTCTTCATACTTTTTAAATGTGATATTTGTTATACGATGTTATTTATTACAACAACCTAGGCTTAAAGCGAAACACCCATTTCAGGAAACCGATGCTGGTAGTTTCGTTGTCACTCTTTTTTTTTCAGCAATTACTACTGCGGATTTCATCATTTTTAATAATTTTTTATTGTGATAATTATTTTCAAAATGCGAAGAAAGAAATAATTTGTGCATCACCCTGACCTAACAAAATGTGAGAATATCACCCATAGTATTAGAATATAAAGTTATTGCATGTTCAGTTGAAAATAATTATATATAAACACGTCGCTTTTGTTATTTAAAATAATAAACATATATGTTTGTTATTATATAAAATATATTGAAAAAAGATAAGAGTTTTGTTGCAGAAAGCCTTAAAAAAAACTCTTCCACGGAGGTATTCATCATGGTTGAGACAATTAGAAAACCAGTTTTTATCAAAGCAAGAGAAAAAAAAAAAATTTTACCAGTAACAACCATGGAAAAAACTATTAACTCAAGTTTATTTATTAAGGGTTATAGTGGTTTGTCATTTATTACTTATAGACATATATATTTCTATATTATTAAGAATTTGATAATATATATTTTTATCTATGCACATTTGCAAGTAACTAACCATTGGGCAAGTTATGTGATGCAAACTATCTTCTAAATTGTAATTTTAAAACAAATTTTTTTCATTACAAGGTAATGCAAATTTTCGGACTATAAAAACTTGGGAAACTGATAAATGTATTATACTTATATTATTAGCCAGTAATTGAATATAAAAATCTTATTTATAAATTCTCACATATTACATTATTGTAGCCATAGCTTTATTACAATTACATATATATGCAGAAAAAACCTAAGGACACAAGATAAGCCCTTAACTAGTTTTTATATAATAAATTTAAAGAAATATATGCTAATCTGCATAATCAAGATAGTTTTATAAAAATTAAAACATTTTATTAAGAATAAATGGTGATTTTCAAACAAATTCTGCCGAGATAAGGTAGCAATGATAAAGTTAAAACTAATCGCACGAGTCAATAAATTGCTTGATAAGAGTTTTTCATTTTATCTAAGTTGGTGTTGAATGGCTATCCTTGAAATTGTATCTAAAAAATAAAAGCAAGGATAAAGCATTTTTTCCCCAATATTTCATCTGTTAAAAAGATTTTTTTTGTTATTATTATTTACCTTGATTAAAAATTTATCGCTTCATGCATTTGTTGTATGATAGTTAGACCTAAAATGTGAAATTTAGGTTGCACTGTAATTTCATTAAACGATGTAAAATCCGATAATACAGTGCACGCTTAATACTTGAAAATTTTAAATACAACTGCTTACAATGTAAATGAAATCCTTGTCCCCTTTCAGAAGATAAAAAATTTTAATAGCATGTCCTTGGATCATCCTCAAGGATGTTTCCCTAACTGTCAACAATAGCCCATTTTGCATTTTGCCCATTTATTAGTGAGACGTAAATAAATAACTACTGCTAATGAAATCCTTTGATTTTTCAAGCGTTTATAACTATGAGATAGATTTCTAACATTGTATTTTTAACATCTTTCTGATATTGTAATTATTTTATTTTTTTAGTTGCACCAAAAACTCCTAAGAATGTGCATTTTTCTATGGGACTTAATGTTCATGAAGATCTTGGTAACCTTGTTATTTAATATTTTAGCTTTTATTAATAATTTTTTTGTTGAAAATGTTTTTGAATTTTATTGATTTTATGTTTATAAATTAAGAACTGTAAACGATAGGGGGGGGGATTTATTACTGCACAGATCCTAATTATAATTTTTTTTTTTTTTTTTAAAGATTAAAATGATTTTTTGAGTGCTTAAAAGGTGCTTATTTTTTGTTGAAAAATCTGGCTATGCACCCTGTTAACGAGGGTTCTTTTTAATAAAACCAAAATATGTCCATTTTCTGTACCTCTATTTGTGCTTTATTCAGGGGTCTAAGTTCCTTTATTTCTTATATATTTTTTAAAGCCTCAAAATGCATCCAATATTGTAATATGTTACCTAAATAGTGTAGTAAACACCTCTTAGTATCAGTTTGTCAAAATTTGAAAGCAGGTAATTTAGTAAATGCTAAACTGTTTTATAATTTATTACTACTTATCATTAAACTGCTTGCCTTCAAGTAATAAGTGAAGATTCTGTTGAAAAGTTCTGATGAGTAAAGAATATCTATATGGAGAAGATCGGAACTGCTCTGGAAATTCCTAGAAACCCATTGATTATTTTTGGAGCAAAGTTTTCAATGTAAAACATAATCTTGATCTTTCCCTGATACAATTTTCTATCTGTTCTTGTCAGAACCTGTCTTTCACCGTATTTCATTTGTAGGGCATCAGTTGAAAGAGTTTTCTCTGTTAATAAAATAAAAATTGGCACATCTAAAAGACCAAGAATTAGCCTGAATATCATGAAGCATACGAATTATCAAAGAAGCTGTAAAAAGAAAAGTTACAGGTTTTTGCATCACTCCAGAAATGAAAAATTGCTGTAAGGATGCAGATGGACAAAACAAGAATATACCAGGAGCAAAACCTGATAATCGTTTTGATCTGAAAAGAGAAAAAAGAGTATCATGTGTGCAGTCAGTGATTAATGAAAGCAACCAATGTCTCATAACTGGAATAAAACACAGGGTTGCCATTGGCGCCTAAAAGGCAACTTTTTTTTTTGCCTGGAAAGACTAGAAAAGCAATTATTTTCAGGGGAAAGAGACTTTTCTGTACTTCTAGCCATGTTTTTTAGCGTGAATTTGATTGAAAATCTCAGGCCCACAAGAGCTTCTGAACACACTGAGTTTTTTATTATTATTATTTTTATTACTTAAAAAATAAAAAAAAATGAAAATTTTGAATTGCAAATTTGAGTTCTCACTTTCTAATTCATTCAATTTGCACAGATTCCATTGTTAATCTATTTCATTTCTCGATGTTTTCCTATTTTTTTTCATCTCTTGTGTTGAGTTCCTATTCTTTGTAAATTAATACTTTTTAATTATCCCATCATTCAAAAAAGTACTTTTTTATTACATTCAAATTATTTTCCATGATAATTTTTTTTTAAACGAGCAATCAAAAATGTCTATAGGTTTATATTTTTAAATTAATATAATTTTGAAGCATTTAAAATTAATATTCAAATTATTTACTTTCAATTTTTATCATTCATAATTTATTTGCCTCCATTATATTACAGTCAATATTGTTGCATCTAATGGCTATTTACAATTTTGAATTTTAGAAATTTATTCTCCGGAGGTAAATCTTACAAGATCTGCCCCTCGGAGAAAAACTGTGATGACTGAAGTTGAGGAAAATTTTACAGGTCAGTCTTTTTTTTTTTCTTTTTTTTTTCCCTCCAGTATTTCTTTTGTTTACTTTTAAACATATAAGGTAGGTTGGTATCTAGTATCTCTCAGAATGAGGAAGTTAAAATCTAGATGTTGCATAAGAAATTGTAACATTTAATATTTCTTACTTTTAATCAATATATCATTTGATATTTGCTGATATCTTTTTAGTTGAATATACTCCACATTTTTTTATTGTATTATAAAATTATATTTATTTATTCATTATACATTTCAATATAATTAGTTTAAAATAACTATGAAGCTGTGCCCTTCTTCACGCACAAACCTCCCGCGTTCTCTTCTCATTTATCATTAAAAATGAGGGGGTGAATTATGGACATTTAATTTTTTTACTTCCCAGAGACTTATTACCCAGTGAATATGGAACGTGCTGTGGAAATCATGTGTATATTAGTCGATTTTAAAAAAAAAAAAAAAAAAAATTCATACCTGTCAACTTTAACGCATTTTTGCGTAAAATGTACGCATTTCTAGTCATCTCTACGCTTATACACCTTTTTTTACACATCTTAAATTATTTTTCCGAATATATCTTCTTTTTTTTTTTTTTTAAATGTTTCAGTTTAGAACCGCAAGTGTGTTTCTTGTATTAGGAACTGGTTTCGCGATTGTGCAACCGTCTCTACAGAAACGAACTGATGCGTAAAACTGTGGCAACCTACTGTAGATAAACGTCATACCGCTGATGTAGGCGGGGCTTAAACAGTTCACGTCTTATGTACAACCCAACTTAATGTTATGACTGTTTCATTTAAATCGCGTGTGTGGCGAGCATTACCTTAAAACGTTCAATTTGATCATTTGTTTCGAATCTTTTTTTTTTTTTTTTTTACTTATGATAAAAGTTATGGCTGAGAACAAAAAGACATATTGCCAAACTTTTAAAGCAAAATATTCAAAGGAAATTTTTAACAGATGCACTGAAAAAAGCAAAAAAGGCAACTGTCGCTTTTCTTGCAAAATCTTGAATTTGTTTTATACGATGGAAATAATTTAAATTGTGTGTTTTACAATTATTGTATTAATAGCTTTTATTAAATTTTAAATTTTTTCTGCTTTAATTTGTCAATAGAATTCACAGGGCTGATAGTGCTCCGGAAAATTCCGGATTTTTCGCTAGCCATGATCCGGAGATCGAAGGTTCGGACGGTTCAAAAAATTTTTATCACAAATCTTTCCGAAAATTACATTTTTAAAGATGGAACTTAAAAACGCAGTTTATTTTATTTGTAAGGGAGTGTCAGATACTTTATAAGCTTATATTCAAGATTAATATTCATTTTTTATCAGTAAGTAGTTGCTCGTATTATAATCATAAACTCAAGAAAGAAAGACATATTTGTAAATTTCAATTACTTCTCCAGGTCGACATAGGTTTGTGTAAATAGTATAGGTATGTGTAAAATTTTAAATGTATTTTAAGTAAACTAAGAAATATTTAAAAAATTGAAAAAACCTGGGTTAAAAAATTTTTTTTAATTTTTCGATTAAATTTTTTTTTTTTTTTTTTTTTTTACTCAATAAATTTTCTGGAATTTTGACTTGTGCTCAAAATCACCCCTGAATTCAACATTTCTTAGCTTTTTGTTCTTCAATAATAAGTACTTCCTGGTTTAAAATAGACTTAAAAAATTTACAATTTAGTGTTGAATTTACCGTTCACTAATTGAGTAAATACTTAAGCTAAATATTGGTTGTTTGTTATTTTACACATTGAGATTTTTTTGGCAGGTATGATATTGTAATCGTTTCAAAATGAATGGATAGCTTAATATGAAAAATATTCAAATGTCATGAAAAAAATTTTACTTAACCCACTGGCGGTTAAGGAAATAGGCAAAATTGGGAGAATGTTTCTCCCCTGTACGCAGTTCATCCATCCATTAATGTTTAGAGTGCTTAAAAATATCTTTTGAGTGCATAAAAAGCACTTAAAAGGTGCTTATTTTTTGTTTTAACATTTGGCTATGCACTCTTTAAAAGAAGCAGCAGAGAATCAAAGCAATACAACTTGTTTCTTATCGTAAAAATAAGATTTTTCCGTTTTTTTTATTATTATTTAATTTAAGGAATTGTACTTGGTAAATCTGAAAACTTAAATTTTAAATTCGTAGGCAGTGACCGATAGGCTGTAATGACTTGGTATCCACTTTTTCCTCAAACTTAATGAGTGCAGTGAATAATATTCATAGGTCCATTTAATTTAATAGCCATTTTTTACAAACCTTTTTTGCCTAGATTGAATCTTATTTTTAAAAAAAAATCATATTAGAAATAATCTATAGCTATAAAAAGTTATTTCAACAATAAAAATAATATAAATATGTGACAAACTTTAGTGAAACATACTGACTTTGTATAAATGAATAAATAAAAATATATTCATAATTCTAACTTACATTTTTATTAAAAATAAATGTTATTTAATTTTTTTTAAACTTGGAATTTTACTAAAATCTTTTTAGAAAACCTGGATAGGTCAGGGAAAAAATTTCTTATTGAACATGAACCCTTTTCTTAATTTGATTTAAACATTCAAAAATCTGTTTAAAAATTTTTCTTTTTTTCTTTTTTTTTTTCTCTTTTTAATTGTTACGAAAGCCCCTTGACTGTATGGTCTTGGGGCTTCTGTGGTTGCCTTTGAAGTCATATTAATCTGTATTTCTCTTCCTAATGTCTGTGGCAAGTTTTTATGTAACATAAATGTACAAAAGAATTTCTGTTTATTTCTATTCAGACATATCCCTCACGCCTGTTGGTCGACCTAAATCAAAGAGGAAAACTATTGGTAGCGGTGTAACGGATGTTCCAGGTAAAATTATCTTTTAAGTTTCCTTACTGAGTTACTTTTCATAATATGATGTTTAAATACATTTTTAAAATGGTTACTGTTTTAAAAAGTTTGTATAAATGTTAGCCTATTCTTAAGAGGCTTTCTTAAAAGAGAAGCAATGTGAAATATTTGCTGAATGATTAAAATTTCAAGTAAAAAAAATACAACATATTAAATACTATTATAACGGAGAACTCATCTGAAAAAAGCAATGTGTGTATCTTCATTTATTCAATCAAAGAATGAAACTAATTTACACAAATTCAGAAAAGGGCATAATACAAAAATAACATTCAAAATAATAGGTCAACATAAAAAAAACAGCTAAAACCAAATTAGTCTTATTTTAAAAATTTAGAAAGTTTGAAACACAAATCAGGAAAAAAAATAAAAATTTTTAAAGATATGTATGTTAAAGATAGCACTTAATCAGGGAACACACAAGAGCCTCTCTGTCGTCAGTGGTAACGCCAATAACTGACTGTGCTCAGAGATTTTATATTGATTTGATTATTGTAACTTTATCATTATTTATTTTTCTTATAAGTGGTAGTTTCATCATTAGGTCTTACTCTGTGTACTTTAGAATTTGTATTTCATTGATTTTTTGATTGCTTGTTCTTATTTTGTTTATCCATTATGGGGCCTCAGAGCACGGTCAATTTTTGGTATAACCACTTATGCCAGGAAGGCTCCTGTGTGATGTCATTGTTCTCCCTGATGAAGTGCTATTTTGCTAACATAAATCCTTAAAATTCTTTCTTTTTTGCCTGATTTGTGTTTCAAACTTTCTAAATTATTATTTTCATTTATTTTTATTCTAATGATTCCTTTGAGTGTGCAAAAATACTCTGTATCTTGTTTTTGAACTTTTTTTATCAATAAATGTTTAATAATTTTTTAATCACAAATTATATGAAATGTTATACATCAGATTAATTTTATTATGCATATAAGAAAAGGGAATGAAAATTATAAACGTTTCATTTAGAATAAATATCACACCTGCCAAGTGTCCTGTTTACTCATATATTCTCAAGTTTCTCCGCATTTGTGAAATTTTTAAAAGAAAATTTGGCCAAAAATTATCTGCGAATGGCAAGAGTACTTCTCTTTTTCCTCTGCGGATGTTGCTATTGCTAGTACTGCAGTTTATTAAGTGTTTATAGTATTAGTAATTATAAATAATGATTTAAAAAAATCTTTTGATGAAGATTTCTATACATATTTTTACATCGGTAGATGGGTTTTTAATTTCGACTTATGCATGATGTGTCAAAACTTTACTCCTAGCCCAAAAATGTCGCTAGTAAAATCTCCTTGAAATATATAAAATGTAACTGATATTACATACAGGGTTCCCGTGGCCTTGAAAAGTACTTGAATTTCATTTTGATTTTCAAGGGCCCCTAGAAGTACTTGAAAATGATGTTAAATCCTTGAAAAATTCCAAATGACCTGGAAAAGTATCAGAAACTTGCGAAAACAGTCCTATTTCCTGCATTTCTGTGTTTAACTTTTGACGCTCATAAGTGTGAGAGAATGACTTTCCTGCCTTTCAAATGATGGCGCGTACTGTTTGATTTTAGGATTTTACGTGTGTTTGGCTGATTTTAGAAGTTTTAAATATTGGGAACTGCACCGGATTCTGACAAAATCTCAATTTTTATTCAGGCGATTTTAATATCAATCATCGATCTTCGTATTTAACTGATTTAAAAGTTAAGTGTTGCAATTCGTTTTCGTGTGATTCAAAAATTGTACTCGCATTCCCATTCACGCAATTTCAAAATCTAATATCGGGATTTGTACTTAGGCGTTTTTAAACCCTTATATTGCGATTAGTTTTTCCGCAAGTTTCAAATCCAATGTCGCTATTCGTATTCACACATTTTTAAAATCCAATGTTGCGATTTGTTATCACGCGGTTGTAATATCAAACATCGATTTCCGTATTTATACGCGATTTGAAAACTACTCATTGCGATTCGTGTTCATGTGATCATATCAAGTGCGTATGATCGATGCTACTGAAAAAAACAACATTTTAGTATGATTGGTTAATTAAAACAGTCAAAATGACCGAAATTTTTAGTAAGAATTTATCAGAAGATATTGAGGTGAAAGTTGGCAACTGTTTCAATTTAAAATGGTTGACCGGTGGTAATAAATTAAAAATGATAATTAAGCCGCAACATCCTATAATTGATTAATTTTCTTTAATAGAGAAGTGGTCGAAATTTTATAATTATATTTAGAACAATTTAAATTTCACTGTCTAAATGCTTCGGCCACTTTAAATATTAAATAAAAATCTCCCGGCAGAGTTGTTTTTAAATATCTAGTTGATATCACGGTATTATATAGAACACTCCCTCCCCCATCCTCCCAGTGACTCCCCCATCCTCCCAGTGGAGAAGTTCAGCTTTGTTTTAATTTTTGTCCTCTTTATTTGGCTCTTTTTTCAATTATATTTTACCACACACATTCAGAAATTATTTAGTATATATGTTAATGCTAGTTTTGTTCTTTGCATGTCATATAAGACGCTTGAGTTTTTTACAAATAAATATCTTTTAATAGTTTTAATTAGTATGTTTTCTATTTCCTTTACTCTAATTGTAAATTTGTTATTACAAATAAGTTTAAGTGTACTTTGTTTTTATTTTTGTATAGATTGTTTGAAATGTTCCTCTTTTCTTCATGACTTGTCCAAATCTTTGCTTATTCAGAGGTTGTATACCTATCTTAAAATAGGCCTTATGTAAAATTCAAATCCTACGTTTTTATTCATCACGAATTTTATTCTTGACTTGATATCAACCTCCCTTGCTTTTTTTATGCTTAGATCACTTTCCGAAATCAAGAGAGAGCAATGGAATTCTTATTTTTCAATACTGCTATTATCATCTAACATTTATTATCAACTAACTATCATTGTCAAAACATTTCAGTTTAAAATGTTAAAATTCAGTCTATCTTTTACTAAAATTTAAGTCCTTGAAAATTTTATAATAAGTCTTGAAAAGTACTTGAATTTTATTTTTAAAGTAGAGCATGAACCCTGTACATAGAAATGACTTGAAGTAAGATATCATATTTTGAAGTTCTTCTTTTCCTATAAGCAATGATGGAATTATTTTTTAAAATTTATTTTAAAAAATGACTTTGAATTATCCAGAAACATTGAAAATATTATGAAATTATATCAAATAAAGAAAAGTTGATGTTGCAATCTTTATGTCAATGATATTACAAATACATACTATATTAAAATTTTAATAAACTTTTTTATTGGTGCAAAATATTTAAAAACTGCAAATTTTATTTTATATCTAAAATAGTTAATAAAACTAATAAATAGTCCTTCGTATCATGGAAATGCGCATTATAGCTTATTTGAGTGATTTGATTAACAATTCTAACAAAAATCGTGAATAAACTCTGAAATATATTTAAATTAATTAGTGATATAATAAGAGAAAAAATCTTATCCATTGTTTATCATTTCTTTGTAGTTGCTCCATCTCCCAAAAGATTCAAGTCTTCAAGAAACTCCAATATTTCTGCTATTACTGGTAAGTGATTTTTCTAAAAAAAAATTTACTTTCTTTACCTATTTGTGCCGCTTGGCTTAAGGCATACAACCTACTTCTCCAGTCTTAGTTTGGCGCCTGGCTTCCTCTAATTCTTTAGGTTTTGCTCTCTTGAAATCTGCCTGCATTTGTTTCTGCCTAGTTATGTTATTCTTCCCCTTTTTTTCCTACCATCAGGGGCCAAAGAAAAATGTACTTAAGTGGAATAGCTGCCAACTCTACTGGTTTTTGCCAGTTTCTCTTGGTCTACTGCTTTAATGTAAATTCTACTGCTTTAATGTAAATTCTCCTGGTTTTTATACATTTTAGAAAATTTCCTAAAATTAAGTATGTTTCTTTAGAAAATCCCAATTGAGATAAAAAATTTTGTACAGATTATTGCTTGCTCCTTTGAATATAAGTATTACTAATACATTATGAAGCAAACCTCGTTTATAGAAATCAGTTCAAAACTTTTTTTGTTCTAAAATGTTCAGTCTATTTTTTATTCAGAACTTTGTTTTTAAATTAATTTTAAAAATCTTTTAACAATGTTTGATGAATTAAATGTCTATTAATATTCAAAATTATAATAATACATAACATTTCAAGTATGTTTAATGTTAATCATTGCTGAAAAATAATACAGTTTTTCTATTTTGTTGACTATAAAAATTCCCTATGTGTAAAATATTTAGTACATTATGTAACAATTATTGTAAAAGTTATATTTCGTAAAATCTACTGGATTTTTTTCCTATCCATGTTGGTAGCTTTGTTGTAGAAAAGTGGTACCACTTAGTACATGTCTAGTCCATTTTTATCTTCTCAATTTTTAACTTTTATCTTCTATTTATATCTTCATATTATCAGGGTGGCCACCCACCTGGAAAACCTGGAATTATCAGGGAATTTTTTTGTACTAGAAAAGTCAGAGAAATTTGGATAAATCAGGGAATTTCAAAGAAAAGCTGGAATTTTTCTCTTAATTTAAGTTATTTTACCATCTGTTATATCCACTTTTATTTAGACGTAAATTTACCATAAAAAAAAAAAGTTGAAATATCATTAAATTAGCTATTTGTACAATTTCTACTTTTCTTTCATTAAAATTCTCTTCATTATTACCCTGCTAAACTAGAATGCCATTTCAAACTCTTTTATGTTGGGAAATGAAGGTAGAAATCTTTGACCTCTTTGGAGATAATGGGAATATGCAGTTTAGGAAAGGCAAATATGTGGTGGATGTGGAAGAAAGGATTATGATATTTGCCTCTGTTTATAAAAGTAAAGTTTTTTTTTTTTTTAAATCTTCTTTTGGTCTGTGGACTGAATTCCTTAATCATTCAAGTTTGTTCTGATGTTTTGGGGGTATTTTTTTCTTTTAACAGAGTTATTCAAAATGTTTTAGTATTTTTAACTTTATAAAATTCTCCAAAAAATAATTGGTTATAATTTAATTAAAGATTTTATTTTGCGCTCTTTTTCTGAAAGCTTTTGTCCAATTAATTATTTTTTCTCAGCAAAGCCAACCAATTGCTAATAGCAAAATTGATGCTGATTTTCTGGATTTCATGATAACTTTTATTTTGATATTTTCGAAAATTGTTTCTCCTTTTACTTTAAAAAGCTGGTAAAAACCAAGGAATGTCTGGAAAACATGTTAAATGATATGTAAACTTAGAATCGAAAAAAAATTATCTATATTTGTTTATTAGAAAGAAGGATAATAAAACTGTATTTTTTTTTTTTTTTTTTTTTTTTTTTTTTTTTTTTTTGTTCTGCACTGTACAGGGATAGGTTTCAAGTTAAGCTAATAATACAGTAAAAAATTGTTTTTTTTTTTTTTTTTTTTTTTTTTTTTTTTTTTTTAATTTCCATGATTTTTAAAACGATTAAAATTAAGAAAATATTGCTTGAAAATGAGTTTTATTTATATTGTTAATATATTACATTGATTTTAATACATTACATTGTTGTTAATATATTACAATTAATTTGATTATTCCAATAGGAAATAGAAGACAATTTAAATTTAAAGAAGCCATTTAATTGAAAATTAATATTTATAGCATTAAGATTAAAATTAAAGTAATTTTCAGTCATTATAATGGTTATCATTAACTTAAATTTCTATCCATTTTGAGAAATTTACGTCTGACACTAAAGTAAAAAATTTCAAATTAATTATGTATCATATTTCCCAAGCAACTGCATAGAATTTTTTATTCAAATGTCAGCTTCAAAATTCAGTCAAGTTTACATTTAAATTACACACAAATTCTCAGAGTTTAGACAATTTGCAAATTAGTAATAATTTTTTGCTTTTGTGCGATTTACATCCAACAGCAACAATTTAATCCATTTAATTTGAACTTAGAATAATCAGTTTTTATAAAACAAATTGTTTTTCGATAGGTTATGATAAACTAAATATTTAATGTAAAAATTTGATGATTATAAACTTTTGTTTTATAAGATAGTTTTTCTAAGAAATTAATGTTCATTCTTTTCCGACACCATGAAATTGCCCTGATGTAAAAACAAAAACAATTAATTCATCTAAAATTGGAAACCATGCTAGATTGGAACTCTTAATATATTCGAATTTCTAATAAGAAAATGGGAAGAAAAAAAAAAGAATAAAATTTAAAGAATTTTATCTTATTAAATTTTTTTTTTTTTTTTCTATAGAATATGCAACAAAAAATTTGACAATTTTTCTTTTACAAATACTGAATATGTCTTAAAATAATAGTGCTAATTCGAAACAAGCAACATTACTTAAACTTTTGACTTATGATATTGTCTTAAAGAAAATTATTTCAATGAATTTTATAAAGAGCACTGTTTGGATAAAATGACTCTATATTGAAATGTAAATAAATATAAAAATTTATTATTTTCTAATCACCTGGAATTATTTTCTTTTGCTTAATAAAAATATATTAAACAGTACTTATCCAAGGTTGTTTTGGGTCATTGCTATTTGGTACATTTTTTGCAAAAACTATTTAACACTTTAAAAAAAAAATTTATTCATTAAAAGCGTTATTTTCTGCAAGCTAAACATATTGTTACCTCCACATCTATTCAAGATGATATATTATAAAAAATAACATTTTAAATGAAATACTACTCTATTATATTGACTATTACACTAATATTGACACTTTTCTCTTGTACCTATACTACACTTTAGGAGAAAAAGAAACAAAAAAAACACGCTGTCATGGAAATTTTAAGATTTTTACTGGAAAAATCAGGGAAATTTGAAACCTGATTTGAGTGGCCACCCTGATTATTTTCTCTATTTTTATCTTTCATCTCCTGTTGTAGTTAAGTTTGCTTTTTCTAATATTATTTGGTTTCTCATTTTAGCAGGCCAAAAAAAAATTTTACATGTTCTGAGACAGTTATAAAATTTGATTTACTGTACTAAATTAAATAAACTAGGATTTTTATCAACCATTTTTAAAAAAAAGTCTCATAGTCTGTAATCCCTGGTGGCCTCTAGTAATTAAAAAATATATATATATATATGGCTACCAGTAAATTTTACTATGTGCAGATAAAAACTTATGAGGAAATGTAGCATAATTAATAAGCCCATTTTGCAAACAAGTTCCATTGACTTTAGAAATATCTTGAGCAGAATTTTTAATTTAAAAAAAAAAAAAAAAAAAAAATTTTTTTTTTTTTTTTTTTTTTTTTTTTTTTTTTAAATCTGGTGTATATTTGAAATGACCAAATATTATAATTTTGTTTTTTCAAGCAAAAGAAGAAGAAAAATTTCTATCTTATTGTTCAAAATGTTTTAGAATGTTATTAAATCAAGTTATTTTTAAAAATAATATTTTTCTTAATTTATCTTTAGATTAGTTAGATTTAATTTTGAAATTTTGTGTAAAATTCATTTTATTAAGTAGTTGTAGAGATATGGCTATATATGCTTAAAAAGGGGGGGAGATTAACATTACAGGGCCCAAACTATTGGAATCATATATTACAGATTGCAGCTATCCTCTAATTTTGAGGGTCAAACAAAACAAAAAAAAAAGAAACTTGTTAATTCAAAGAAAGTAAATTCTTGTGTCTTATTTTGTTAATATAAGACACAATTGGATATTTATTTCGTTTGTCTGTGCTGCTGTGCTGATCAGTTAACATTTTTAAGGTAAACCCTGTTAAAACTGCATCTTAATAAATGAAAATCCATTTAAGTGATCAAAAAATATTTAGGTTTTACATTTTTTATTATTATTTATTTATTCATTCATTTTTGCACGCAGTAGAATTGTTTGCATTTAATTTATATTCTTTCATAAAATCACCTTAATTTTTTTTTTTATAGGTTGACTTTTATTTAAAAGTATTCAAATTAAACTACCCAATGATTTAATATGCAATTTAACATTCAATTGAAATTTAATAGATTTTTTAAAAACTTTAAATATTCATATTAGAGTGTATAATACTGTTTTAGTAATTTTGTTTCTAATTGGTTTTGTCTTTAGAAGAGTCAGAAGATGCTGATCTTTCGAGAAGTGAATCATCTGTTTCAGGTAAAAATTTATTTTATTTTTTTAGAACTTTACACACCTTAAATAGTTTGCTGTACAGTAGGAAGCATCAATTGAAATCCTTTAAAACTTAAAAGTTCATCAGACTAGTAAGCCTTAGAAATTGTTTCTGATACCCTTAATATTTTAAAGATTCTCATTAGTCAACATAATCTTGAATCATTAAGAAGGGTTTGAATTTAGCAAATCAGGGAATCGTGCAATTTTTGCCAAAACCTAGAAATATCACTATAAACTAAAAAATACGGTCCACAGAAGTTACTTCGCCTAGTTTTAAATTGTGTTCTTTATCACTTGAAAAGAAGAAAATAATTTCCAAATACGGTTCTTGGCTTATATATTTAAAATATAGTATTTAGTTTTGGTCACACACAAAACTTAATCTCTCTATAATTCATTTGTGATGCTTCAGCGGTAAATTCACATTTTGTTTCTTGCCATTTTGTTTTTTGAAATTTCATCAGTTTTTTCAAACCTCTGTGCCTTTAATAGAATATTAATTCAAAACATGAATTTTGAATAATACATTAATATAATCACTTTTTGACAAATTGACATGGTTTTTCACTTCTTTTTCCAGCAGTTATTGCTTTAGATTTCCGCCAAATCATAAGATAGTCAGTCATAAACACAAAAATGGGTGACTGTTCACCTCTAGTTATCAGTATTGAAATCTTCAGAATCTGTACAGTAACTTTTTTTTTTTTTTTTTTCCAAACTTAATTGTTAACAGTTTTCCATAATTTTTTTTTTTTTTTTTTTTTTTTTTTTTTAATTCTTTATGATCTTAGAGCATTAATAAATGCCATTTACTTGATTAATAACAATAATTATAAATGCATTTTAATATTATTTTAATTTACATAGATAAATTAATAATAATATTTTACTGATAGAGTAGTAATAGTCCAATTACCTTTGTAAGATTTACCTATTCTGTTTTAGAATTATGGAAAACTACTAAATGTTTACATGAAGATATAAATTATTTATTTTAATTCAAATGAAAAACATCACTTTTCAAATAATGTTTAGCCTGAAAAAATGTATATATGCAATGCTGCAGTACATTACTTTTCCAACTGTGTCATTGTGTCCTATGTCATGTACAGTGAAAGAAAGTTTCTAGAATAAGCTCTAGTATTTCAAAAACAAGGAATACAATAGAAAAAGTATTTTACTTGTTAAAAGATGCAATATTTTAAAAATATCATTTGAAACTTTATATAATTACATAGTTTAGAGAAATAGTATTTAAAACATTTTTTTATAAATAATTTTCTTATTTCCTATTGCGAATTAGTATCTCAAGTTTTTCAGGGAATACCTTAATATATTCCTTATAATTTCTAATAACATTTGTTATTAGAAAGGTTAAGTAAAAAGAATTTTAAAGCACAGAATATAAATGCAATGGAAATATTAATATTTCAATGTATGTAGCGTGTATTTTATTCTATTATAAACTTAATATCTAGAGCCGATTTGTTAATAATACATGATGTGTAGCGTTTTTAAAAAGAGCCTAAATGTGCTTATTTTGGATTTTTATTTTTTTTAAAGCCTTAAAGATGCTTTTTTCATTAAGTGTTTTTAAAAAGTGCTTAATTTTCCCTTTTTGAAACCTATACTTTTCTTTGCCCTGTCGATTTTCGCCACGTCTTATGCAGAAGCGTGCTTTTTCATATTGTTCTGTTCAAGGTTTTCATAATTCATTCAACCACTATCTATTCGGCATACCGTCAGTCAATGGCATATGCATTGCCTATCGTTTTACATGTTTAATGAAATACTTGCGAGTCCGCATGTACCTTTACTGAAATGGGTTCAGCAAGATGGTCAGGCTTCATTTTTCACCCTCTGATATCGAACCGAAAAATCTCTCGATTTTTAGATAATGGTTAATATAATAGAGAAGCAGAACCAGATTATTTTATCATGATCATGTAAGTTCTTTGAAAATTGTTTAGCTTTTTCTTAATGAATATAGTACTTAAATATATTTTTTGAGTACTTAAAAGGTGCATGGTGCATATTTTTTGTTGAAAGATTTGGTCACTCGACCTGCAATAAAATGCACCTATAAAAAAACAGACTTCGTTGTTTGTTTTTTTAAGAATTGGTAAAATTATAACAAGCCTGTTTTCATTTGTAGGTCATTACACCCCATGGCTGCTTATTGAAGACCTTGATGGTAAAGTGCCTTCTCAACCAGGTGTGTACGAACTAAAAGTGTACAAAGCAAAGAAATCTGCCTATATTGGAAGCTGTGACAACCTCCGTCAGAAACTCACCTTGCACAAGCTAGGTGGTAACTCAGGTCACAAACACCTAGACAAGTTTTTGGAGAGAAACAGAAAAGACGTCCAAGTGCGATACGAGATTATGCCGTCCGCGGCTCAAGCCAAGACAGAAGAGATGAAAAGAATAAAAGCATTTGTTGAACTGTATCATACATCTCCATCCTACAACTGATGTTTTTAGAGATGTTCAGTTCTCTTTCTGTAACTTATGATGTTTGTTTTTTTAAATTATTGATAGTTTCTATGACTTTTCAGGGGTCTGTCTAGGTTTTTTAAGAGGTACCTATTTTCTGAAAATTTAGACATAATTAGTGAAAAATTAAAAATAATACTTAAAGTTGCTTATTTTTAAATTTACGCTTTTTAAAAGTCCTTAAAGGTGTTTTTTTTATTTGTGGTTAGTAAAGAGTGCTTAATTTTCGAATTTTTAAAAAGTGATTTTTTTTTCTTTGCTGTATCAATTGTTCTAAATTACAAAACATGCATGATTTTCACAATTTTCTCTGCAATATTTATCAGAAACTAGTTATTTTATCATGATTATGTAAAGTTTTGGACAATGTTTCTAACTTTTGTTGATTTAATGTATATAAATTAAGAACTTTAAACGATAGAAAAAAATTTGTTTTTATTATAGCACAGATCCTAATTTTTTATTTATTTTTTTTTTTTTTTGAGAGTATAATTAAAAATATTTTTGAGTACTCTGTGCTTTTTTTTTTTTTTTTTTTTTTCAAAATCTGGCTACGCACATTGTAAAAATCATTGCCAAATTTAATTTAATAAAAACATACATTAAACAATACAGTACTAAAAGTTATCTTCAAAAAATTTTAGCTGGGTCACACAGAAAAAGGTTGAACAGAAGAAAAAAAAATAGTGATCTATTAGAATAAGTTTAAAATAGTTCGAATTTCAGCTTATAAACTTTACAGGTGGACAGCCTTGTCATTTCATTTTTAAAAAATTCATTTCATTTCTCATTTTAATACGGCGTAAGCAACCGATTATGCTTGACCCGCCGCACAATATGACTAAACTCCTGCTACCTATCAGTAGAAATACTCCTTTTTTCCTTAGATTGCAGCGAAAACGGTTTTGTGTTGTACTAGCGCTTTTTCTTCCACTTCAATTAAGAAATGAAGTAGCTGGCGCTTCTTTTTCCCCATGGCGTTTCTGGCTTGCTTTCAGTCAGGCATTGGGAGAAGGTGCTCTTCTTACAAGCCGTGTGAGAAGGGGATTCTTCTACTACGTCATAATATCAATCCACGGGAGGGTTCCGTTGCAAATCGAAATGCGTAAGTAATTCGGAGTTTACAGGCATACGACAGCAACATTTTAAGAGGTGGGATAGAGAATCTTAGAACTTGCTTTTTCAAAAGTATATTGAAACTACCGTTTTTCCTTAAGTTGAATTTGTGAAGTTACCGCTAAATGGTAGTAAATTTGTCCAGACAGACCCCTGCTTTTAATGAACTCATTCATTGAAAATTATCATTTATTTATATTTAACTTCATAATTTTTATTAGTATATTTTTAAAATCATATTTCTAAACTCTTCAGAAGACGCATAATATATTTAGCTGTTGAAACAAGTGTATTTTTTTGCAATTTCTATTGAGCACTTTGATTTACAATTTTTTTCATGTCATATTTTTAAAGTAACTGACAGACTTGCTCAAATATGCTTAAAATATGTTTTTTTTTTAATAGATTTTAATGATAAAATGTCGAAGTTTGTTCCTAGATTTGATTTAGCATTTTATAATGTTGAATAAATGTCTTTTATTGTATTTATAAGTTGTGTTATACTTCTTTTTTTTGTATGTAAGTGCAATTATATTTGCTTAACCTTACAATGCTTGGCACTGCATAATCAGTTCTGATTTTCAGTCTATAACCATTGCCAAAAGCTCATGATAAAGTTTTAATGTGTAAGACTGATTCACTGGATTTTTAGGTGTAAGCTGTAGCCTTTTTCTGTAGCCTCTTGCTATTAAAAATGCCAAGCCAAGTGTAAATTTTCAAAATACACTGAAAATACATATTTTAATAGGATTTTTCTTAATAATCAGTATTTTAAAATGGTTTACTTAATCAATAATGCAAAAAAAAAAAATAATAATAATAATTATAACCTTTCCGCCATTGCTTTATTTTAATTCCACTGTTGTTACAATGAGTCCTTAAATTTAATTTAAGAGAAAAGGGATTAAAATGATCAATAGCGTTGGAGGGAAGGTACAGGTGAGGTATAGTGGTAGAAGTTGTACAGCAAAAACCGTGATGGTCTATAAATAGGTTGACTAAAGCAAATAACCATATTATGGAGGGAAGTGTGTGTGATGAGAATAATAAAAAAACGCATAAATCAGAACATTTTAAAAATAGAAACAAAAAAATTCTTACATCTGGGAAAAGACCTGGAACAAAACAAGTAAAGTACGATAAGAAGTGAGTTACTCACCCATTTGTGAATCGCTGAGGATGTTGGAGAATCGAAATCATGGCTATAAAGTACCACCGCAAAAGGGCTAAATAAACTGACCACATTTGATGAGATCAAACAATTTAGAAAATTTATTAAAAAAAGGTTACTAATTTACAGCAAAATATACATTTTCCCAACAAAAAGAAAATGCAAAGATTTCAACATTTAAAGAAAGAGACGCCAACAAATTCGGCGCAAAATAAATCATTGTGGTGAGTTATACATTAAATCTAAAGAATTTACCTCAGCTAAAAGGTATATAAAATATTAAAGAAAACTAACGAATTCAGTAAAAAGAGAAAGGGGAACAACACCATATAAATGGCGGATAAAACATAGCCAAAAGGCGAAGATCTTAAAAAAAAATGAGCGGACACATAGGACCAGCCCGAAGGCCGTCCTGGAGGTGAACTGAGTAAAAAAGACGCTGTCGAAGATTAGAAAGTTTTGGGAGGAAAAGGGAAACTGACCGCAAGACGGGAAGGATGGAAGAAGAAGAACTGTAAAAAAGACAAGATGGCTAAGCAGCCAAAAATGGGGGAAGTTAATTAAAATTTGAATGGCGCTAAAAACAACAAATCAAGGTAAAAAGAGGTGGTAACAGGCTCAAGTAATTAAATAATTATTTGTGCATCTGTTAAGGGTGTACTGAGGAGGTTAACGCTAAGGAAAATTGGCCTCGCAAAATAAAATGCAAGGATGTTTATCTTCCATCCTCTGAAGTTTGTTGTATTCATTCATAGAAGAAATTAAATATAAGTTATATTTAAAAATAATAAAACAAACTTTTTTTAAAAAAAATTTCAACCTCAAAGAAAATAAAATCTGAGAAACAGACCTGTATAATATGTGCAAATGCCGTTCACGGAAAATTTGTGACCATTTCATAAATTTTTGTTTCTATGTTACTAAAAAAAAAAATTATTTTTTCGCCTTTTCCTACCAATGCAAACGCGATATACACTTGCATTCACATGATTTAAAATCACACGTCGATATTCCTATTTACGCTATTTGAGATCGTATTTCACGATTATATATCAAATACCGCTTTTCATATTCACACAATTTAAAAGCGACTTAAAAATTATGCATCGGAATTAGTATTCACGCGATTTTAAAATCAAATGTCGAGTTCATATTTACACGATTTTAAAATCAAGTATCGAGATTCGTATTCACGCTATTACAAAATCAAGCATTGATTCGCATTCACTCGATTTTTCTTAATTAAACGTCAAGATTCTGTGATTTCAAAATCACACATTACAATTCATATTCACAAAATTCAAACAAATGAATAAAATCTCGCATCGATTTTTTTTTAAACATTGATAACATTCTGTGGCTTTCTACAGACACTTTTTTCTTGTTCAAATTTCAGGTTCCTTTTTTTTTCAGTTATTTAAAAAGTGTTTTTGCTCCTAACTTGATTTCTATTTACAGCTTTTTTGGTTTTTTAACAAGCTCATCCATGTGGTATAAATCCATATCAAGTTCTATAAAAATTAAATATATTTTTTTTTAAGAAAAAGAATTCATGATTTTTACGCGAATGTCCGTAAAAGTGTGGAAATTACAAGAGTTAAGCAATGTGAACAGAAAGTTTTTTTAACTGAGATTTTGAATTAGCAACAAGTTTTTTTTTTATCTAAGTCTGCTGAGAAATCAAATCTAGCTATCAGTGTTCCTGAAGGCAGCAATACAAGGTTACCGGGGAAAACCTTAAAATACAGGGAATTTTGATTTTTTCTTTACGAACTGGGAAAATACGGGAGATTTCGTTTCTTATTTTCATCTTTTAAAAAATGGTGACCTCAATCTGCCTATAATTATTTCCTTTTGTATGTTATCATATTATAATCTAATATCTCACCCAGTTTGAAAATTACACAAGCCTGCGAAATTGAACTTCTTGAAGAATACAAGAGAAGTTATTGTTGATTTATATGTTATTTGATGTGCTGATTTCGAAAATGGCCTTCATTTTCCCCAATCACATCAGGATTTTTTATAAAATCGATTTTAATTTTTTTACTAAAATTCTATTTGGAAAGGAATTCTCTTAAACAATTTTGCATGTACTATCCGGTAACTGTTCTCTTCATTCATTTTGATCTATGTAAAATTTAATTTTGTGAAAGAAAATTGATTTTTGAGCCATCAGCAAATTTTTTATAGGTTAAAATGGATAAAAAATACTGTTACCAGACCGCACAAGTCACCTCTGGTCGAGAGAAAAACAATAAGTTCCTTGTGTTCAAACTTTTTACATCAGTTTCTAGAAGAAAATCACCAACATACCATTTTAATTTGTTTTTATTGGGATAACTTTCGTAAAATTGACAATTGACCAAGAATAACAAATAATGTGTATGTGTATATAAAAGTTTGAAACAAAAGAGAAAAGTTTCTATTAAAATACATACTCGTTTTCCTCTGAAACTTATTTTTGATGATCTTCTTTTATGCTTAATCTCAGGTTAATACCGAGCCATCATCCAACAGTAGTCAGCGAGCATATTCTTGTCCCATCTTTCTTGATATTTACGCTCCATATCTCTGATATCTTGATCCCCTTGTTCCTCGCTGACTGCTCCTAAATTTTCAGGGAAAAGTCCACATGTGGGTGAAGGAAATGCATTTTTACACTCATGGAGCAACCCAACTTCATTACAATTTCCTTATAATCATGATCCTTTTAATTACCCAGAAATTTACTGACGACATCTTTGAAAGCATCTTTTTCCATTTCTGTCATGTTAGTTTCAATTCTTAATCCTTCATGAGTTTGCGGATATCTGGACCAACAAATATTCCTTCTTTCAACTTAGCTTGGGATAAACCTGGAATTTTTTTGCACAGGTATTTGAAACAATTGCCATCTTTTGGAACAGCCTTGACAAACTGCTTCATCACACCTAATTTTATATGTAGCGGAGGTAACAATACTTTTTCGGATCAACTAAGCTGTTTCGAACGTTCTTGGTGCCTGTGTCAAGATTTTGTCTTTTCGGCCATTCTTTTTTGACCCAATGTTGAGTCTTGACACGGCTGTCCCACTCACAAATGAAACATGGGTACTTTGTAAATCCCCCTTGTTGACCAAGAAGCATGGAGATAGCTTTCAAATCACCGCAAATGGTCCAACTGTGGTCGATATATTTTATTTTGTTCTGGACGAGAACCAGGTTTTCGTAGCATTCTTTTAAATATACTGAGTGTCCAACTGGTACTGATGCATACTGGCTCCCATGATGAAGAAGAACAGCTTTGAGGCATCTTTTAGATGAATCTATAAACAGCATCCACTCATCTTTATTGTAGATGACGTTAAATTTGCTCATCAATCCAGGAACATCAGAACAATAGACCAAGTTCTCCTCTTCATCAAAGTACTTAATAAAATCCTTTTCACGATTTCTGTACCAATAAAAAGATGTTCCTTTGCCCAATAAGTTTTTTTCTTTCAGTCTGGAGCCTAACAATTCTGCTGCCTCTTTCGAAAGTTCTTGATTTGCCTCTTTCGAAAGTTCTTGATTTTTCCATTTATACCCACGAACATGGCAGGAACAAAAATAACAATCATCAAAGTGGTTTGGGGGCCTCCCACACACAAACTTTATGAGATGCCCAAGATTTGTCCAGATATCCGAGTTTCATGCCAAAATATGCGAGATAAAGTTGTCTTACATAGTGTGTAATGCTCCTCATGCGATTTTTAACAACACTATATTCGCCGCATATGTAACAAAAGTCATCTGGGAAATTTCCACAATGTCTCGAGCTCGAAGCCATGTTTCACGAAACGCACAGAAAAAAGCCGACTTTATAATGACTCCCTATTACGCTTGCTAGTGTTTCTGAGAGGTCAGCGAACCTAAATAAGGATTCTCGCGGCGCTATTGGTAGAGAGAGATTGTGACAGAAAGAGGGACGGTGACAGGAAGTAGTGATAGAGGGGTACTTTTGAAGATTTAACCAAAGTAGAATGCTGGACAGTCAAGAAGGGAAGAAATTCAATAACGAAATTTTTTTTTATGGTAAATGTTCATAAAAATGTCAGTAAAATTGAATTTTTTTAAAAAACGTGACGTGATTGAAAATTTTCCTTATTATTTTTCATTTCAGCACCAAAAAATACATTAAGTTCAGCTATCAGACCCCTTGTATTCTTTTCATCGCAGGCCTGTGTTATAGGTTAATATTGAAGAGAGATATTGTATCATATTTACGTCCAGTATGTGCGAAACAATTTCTTGATTTTAACGCTTTTATTATCTTGTATTACGCACTTAGGGGGGGGGGGGAATCAAATTATTAACCATAGCAGCAAAATAACTTGGGCCAATATTTATGAATATTGGCTCAGTAAGAGTTCAAAGGGCGTTTATTTTCTGATATTGGCCCGATATAGAATTTTCCCATTCACCCGATATTTTACAACCAATATCGCTCCTACCAATATCGCTAATATAGTTTTTTAAAATTGGCCGTCGAGCTTTTAGTGAAACAAAAACGACTAGCTTAATGACTCTTGCTGAAAGTATGTGACTAAATTAAATTACATTAAGTGAAATTTTAAGTATAAGCACATAGATAGTAATGATGACGATGATGGACCGATATTTCAATGAGCTAAATTCGTGAAAGTGTTTATTCGTTTTTTTAATTAAAATGTAAATTACATTAGTTTTATTATTTTAGATTTCTTCTTTGCAAACACTGAAAAATAGTTTGATAAAATAAAGAGAAAAGTTAACAATAACCATACTCAGTAAGTACGATATTGTAAAAGAGGAATTAAAATTCAAAAATAAAAATAATTTCTAACTATACCGAAATTCCTATTTACTCAAAGTATAATAGTAAGAATAGATACGAGCATTAATGTGTGTTTAAATATTTAATACTAAGTAAAAAAAAAGAAGAAATAAACTGCACTATTTTAAAAAAGAAGAGCTTAAAAAAAATTTAATTATTATTTAAAAGCTTAAAAAATAAAAGCTTTTTTTTAGAAAAAAGCAAATCGAATTTTTTTTTTTACCTGAATATTTTAAATTGAGCACATAGGTTATATATATCGATAATGGATATTTTTCAATGGACCAGATTCATGAAAACCAAGGCTAAAGAGAGCAGAAGGGCTAATTCATTCCGATTAGAGCTGAAGCTACGATTTCCCTCCTCATGACGTCACTGTGTTCACAGTTCTCTGAGAACGCAAGCAAAGATATTATGATAACTTTGCATCTTTCTCTTTGTAAAAATAAGTTAGACTTTTTCTGGTTATTAGCTTTCAAACTTTACGTAATTAACACATTATTTCCGTTCATAAACATAGTTCGAAAAAACTTTCTTGGCCATTATATTAAAAAAATACCATTTTAAACTTATAAAAATATTTTACTAGTTGGCGAAAATGACACTATAAATACTTTATTTTAAAAAAGTTCAGTTTTAACTTTGATTATTAAGAAAAATGAAAGCATATATCGACACTTTTTTATCTACATATTCTTTTATAACAATAAGTTGAGTTAAATTTAGAATCCCTGAATCATGAATACTGAATCATTAGGAAACATTAACCTTAAACGCTAATTACTGAAACAAAATAATAATTTAGGTTCATAATGACATTAGAAATTTTACAATTGTTTATAGATATTTAAATTTAAGATGATATAATTTATAGATATTTAAATTTAAGATGATATAATTTATAGATATTTAAATTTAAGAGAATATAATTTTTTTTAAAAATCATAAATATTTAGAACAACTACATTAAAAAATATGTTATGAAATTATAAAAATTTCAACTATACACTATATATTTTATTTATACTTTTTATTTACAGTTTAATTTTCTTTGATTTTATCCATTTTTTAATTTTTTTCTCCTGCCTTTCTTTTTGAAGTTACGAGGCGGTTTCTATTTAGATAATGAATTTTTATAAAAGTTCTTAACGATAGAAAAAACGTATTGCTGTTTTATATTAACTGTGTCCATTCTTTACATAGTTGTTCATTTACTTTAGGGAACACGCGGAAAATTATATTTTTTCCGTTTGTTTTTCTATCAGAATTTTTGCAAGTTGCAATCGCGCAAACTGGCATTTCGTTAATAGTTTTACATTTTTGTAAATTCACTGCAAAAACTGAGGAAAGTCATTATAGAAAATAACAAATGTCTTAGAATATGTCACAAAAAGAAATGCTCCAATATTAGTTAGAGCTAGTAAGGCCGAACGCTCTGTTCTTGAAGTTAAAGTGCGAGCTTTGCGCCAAAGTGACGTCACTAGAGAAAATCGGAGGATTGGCGCGGCGAGAGTTTCTTCAAAGGATTCAACCAGCCCTTCTATTCTCTTTAGCCCTGCATGAAAACACTGATATTTTAATGCAAAATCGAATAAATATCTAAATATATACTGTTTCCGTTCAATCTGCTGCTAATTTTAATTAAGTAATTAGGCTGCAATTAAGCATTATTTTAACTTAGAAATAGGTGAAATAAAATAATATTTTCCTCTGAATTTTAACACCCCTGATTTCATCCGAAAAGAAATGTTGATTCCCCCTGAAAAGCAGAATAATAATTTCTTTAGCTATTTTAATGATAAATAAACTGTTTGAAGTTTAAAAATCTTTCTTCCATTTTGCGCACACTTTCAGATCAAAGCTAAAAGAGCATTGAAATAGCTTTAGCGGATGGAGGCGACACGCTTCCATTCAGCACAAGTGACGTCATAACCACATATGGATCTTTTTTGATTGCATTATTTACAGAGGCCTTTTGGGGATATTTAAATTTTTAATAAATAAATGAATGCTAGAGGAAAAAACAATTAGATATTCGGTTTCAGAAGAGAATTTCCAATAAGTTATGATTGAAAATATTAAAAACTATAGAGATGTTGTAATTGTCCACTACAAATACAAGGAACATTTTATGTATTTATTTAATTTTAAAGACAACAATTTCTCTTCTTTTTTTAATAAAAGCATAGAGTTGATTAAACTGCTTGTATAAGTGTGTAATAAAACATGATTTTATTTTTTTAACTTCATTAAATAATTTTAAAATTAGAAGGGATTTTAAAATCACAGAAACCGATATCATTCATTTGATACATTATATTCCCAACTTGACATTGCACTTTAAGGAGATCACGGATACCTACACATTGACCCAGAACATCAGCGCTAGCTGATCGTTTATAAACGTTATACAATTGAGCTCTTCATAAGTTAGAATGTTAGTTAACATAAAGCTAAATAAATACAGAGCGGAATCACACATCGATGTTGTTGAAATATGATTCGTTCTCGTCTACGTCTTTTACTTAGATTTATTATTTGTTTATGTATTTTATTGTAACCGAGATATATTTTTGGTTTATGCGACTGACAACTTCGATGCATAATTAGCTTGTTCGTGCCTGTCTTTGGTCATGGTTTCGTGCCTGTCTTTTGGTTAAGTAAAAAATATATTGCGAAAGAATTGAAATCTTTGTGAAAGAATTTTTTCTTTTCTTTTTTTTTTAAGAATATAAAGTGTGTCACTCAAGAGAATTGATACCTGACGGGCTTGGCTTACTCGAAATAGAATGGAAAGAACAGTTGCTAAAGTAAACAATTGTCACGTTTCAACAACCAATCAGAATCAAGATACTCATACTACGTCACTTGCAAATATCCCATTACAGTGTGTTTCTTTTTTTCTCCTTGCATTTTCTCTTTTCCCTACTACTTTGCGTTTCCCGTTTTTGTCTTATTTACTTTTATGATGTAAATCGAAAGCACGCGCCCACTTTGATGGAACTGATAGCATTAAAACCTAGTTTTTCGTTTAGATCGGGTGTACGTAAACTGCGGAACTGAGGTTTAAACTACCGATAGTTTAGATTACGTTCTAACGATTCAGCCAACTTTGGAACATTATTTACGTCGCACTAGAGCTGCATAATTGGCTATTGGCAACGGCCTGGGACACATCCCTGAGGATGATCTAAAGACATGCCATCACAATTTTTGATCCTCTGCAGAGGGGATGGCACCCCTTCTTTGGTAGCCTGACGACCTGCTCGTGAAGTCCCTGCACTTTCAATAGAACGGTTTAAGGAGAGCCTATCCCACGCTCCTTCGGTCCCTATGCAGGCTGATCAAAGTGCTCACCCACCCACGTTCTGATCACAGCCAATGATGCTTGACTTCGGTGCTCTACTGGGAACCTTGTCTTTACGATCAGTCCACTGCGGGACTAATTCAGCCTACAAGTTTAATAATTTTGGATGCCGCTTATTTTTAAGCTTAAGAGTAAATATTCAATCGGAAGATACCCGGAAGTCTTACGTCAAATTCATGGAGTCTAGAGTATCTTTAGGATCCCTGGTCAAATTTTAACCCCTAACACCATCTGTGCTTAATTTTACTCTTTCAACCAACCATAAATAACGGTGTCTGTTGCCGGAAATGTAGGAACAATCAATCAATCAATTATCTCAAGTGTAAATTGATTATTATCACGTGATGTGACCAGTATTTTATTTGTTGACAGAACAACATGGCGAGTAATGGTGACGAGTATGACACTAGTTGGTATGATAATTGTTCTTATGGTACCATTCTAAAAAATATAAATTCCTTTTTAATCTTTGTATCCTAGTTTTGTCTTAACTAAAATGAAATGCACAAAATAAATGCTGAACGTTTATTTTGTGCTGTCGTAGAACAGAATCAAAATATTCTGTAAACCAAAACTTTCTGTAAATAATCTCATTTTATTTAATTAAAAATTTACTATATTTTTCCGAACCTTTACTACATGAACAGCATTTAGATGTATTTTTTATCTGTAATTAGTTTTGTGATACATAAGTTAATTTTGTGATATTTTTATGATAATATGCATTTGTTTTTATTCTAGGTATTGAGTTTTTTTAGCCTTTTTATTTCTTTGTTGTTTTGGTGATTGTAGTTGGTTCGAACAGACACCAATACAGAGTTGACCCTTCCCGTAAAAATCAAAATATATTTTAGAATTACAAAGAGAAAATTTTTTATCATACTCTTATTTATCTGTATCGTGATCTGTCGAGACCAATTTCAATCGCCCTGGTACGAGTTACACCTTTCAAGTTGGTTATTTTTTTACTGTTTTTTTTTTAGTTGCCTAGAACTAGGTGATTATTCTGCCACAGATAACGATCTACCTTATCTTGCTCTTATTTCGATTCCCAGTATTGTAAATACAATATTTTTTTATTACAAGATAAGAAATGTTAAATGATTTATAATATGAGCATATTTTCATATTGATACCCAATGATATTCTGTGTGTCAGTCCGCCCTTGTGCAAAGAAGACTTTTGGTACCGCTTATTTATATATAGATGTTTATATATAGGTATACAAGGGTCTGCTTAGAAGAAATTTGGGTCTGTTAACGGACCCTTCACAAAATATCTTTTCATAAAAATGGACCCTTTGCAAACTATTTTAACTTCATTACGGACCCTTCACAAAATAATTTATCTTTTAAACGGACCCTTCACAAATTTGTTGATCTTCATTACTGTTTTGTTAATCTAATATACCCTTCCCTGGGGGAAGAAAGAGAGATGTACTCGAACTAAGTTCTGTCTTCGGCAGACGCTTCTTCCTTGTCCGACGCTTGTCTGAAATGAATATTCTGCGTTTAGCAGTATGTTAAATACCAAATATTTGTATGTTGCCAAATATTTGTGTGTTTTTTTTATTATAATTTTACAGTGCTGAGCATAATCTTGTATCTATTTACAATTTAAAAACTCCCTGAAAAAGTTCTTTGCAATAACAGGACCCTATTTGCACAAATTCACAAAAGCAGGACCCTGGTTGAAAGAATGTGACTTAACGTTTATTTTATATTCACAAATTACGATTAATTTTTTCACAATTAAAAAAAAAACAGAACCTTTCACAAAACGTCTGGACAGGCCCCTGCATTGTTAAAATTTATCAAAATATGTAATATTATGTAAAAATTGAATTTGAGCAGGACCCTGGTTGAAAGAATGTGACTTAACGTTTATTTTATATTCACAAATTATGATTAATTTTTTCACAATTTTACAAAAAACAAAACCTTTCACAAAACGTCTGGACAGCCCCCGCATTGTTAAAATTTATCAAAATATGTAATATTATGTAAAAATTGAATTTGATCCTCGATTTTCAAATTACCCTTTTATAATATTTTATGTGTATATTTCACGAAGTAATTCTTACTTATTATCAAAATAACACAAAAAGTTGAAGCTTTTTAAAAAATAATTAAAGCCAAGCTAAAATACAATCTCTGTATAGATTTTCTTTCAAAGAAAAAAGGATTAGTTTCTGAACAACTTTAAAGCTTTTTTTTTTTTTTACAGTTTAATCTGAAAATTATGAGACATTTAGAGGGCATTTTTAAATAGAAAGAAATTCATTAAAAATAAATTAAATGACAAAGTTTAAAATCACTAAAAATGCTAGTCCCACAGTGGACTTATTGTTATTGTTCGGGGACCTAGCAGATTCCCGAAGTCAAGCATCACTGACTGCGGTCAGTGTGCAGGTGGGTGACCACTTGGATAAGGCTGCGTAGGAACCAAAGGTGTGTGGTATTGGTCCTCGTTAAACTGTTTTACCGTAAAGTGCTCGACTGGTCATCAGACTACCGAAGCGGGGGTACCATCCGCACTGCAAGGGATCACAATTGTGATGGCCTGTCTTCGGATCACCCTCAGGGATGTTTCCAGGACTGTCGCCAATAGCCCATTGTGCAACTCTAGTGCGACGTAAATGAACTACAACAACAACTCACAAAATGGTAATCTAACTCCTCTAACGCAGATGACCAAGGTCAAAATTTCAGATATAGCCAGTTGTTAATTTTACTTTTATATATTACTTTTATCCTTATATTATATCCTTTTTTTAAATGCTGCAAGTTGTGCTTTCATTCAAAATAAAACTAAATTTAGCTAATAAGAATCATGTTTTAATTTAATATGCATAAACGAAAGCAGTTTATTTTCTCCTTATTTTTTCCCCCTTAGGAATAACACTTTTTTGTTTAATAGTTATATATGGCAAATCACAAATAATGGAATTAATTCATATTTTTAATTTCAGGGTTGCTGAATTGAAAAAAGCTTTATTAGAGGACTGCAAGTTAGAAAATATAAAAAAAGTATGTCAAGGAAAGCCCCTTCCAGATGCATTGAGATCAGAGATTTGGCAGGTAATTTGTTATTTTACAATGCTATGAGGGAACTATTTTAACAATTTTCCTGGGGTATTATATATCGGTACTTATACGTTGGGTTTTAATTGTTTATTGTGATTTCATTTTCAAAAATGTTCATATGTAATTGCATGTGATTTTACTCCAGTTATGCACAGATTATATATATATATATATATACACACAATTAAACCCCGCTATAGTGAACACAGTTTATGGTAAACTCCCGAATATAGTGAACAAAATGCTCGGTCCCTTGCATTGCTATACACGTATAATGTTATTTTTTGTGGATATAGTGAACTAAAAAAGTGAGGAAGTTGGATATAATGAACTTTTTTCTGTCTTTGGCTGATTTTTTTTTCCTTCTTTTTTGGTAATAATTTTGAAATTTCTACTTCAAAATAATTACATATACCGATTTTTAAAACCATCTATTGTGGGGAATGTAGTGATAAGCATTTTTTCTTGTTTGCTTCTTTTATCTCACGTTCCCATCTCTAAAAAACCAAGCAGATGTTTCCAACCCTGGCAGATGATGCACCTGTAAGGTGTCAGTGGGATCAATATGCATTTTCTGTCAGTGGGAATGAATAATTATTCATTATTGGTCAAAGGTTTGGATATGTGTTAATGAGGCCCTCATTTCAACTCCTTTTTGCTCTCAGTTCAGTGAAATAAAACCTGCAAACAAGTGTCTCAACTGTCGAGCTGTCAAACAAGTGTCAAACTGTCGAGCAGTAAAAGTAAAACGTTCTCCATTGATGATAAAATGGACATAATCAGGAAAATTGAAAATGGATGTAATCAAGCTGATATTTGCAGGGAATATAAACTATCCAAATCTGCAGTTTGTAACATATGGAAAAATAGGCAATTAATAATTTCTGCTTATGAAAAAAATTTAGATGGCAGAAAAAAGTTGGAAACGCAGATCACAAGGATGTTGGAGAAGCATTACTGAAGTGGTTCACCCATCGAAGAAGCCACAAATCTTCCAGTATCTGGGCAAATGTCAATGAATTTGCTAAGCGATTTTATGATACTACTTTTATGTGCTCGAATGGAAGGTTAGACAGGTTTAAAAAACAAAATAACAGAAATTCAGAAAAAATTATCTGAGAGTCGGGAAGTGTTTCCATATCTGATGTTGAGGATTGCTCATCAGCTAAAGATTACTAATTTTTTTTTTGTACGCAAGACGAATAGTAATGAAAAATAACACATTTTTTGCTACTACATAATATTTTTCAGTCATTTATTTGAATAATGTGTAATAAAAGGAAGCAGTTTGGGAACCATTAGTTAAATTACCTGCGTAATGAATATAGTGAACTCCCGCTTATAGTGAACCAAAATTTCGGTCTCTTGAAGGTTCACTATAGCGGGGTTTGACTGTATTTACATAAACTTCGTACTTATCAAAAATTTTATTATTTTTTATAATAAATATTGCCCAGTAAATTCCCTTTGACATATTTTTCCTTTAGTCACGTTTATAGTTCTGACAATTTATTATTTCTAACCTGAGTTGGCATAGTTAAAATCCCTTTGCTATTTTGTTACTTTTTATTCTGATTAAGTCGTGTCTGTAAAATACATGATAAGTTTTTGTGCTGTTTATAATTCATGATAATTTTATGATTCATTTCATTCTACCTTTTACATCGTATTTTTCATCATTCAAAACAATTATTTCACAATAATTATTGTGTTTTTATATTGTATTATTATTCTTAATAAGGGCTGCTACATTTTCATTTTCAATATTTATTGTTAGCAATAATTATGTTCAATATATGCTTTTTTAAGGTATAAAAGTCATATATCAATATAATATATTTAAAAATTTGTATAGTTATTGTAACATAAAATTATCAATGTTTCAGTCTATTGACATAGCTTTAAACTGTCCAAAGCTTTATTGTCATAAACCTTCAAATCTTGCTTTAAAACTATAATTATAAACTATATAATTAATTATTCTTGCTTTTCAATCCTCGAAAATCACCTGTTACTTGAGGATTAACTAATGGGTTGAAAAGAACTGGATGGAGTAAAGTCATTTTTCTAGATATTGAATTTTTTTTTCTGTTACTATTTTTAAACAGAAAAGTAATTTTTTCATGCATTAAATTTTGGTTTAATAAATATATACAATGAACAAGACATTAAAATGATAAAGTACATTACACCAATTCCATGTGTAATAGGGCAGTCTTCTTCAGTTAATTGCTTTCCTTTCTCAATAGTATCTCTCTGCAATGTTAAAGTAATGCATATTGAACAAATATGTTATTAATGCAGATGAATATTTTACTTTTCTCATTAGATATGCCTTTCTGTAAATACAAAAAGTGATGAAACCTGGGATGAAATATTTGATTTACCCATCCAACCTCAGATCCGGAAAGACTGCCAAAGCTTAGTTGGTGTGTATAATCCATTTCATATCTTCTCTTTTCATCCAGCTTTGTAATTACATTTTAACTCACTTTATCATTCATGCAGCTGTATAAGTTAACATTTTAAAAATCAAACAAGAAGGTCAATAAAAAATAAAAAATTTCACCAGTGGTTCTGATGCATTATCTTTTATAAGTAGTATTGATTACTTATGAAAAGTATTGATAATTATTGTTTATTACTCTTGATTATTTCAAAAATTTATCACCTATATATGTTTTGCTTGTTGTAACACCTTTGGTTTTTAAATGACCCATTTATTTGAAATTTTGTCATTACAATAAATAACTACAATATATATCATTGTTAAAACTAAATTTAAAAGAAAGTCAAATATAGTATGCTGGAATGTCATGCAGATAAAACATATTGACTGACTTTTTACAATGTAAAATGCTTTACTGTATTTCCTGCTAATGTCTTAAAATTATCTCAAATTGAAGATTACCGTCAGATGGGGTAACTTTGTGCAAACTGCAGTGGTGCAAGTGCTGTGCCGATCTGCGCCAATTGTGGAAACCTGCTCCTACATGCTCCAAATTGAAGTATTTGGCTTAAATTGCACCAATCTGCGCCAAAAAGGATATTTTCCCATGGCTATCGCTAAGTCACAATTTTGCAGCAACCAAGCTACTGCCATGTGGTAGGTTGCTCTGGATTCAGTCAATACCTTGCACTCTCATGTGCAACTCTGATTCATTTTGCAAGATATTCTCAATTTCAGGCTTCATTTTTTTCCTCAGAAAAGGAACCGAAACTTCTCTCAAATTTTCGGGGACCAACTAAACATTGCCAAATTTTAATAGCAAAAGAAAATTTTATTTCTCTTGTTAATTTCATCGTTATTGAAATGCCATCGTCGTCGTCCATGGCAAGCTAATGGCCTTCTTGCGCTATTCTATCTTTAAGTACCATGATCTTTGAATTAACTTGGGGACCATTCACTAAGTACATATTTTTATGTTAATCCTGAGAGCAGTCACAAAGCTTCATAACCTCAATTTCCATATCCCTTTTATTCATTTAATTTAATAAAGATAAGAATTAAATAAGTTTCTTAAATAAAAATTTTTTATCTGAGGGACCATCCACTAATTGCATATTGTGTTTTAAACATTTATTTTACTTTATTTTTTTTACTAATATTTTTTTTTTTTACTTACTGCATTTTATTATTGTATTATTACTTTCAAAATTCTAATTGCTTTTAATTTGTTTTAGGAAAAAAACTTAATTATATTTAGAGGCAAGATTTTAAATAAGTATGAACAGAGGGGCTTTCAATATTTTAATTGCAGCAAAAAATCTTATGTTTTTTAGATTTGTCATTCAAAAATACTTTAATTCATCTCTTAATGATTTGATTTAAAACAATTGATATAAAAAAATTTTAATATCACAGATTTGTTAAATATTATGAGTGTAGGGACAAAATAATAATTTACTTTTGGCAGAAAATTGTTCTCGTCAATATTCATTGTATTTGCATTTAAAAATTATTAAATTTTTTTTCATCATAGAAATACTGTACTAGGTAATCAATTTTAATAAAAATTTATTAGGGGCCATTCACTAATTTACATTTGTAATATAAATTTATTAAAGTTTTCTTAATTTGATTAATTCTTTACATATTTTTATAAATTCGGTATGATCAATATTAATCTTGTTAATGTTTTGTTGAATATATTATTACAAATAACATTTATTTAAATTTTTAGAAAAATACTTCAGATAACCTTAAATAATAGTTAAATTAATTAGAGTTTTGAATTACCTTTTACAGAATTAAATAAAGTAACTATTAATTTAAAATAAAGTATGAGCCACTCAGTATTGAGTTTATTTAAATTGCTTTAGCCAAAAGCTTTTTTTTTAAGAAATATTTCCACTATATTAAATAAATTTGTATGTCTTTTCCAAACTGAGACACCATTGATTCACTTGCTGTTTGATGAAATGGTGTCTCTAGTTAAAGCATTGTTAAGGCGTTTTTTAAAGAGTTCTGCTTTTCTTAGTTTGTCAGGAAAGGACTTAAAATCATTAAATGTAGAAAACGCAGAAATTTGCCAAAATTCAAATTTAATAGATTCAAATTTAATTTTAAAGTTTAAATTTAATAGACTAGATACCACAAAGGCCAGGTCTTTTTACTTGGCATGTGCAAAAAAGTTATTAAAGAATTGCCTCTTGAAAATAGGTTACTGCACCATCTTAAAGTGTTGCATCCTATGATGAGAATGGAAGACACTTCTATTAATTCAATAAGATATCTGGCAACAGTAACTCCATCCATTATAAAACCTGAAGAGGCATCTTTAACTAGATGACGAGGTTACGTGGAGAACCAGAAGGTTATTCTTCTGACTCAAATGAATATGCACCAATTAATGTGTTTTGGAAAAACTATTTTGTGAAGAAAGATAATTTGGGAAATATCAAATATCCTCTTTTAGCAAAGCTTTTTAAAGCTCTTTTGTGCATACCACATGGGAATGCTGATGTTGAAAGAGGTTTTAGTGTGAACAAAAAGCTACTTGACAATAGTTTAAATTCCCATAGTGTTAATGGTTTGAGACAAGTTGTGTCACATATCACAAAATAGGGGGTTTAAATAACTTTAAAGTTGACAAAGATATGATTAAAGTGGCTCCTGCAGCATTTAAAAATTATTCTGCTCGATTAGAGGTTGAGAAAAAAGAAAGCGCAAAGAATGTGAAAACAGTGAAGCTGAGGAAAGCAGATTGAAAGCTGCTGAAATTGATTTTAAAAAAAAAAAATTGAAGGCTTCTTAGGAACTCTTAGCCACAGCTGAAAAAAATATTAAAGATGGGTAAAATAATAAAGACATGTCGATTATAGAAAGCGGACAAATCCTTTTATCTGAGGCTAAGTCGAGTATAGCAGAATATTTAACAGCATTGAAAGATACCAAAAAGAAACTTAATTTGTTAATGCAGGGACCTGCAAAAAAATGTAAAAAATAAGGTATGTTATTAATGAACAAAATTAAAAATTCTTGTTATTAAATTCTTGTTTTAATTTTTTTTTTAATTATATATGCTCCAAATCTTTGTTTTGCTGCTCCAAAATTGCTTTTTTGTTGCTTCAAAACCGTGTTTTGCCACTTGCACCACTGAAACTGTCATTTTTTTTCAATTCTTGCGTCGTGCCATCTAGGGGTATTTTTTTTACGCTCAGTATCAACTGATTTGAGTTGTTAACATAACGAACTAATGGTTTACCAAGAACTGGCTATGTAAACATCATCGTTCTTGAAAAATTGTGAGCTCAAGTTACAAACAGTTTCAAATTTTTAACGTCGCAAAATCGGAGGCTGGAAAGTCTTCTCGGTTGAAGAAGTTCTAGTTATCCTGGCCAGGAAGGTAGGTTATACTTAAAAGTCTTATCACTTGAGTTAACATATCATGCATAATTTTTTGTTTTTAATTATTATAATGTTAGTTATTTTATAATTAATTAAAAAAATGCACACTGGGGGTGACTTTGTGCAATTTATTTTTCAAAGAAAAACATGCCAAGGACTTATAAAAGAAAGCCTGGAGTAAGAAATTATTGTGATTACTACACCAAAGAAGCGTTGGAAAAATGTTTGGCAGAAGTGAAAAATGGTTTATCCGTTTCGAAAGCCTCAAAAAAGTTCGGAATTCACCGAAACATGATTTCGAACAGAATTTATGCGAAGCATTCAAAATCTCACGTTGAATATTATTTTTCATTTCAATTTCCATAGGTTAATTGTTTAAGACATTTAATAAGAGACTGTTAATAAGAGAAGATCATTCCGAGTTGCAGAGTTGGGGGCGCTAAATGAAGGGATTCATTAAATTGTTCATTCATGTCAATTCATATCAAATGTTTAATTGTACCTGAAAATCATAAAAAAAAGTTACCTAAGATTTAATTAATAAGAAAAAATCTAATACTTTTAAAATAATCTAATAATTAAAGTTTTTATGTTCATCTTAAGTAGATTTATTAATACATAGTACATATTTATATATAATATACTTGTATTGTACGTTAACAATAGTTTAATGATTTTAAGCCAAAGTGAATGAAAATAACTGAACTAAGTCATTATTTTATTGCCTTGCACAAAGTCACCCCATCCCGGGGTGACTTTGTGCATTCGACTAATTGATTGTTTACAAATAATAAACATTTCAAATCAGCTCTTAACTACGTGCAATTATTCCCAGATGGCTAACAACAAATTTTAGATTAGATGCTGTACAATTCAACATCTTTTAACTATTTTTTTAATAGATCAAAGTTGGAAAACTGAAAATTTCTGCACAAAGTCACCTCATCTGACGGTAAATTAAAGAAAACATAAGGCTGTAGAAATGCCTTTTTTGCTACATACTGCTCAGGAAAAAGGATATTTTATTCTGACTAATTTGCAATCATTCTTTCACGGCTATGTGGGTTATTATTAGATAAATTTACTTTTAAACGTACTTAACTTTAACCACAATTTTTTACACATTGAAAGTTTTTTAAATTCACAACTTCGGTATAATATACCAATGTTTTAAGTAAAATTTTGAATACATTGTTTTAAGTAAAATTTTAAGTACATTGTTTTCACTTCTCTTGTGTTTTCAAAATCAGTGTTTCTGGTTTCATAAGTTAAGAACAAAAAAAATCGTAGTAGGAGTGGGCATTGTTAGGATTTTGGCATCACAGACATCGTTTTGTTAATGTTTTATAATTGCTATTGCTTAATTTTGAATTCCTGCACTTTCTATTTAGTTATCGACAATGAATTGTATTTTTAAAGAATTTTTCAGATACATTACACATTCAACATTAAAAAAAAAATTAAGAAAAAAGCAGAACAACTTATATAGGAAGGGGAGCTCGGCAGAAATTAGCCTGCCAGAGACTGTATCATTAAATAAGTAATTATCAAGTTAAAATCAAAATTAAAATGCACATTGATCCAGCATTTATAAAAATCTTCATAAGCAGAAACATAAAAATAAAACATTGCTGGTGGATTGAAAAAAATTGAAGACTTTGGAACAGCTGACGCCAAAAGAGATGTCGAGTTGCCCACCTCATCTTAAATTTAGTTCATTCTATTTTTATTTTAAAGAAAGGAATGTTTTAAAAAGTAAAACGAATCTATAAATAAAATAAAATATTAAAAAATTCCTATTTAGTAAGTTGCATTTTTTATATTTTCTAACATTGATTATTATATACCTATAATTATTGCAAAATGGTAGTTAAAAGACGATAAACAGCTGGATTGGTTGCAAAAAAATCCACATCAGATGATTTTCGCGGTTAAAAAAATCGCGTTTATAACTGAGATATTCAACAACATATTAATTTCGGGATACAGCGTGCCAGGAAAATTATAAGTCAGGATTAAAAACACAATGAATGATAACAATCACCCCCTCAGTTATTATTGTTCACTTACAATCAGATTAAAGAGCTCTTCTTGCACTCTTGAAACAATCTATATACTATCAGAAACAAAGCTTGCTAACGTGCGTGCAGACATCCGTGTTAACGATGCATCGAGTAACATTGATATTTGAAGATGCATCTCTGTATTTCCCAGTCCCTTTTGTATTGCCCAGCCCTAGAAAATATTCTCTCTTCAAAAAGCTATTCATTCATTTAAGAAATGGCTAATTTTTGTTCAAGTGTAATGGTTTGAGTGGAATTCTGATGCATTTTAATCTAATCCAGCCCTTTGAATTATACAAAAAAAGAAAAGAAACAGAAAAAAAGGAAAACAGTGAATTTTTTTGAGAATTTCTCAGCATACGAAGAAAAAAAATCTTCACCTGAAACCAGGACATTATAAAGGAAACATAAAAAGAAAGAAAGGAAGAATTTAAAAAAAGTTTCATTTGTAAGACTGTTTATCCTAAGAAGATATATTGCTAAGAGCAAATAATCAAAGAAAGTTGTTAGATTCATTTTTATTTTTTTAATGTCATAATTTATTTTAAAATTTGCACATTTTAGAAATTTGACTGTGAAGTTGTGTTTTCTAGTACAAATTAGCATTTTTGTCTCAAAATCTTGTTCTGTATCACAATATTAGTTTGGTTTAACATTTTTCTTTTTTCTTGCTTAAGTAGCTTATTGCTACAGTTTATAGTTAAGTTGTTTATTGCTAAAACATTTAGTGTTAATGCTTTAATAAATAATTATTTTTCGTTTTAGACAGATTAGGAAATGAAGATGAAGACAGAGTATCTGTTTTGTGTGATTTAGAATCTGTAATTACACGCTATTGTCGACAATCGGGGTATGACTACGAAGATAATTGGGTTTATGTTCTGGAACCTCTTGTGGCTCTCCGACTTCCCAAAGGAAGACTATATTCTTTATTTCATTCAATTCATCAAAAATTTATTCCTAAGTAAAGACATTTTTTAAAATATTTCATTTAAATCTGAGTGGAAAATGTTACAAAATCATTGTTTATACGCTCTTTATTTTAGGGTTATTTTTATTACTTTTTCAGTTTAAATCGCAGTTAAAAGGTGCATACTAACCAGGTGGCAGAATTTTTTCGGACTTTCTGTGACAAACTTTCCTAGCATTAATATTTTTCTTTAAGTTTCTTTTAATAATAATAATTACTAATTTAAAGTAACAAAAGCATTGTGTTTACAAAAGAAAGTATAGAATAAAAATGTATAAAAAAAAATTACTGTGAAAGTAATATTTTTTTATTTCTGCACTTTGTAGGTGGAAAATTGCATTAATTATTTCCTCTTTTTTTTCTTTTTAAAATTTTGTAAATCATTACAAAAATTAAAATTCGCACATAAATTAAGAATGGTAAAATCCGTGCAGTAACTCCAAAATAAAGATCGACAGCAAAATCGTGCGAATAGGACTGTTTAAAAAAGTGATTGTCAAATAAGTATGTGTAAAACATAGTGTTGTTAAAAGGGGGAAAAATGAAAAAAAGAGCATTTCTAGAGCGAGTTATCTTTTAAACTTTCGTGATTTCTGAATTTCTCATTTTATATTATTAATTTGAAATTCCAGCTGAAGCCAGTCATTACAGACTTTTTTTAAAATTCCAAATGAGAATAGAAAAATCACGATTATTTCTTTCCTCTCTGATGCGCAATAAAGACATCTTTAAAACAAATTCGGCAGAAGAAAAAAAAAACATTTTTTAAAAAGTTATGTAGAAAGGAAAATCCAAACTTTTCCCCTCCCCAAATGAAAAATGTTTCTGTAAAATCTCTGTAAGTTATTGCAACAATGTCGCCGTGTTGTCACAATTCTACCACCGGGCATGCTACATTGCTTGGTCTGCTCATGCTCACAAATATGTACCGTCTCTCAGATTCCCATTGATTAAGGAATTAAAAAATACATTACGGTAAAAATATGTACTTGCTTTGAGATGCCATTATGGGCATTACATATTCCTCCGCTTTAAAATTTCATTTATTTTTTAAATTAAATTTTGTTTCCTTTCTCAAATATAATAGCTAAATTTTTATTTCAATGCAAGTGTACAGTGTGCCAAAAAAAAGGGACCACCCTGAAAAACTTTAGAACTAATGATCGCATCTTCCTATTTTAGGACTTAATGGTTTGAAGGGGTGGCTTGAAACATGCTAACAATAAATTGCAGATGATATTTTAAGTTACGAATTTTGACTCGAAACCGTACTGTTTCTGTATAAGCATACCTTTTTTCCGACAGACTCAGATTTCTGACCCCCAAAATTAAGGGGGTAGCCATATATATGTATGATATCAGGGCTACATCCCTGATTTGCCTAGGAAATGTTTGAGCTGCTATTTTTAAAAATGGAATAATTCCATTTAGAACTAAAAAGTCGTTTTTTCTTTTTCTGATTTAATATTAATTAATAATACTAATCATTGTTGCATATTTATGTTTCATCAAATTATAGAGTAAAAATTTTATCCAAATTATTTAACCTTTGCCAATATTTTTAAATTCATTCAAAAACTAATCCTTTAAAACCTTATACCACTTTCCAAATAGACTTAATCCATTTTCAAGAATGATGGCACATTTGTGACATCACAATGCAATAACTGCCATAAAAAAATTTTTATTTATGAATTTAATTGATGTTCTGACTTTCTGAAGTATGAATGTAGAATTATTTATTTTCTTTTTAGAACAAATTCCAGGTTATCTAGTCCTTTTCACCTTTTACGTCTTTTACTGCTGTATCATGAACCCGAGTTATGTTCCTTTTTAGACACCAAAAAAATTACTCCTGAATGTTATGCTAAGAATTGGGTATGTGTTTTAACTTTCTCTTCACATATTTTTTTCTACTATTTTTCTTTTTTGGTCTCTAATAATTAAATTTTTTCTTTTATTATAAAATGTATATATGACTCAGCTCTGTAGTGTATAATCTTATTTACTTTGGAATATTTTGTAAATGAGAAATCCTGGCACCGTTTCTGTATTATTTCAACCACTTCCCTTACCAATTTTTTTGAAGAAAAAAAAATTAAAGAAATTAACATATTTTTTTATTTCATTAATAAATACAAGGAACTAAAGCAAAACATAATACACAAGTTTTAATTTGAATTTTTAAAATTTTTTATGTGTAAAAATTATTTAATTTACCATCAGTTTACTATCTGGAGTTATGTGGGCACATGAAAAAAGTTAAATATTAGTCATTGTATGATAGTTTTTAAAACAAGGAACAACACAAAGTGATAATTTCCAAACACTAGTTAAGTGATACGCCATTTTTGTTTATTCTTTTTTTTCTATGTAAATTCAGTAACCATCGTATATGCAATCGCGCAAAGTCTACAGTCCCACAGTCCAGCAGCAAAACTCCTAAACAAAATATGGCAAATTTCCAAACACAGTAGATTATGTTTTGTTAGCTTCCAGCCGAGTAAAAACGTGATAAAACAAAACAAACTGACAAATTCTGCTATGGCCGAGTTTTCTCGGGATAATAAATATTTGCTATATGTTCATACCTGAGTTAACTAGGGATAATCAGGGAAGCGGTTAAGAGAAAAATTTGTGTTCAAACTTCATTAACTTTTAAACTGCAAGCAAATGTGATTTTTTGAATTTTAAAAAAAAATTTTTTTACTGTAAATTTTGTAAAAAAATTTTTATAAATTTAAAGGTGTTTTATATTAAGCAATTTTTATATGATAATCTTGGTTTAATTGACTTGCTCTCTTAAAAGAGTCAAAGCAAAGATTATTTACTCTATAATCTGAATATAACCCTTGTTTCCTCCCCCTTTTATTAAAAACTTTTGTTAATTTTATTTCCATGAACTATAATACTTTTAACTATTAAATTACTTTTGAAAGTCTAAGAAAAGTAGAGACAAAAGTAATGAAACCTAAACTGTTGTGGCAAAGATTGATATTTTATTTCTCTATTAATTACTTTATTCTTCCCCCAAGGACTCTCTTTTTAATTTATGTGTCCTTTTCCTCTTTAAATTAAACAGAGTCTTATTTGGATTCACTAAGTCATCAAACATAAGAATCAGGAGGAACGGTGTCAGATTTCGGAAGAAATTTTTTTTTTATTGTGTATACAGAGTTTGAAAATTTGGAGATATTTATCAATATTTTTCAAGAAAATTCTGTATTAAAATTTTAAGTTACCACGATTCAATTCTTTTGTTAGTTTCTTACCTTTTTTTACCTCCAACAGATAACATTTCAAGGAAGTGAGATTAAAATCATAATTAAATTTTTCTTTTTTAGTTAACTTTTTTTAGCAGCAATGAATACCTTCCTTTCCATGTATTCTATTTCACTTGCATTAGTATTCTTTACAACATATAAAAAAAGTATACCCATGTAAAAAAAAAAAAGTGTAATATTTTCTATGCTGCAACCGAGGAAAAGGACCAGGGCTCTCAAATAATTCTTTAAGAAAAATCCCAGCCCCCTGTAAGTTTCTTTTATGAGAAAGACCCTATTTCACCAGAAGATAAGTGAGTTTTTTAAAGTAAATTCTGCTTGCATTCTCATGTATAGTAAGTCTGAACTTAAGATATTGCATATGCTAAAAAATATCACTTGATTATTACCATAAGGATTAGCAAAGAAATGGGTATGAAATTAATTATTTCAGCCATTTTTCTACTTTCTAAATGTTTAACGAATTGCATAATGTTTAACGAATTGCATAAAGTTACTGATATGATTCTTTGTAAAATTTAAAACATCATATGTTTTGTGATTAGTTTTAAATTACACGCACATAATTTGCTTGGTTAATTAATGAAGTTTCTTTAAACTTTGCATACATTCATGAAATAAAAGGCATTTTGTAGCGCATGGTACGTTCATTTGTATTTTTCAGGGCTTAATTTCTTTATGTCTATAAAAAAAAATTATCAACTTTTATCTTTATTATACTTTCTGCTTTTTAAATAAATAAAAAAGGAAATAAATTTTTTAATATTTGTTTTCTAAACCTTCTAAATACATAATTTAATATTTTAATGAGCATATAGAAATTCTCATTAAATTTAATAAGAATTTAATTTATTACAAATGAACAACCAGTATCTACAATATGCATCGACTTTCAATAATAAATAATTATATGTTCAATATTTTTACTAAATTAAATACATTTTTGGTACTCTTTAAAATATATGCAATTATTGCTCAAAAAGGGCAGTTAACTATATAATATTTAACGATGGTAATATTTAAATAAATACAATGATTTAAAATTCTTTTTTCTCTCATTGTAACTAAGATTACTATTTACATTTATTTTCATTAACAAATTGAAATTCTAAATACATCAATAAATTAAATGTGTTTTTGTTTTAGTTCTGCTGTTTGTTCTCTTCCACCTGCTGTTTAAAAGTCATCCATATTATGTGGGACATTTATTTTCTTGCATCTGATCCTTTTTTAATTTTTTACCTTGCATTAGCTATTGTGATAAATGCCAAGTAAGTTTATTTTAAAAATTTTTAAATTATTTGTCAATAAATGGAATAATAGCCTTGGAAAATGCTTACATTTTTCTTTATCATTTTATTATAAATTGATAATCATTTCTATATACATATCAGCCCTGTGGCAAAATCCTGGCAGCACAGCAACATTGTCGCAAAACATTGCAGACTTCTTGCAGAAAGATTTTTTGTTTAGAAAGCAAAGAAATTGTTTTTTTTTTTTTATCTACAGAATTTTTCCAAATATTTTTTTTCCTGCTGCCAAAACTTTTTTTTTCTCTTTTTGCAGAATTATATTCAAAAAGTGCCCCTCGTATGTTGGAAGTGGAAAAAATGCCCATGATTTTTTTTCTTCTTGTTTTGAGAATAAAAAAATTCCACAATGACTGGGTATAGTTGGAATTTCAGATTGATATTATAAAAAGTAATTTCCAAATTGCAAAAATTTTTAAAAGGCTAACTTAACAAATATTTTTTCAGAACAAGAGAATATCACCAATGATGTTAGAAAATGTATTCATTTATATGTAGATGTAAAAAAAATTCTTACATTTTTAATTAAAAAACTATGTACTGTTCTGTTCTATACATTAAAGCTTTTTTTGTGAACAGAAAGCTCTTCTGTCACTTAAATTAGTAGCAAAGGTACTAGTACTAGAGAGGATTGTCGCAGAAAGCTTGAAAAATTCTGCCACAGGGCTTATCAGGGGTCTGCCTAGGGTAAATTTACTACCATTTAGCGGGTACCTTCACAAATTCAACCTTAGGAAGAACGATAGTTTCACAAAATACTTCTGAAAAAGCATGTTCTCATGCAATCCCCGTTCTCTTTCCAATCTATGGAAAAGAGGAGCTTTTCTGCCAGCTGTCTTTTACGTAAAGGTAGTATGTGTTTGGTCAGATAGGGCAATGTGGTAAGCCTAATCACTTAACATTCGAAACATTCTATTCTAACATTTTCTGAAACACTATTGTAAATTTATTACAACAGGCCTTTATTTTTTAATGAACTGTTTTTTTTTTTTCTGTATGATTCAGTTGGAAATGTTCTCATAATTAAAATAACTTTTAGTGCTAGTACTGTTAAATGCATGTTTTTATTAAATTCAAGTTGAAATTTAACTATGGACAATGCTTTTTATCGATTTTGAAATTTGGACAGAATTTTTAGCCCAAAAACTTACAATAGCAAAATTGTTTTTCAATATATGGGGGTAAATATTTAGACATTTACCAGTCATAAATGATTTTTATTTGTAGTGAAAATTTTCGAAAATATTTTCTTATTTTACCATATTTTTGTGTTGATTTTTTTAAATATAATTTTTAACTTTCACAAATTATGTCTAAATTTGTCTAGCTAAACTAACTTGAAACTAAATATGTCTTATTTACAAAATTGGTCACCTCTTAAAAAGAGCTAGACAGATAACTTCTTATCTATTTTCTGTTTTGTTCAACAAAGTTTAAGAAAATTTAACAATGGAAGAAAATAGCATACTTTGATAAAAACTAATTTTAAAATTTTTGTGATGATTAAAATCAGTGGTTGATTATTTTCTATAGTTTCTGTGACTATAAAAAATAATCTCATAATAAAGCTGCTTTTGCAATTAAAAAACCTTTTTTCCTCTAATAAATTCTTTAATATGCCCAGATTTGTAGAAAATTTATATAAATTTTTCCTGCACTTTCAGAATAACAAGTCTTTTTCTTGTTTAGGGAGCAACTTCTAGAAATGAAAGGAGCAGATAAACAGTCAATAATAGGTAAATATTTACTAATGATGAAAATATTTAGTTCCTATTACTATTAAATTTCTGTAGTTACTACAGTAATTAGTCATTAATTCTAAAAGGAAGAAAAAAATGGAAAGTGTCAGTTTTTTTTAAAAATTTCGGAATTTTTAAAGCTTGAATTTTTTTCCTTTCTAGTTATCTCTGCATATCTATTCAGATATTATTTATCTAAATATCCTGATTGTTGTGGTCAAAAAGTGGCAGAGTTATGAATATATATATATATATATATATATATCAGTGACTAGATCTGTCTACAAGGAGAACTGCTCGAGTGAAGACCAAGGCCCACCTTTGGCTGTCAAGCCAATTATGATGATTAAAAAGTATTGCTTAAATGATTGGAATAGACTTTAGTCATTTATAATTTTCAATACAGAAACTATACCTCACTTGAAAGTCATTTATTTCTTTGCATTTAATTTACAGTTTTTTTGAAAAGGGCCTTGATCAAGTGCCTCACCCAATGATAGTTCTGAACATACACTTACCCCTTAATGCATGTGCAAGGGGTGGAGTATTTAATTCTTTCACAAGTGTTACATCTTTTTTTTATTTTTAGAGAATAATAGAAAAGCTATTAAATTTCTATAATTGTGAAAAACCAAATAAATATAATTGCAAATATGCTTTTTATTTTGTTACAAATAAGTACTGATATTTAAAGAAATCTAGTCTCGCTGTGGAATAAGCGCGAAGACACACGGTTCCCAGTAGAACACCGAAGTCAAGCATCACTGCTGCGGTCAATAAGCAGGTGGATGAGCACTTTGATCAGTCTGCGTTGGGACCGAGGGTGTGCGGTATCAGTCCTCGCGTAACCTGCCTTCCTTAAAGTGCTCGACTTAGCGCACAGGTCGTCGTTCTACCTAAGCAGGCGATCCATCCCCTCTGCAGATGATCAAAATTGTGATGGCGTGTCTTCGAATCATTCTCAGGGATGTTTCCCAGACCGTCGCCAATAGCCCATTGTGCAGCTCTAATGCGACAATTAAAGTACCTACATTAAAGAAATATAAATAATTTCTTTTAAGACCTCAGTTTTAAATCCTGTGGCAACAGCCTTGAGCCAGTCCTAGTGCTTGATGAACCAAACCTTACCATCCTTGGTTTTCCAATTTGAAATTTTCATTATGGTTGCATCATCACTTTGTAGATCTGTATCTTGAATGCCTTAATCCTCTCAAATCCCTATTTTTGTTTCTTCTTTCTATGCTTTATTAACTTTTAAACTATTTATTACTGTTCAAGTTTATGATATTTAGATTTGACTGTGGATACTTTTTTTCAAGTTTGCTAAACTTGAAACAAATATAAGAACGTCTTATGTATCTAAATCAGATAGACTAATTGAAATTGTTGTGGAAAACTTGTGCTCACTCTTAATTGCACTCTCAAAATTACTAAATGAAATTTAGTTCATGAATGTCTGTTTATTTTTGCAGATGAATTGCAATTAATTCCTTGTCAGCTGGATGCAAATGACATTGAAGACTTTTGCACTGTTGCATTTCATTATAAGATGTGTACTCCTCCCTCTTTCATTCAGGTATACAGTTGTTTTCCAAAAATACTGTATGTACTGCTAAATTTAATTTATTCATTGATTTTTAGTGATTACATCTCCCTCTGTAAATTCCCTTGCAACAATTTTGCCTTCATCCCAGTTGGGCTCAATATGGGTCCTATATGAATATATACAGAGGAATCATTATTGAGAAGTCTCGATTTTTTTAATATTGGTCCTATATTGGGACAATTGCAGCCTTTATGGAGCCAATATAGGACCTATATTGGCTGGTTAATGGATATAAAATATTGGGTGAATCTGATAATTCTATATAGGGCGGATATTGGTTGTAAAGTGCCTTCAAAATATCGGGTAAATCGGACAATTCTATAAAAGGCCAATATCATGAAAATAGCAGCATTTTGAAGAATTATTGAGCCAAGATTCCTGAATATTGGTCCAACGAGGGTCCAAGTTATTTTGCTGCTAGAGTTTTGGTAGTTAAGTAATGCAAATTGTCTGGTTATTGCATAAGTTCATACACAAGCTTTAACAAGCATATTGCACAAATTTAAACAAACAAAATTTAAATTTCTCTAATTGATAATGTAATCTCTACTATTATATATAAATTTCACCAATTTTGAAGAATGATCCTGGTAGTTTTTGTAAAAAAAGTCTGGAGTTGTTCTATATTATTCTCAGATTAAAAATAATTGCCATTTGAAATTATAGCAATCAGGGAAATTCTTTGAGTGCGGTTTAATTTCCTATTCACAAAGTGTTTTTTGTGCAACATGTGGTTTAGTATTATTATGGAAAAAAAATTACACCATTTCTATTTACCAATAAAGATGAGTAAATACCTTTTTTTAGTAAATCAGTCTTAGTTACAAACTGATACTAATGTAACTTAGTATCAGTTACAAAAATATGATACTTTTTGTATCAGAAATATATAGTGTAGATCTCAATACACTATATATGTTTGATATATGTGAAAAAGTTCCAATGTTTTTATAAGATTGAATTTTATTACATTTTTGTTCACTTGTGATGCAGATTTAAGTATAATTTTGATCTTAAAATAAAACAGTTGGTTTAAATCAGAGTACAAAACTACACACATTTTATTTTCAAAAATAACATTTTACATGTGTTTATTATCGCTGCCATGTATCGTATGTGATCTGTATGAATTACATATGTAAGGTGTTCAGCAAAAATTCAAATGCTGTTAAATCAAGTAGCAATTCTCATATATACTTTTTGTATTCTTAGATACTTTTCTGTTTCTTGAAATGCTCATACTTTTTAATTTGCAAATATTATCCATATCTGTTTTATATTATTTTTATGAAAGTAAACTTTCTTTAGGAATACTATTCCATAATATATGAAGGAAATGTTGACCCCGAGAGAGAAATGTTCCTTTCCCAAGCGCTTTGCCTGCCAGTGTCTGTATCAGATATAATAGCAAGAAATTCTGTTAAGGTAAATTATATGCATCAGATAGGTAGGATATTAATGATTCCCTAGTATGAATAATGTATGCATACCTACGAAGTCTCCTGTTTACCCATATACTCTCAAATTTCTCCATATTTGAAAGGAAAAAAAATGGGGCTAAAATATCTGCTGATGTCAAAAATGCTTCTCTTATTCCTCAACAGATGGTGCTATTGCCAGTACTGCAGCATGTTGAGTATTTATAGTTTAAGTAATTATGAATAATGGTTTAAAAAAATCTTCTTTAGATTAAGATTTATATACATATTTTTTACATCGCTATATGTAAGTGCTTATATTATTTCCAATTTTGAATTTCTCATTTTGACTTACATGATTATGCATGACGTATTAAAACTTAACTTGAAGCTTAAAAATGTCGCTAGTAAAATCTCCGTTATTTTATTTCTCCAATGTTGGCAGGAATTTCTAAAATTGGATCGAATTTTTCTATAAGATGCTTATTATTATTTTTTACTTATTTTCTTAAAATAAAGGGAATTAATTAATGAAAAAAATTATTGTTGTTATTGTGCTGCTTTAATAGATAGTTATAAAATACATATTATAGCCTCAATGATATTTTGTTTCCATTTTATTTTAATTATAATGGACAAATATATAAATAAAGGTCACTTTATATGAATCCTTTTAAAAACAGTTTTTTCAAGTATAATTTATAACTACCAAAATAGGTCTATAGCAGGTAAAAGATTAAAAAAAATTTGTGTCCGAGATGCTTTGAAATTAAAAAAATACAAACTTAGATCTTGATAAATTATACAACTCTTTTTTTTCTTCTCAATATGTAAACAAAAGGATTATTTAAACTTAAGCTTAAGTTATTAATAAAAATTAAAATTGTGTGTGAATAATATTTCTGTGATTTAAGAGCAAAAACAAAATCAGTTTGAACAATTAACCCATACGTTCCTTAATCTATTCATTCGATAAATAAATACATTAGAAAATAAATTAATTAAAAATAAATAAATTGAACTTTTATGAATGTTTAAACCTGATTTGAATAAATAAGAAATTATAACTTACAATTTAATCCTTGATTATAAGAAAATCCTTTTTAAGAAAATCTTTTTTTTTCATAAAAAAAAGAAAAGATGGGGTGTATTCATTGCTAAGTCTTACCATTGGTTTAAGAAAGGCCCTCCTATTTTTAGTATTTAAATGTTTTGTGACAGTGATTCCCACCATGTGTGGCAAAAACCTCCCTTTTTGGAAGGATTAATGCCAATTTACAGCAAAGGTTCTATTTGTATATTCAATAAATCGGAAAGCCGCTTTTCAAAGTGATTTTCACCCCTGATGAAATTTAAGATCTACAAGCATTTTAGGGTTTGTTAATTGGGCTAAACTAGACAGGGACACCCTGTGGTTTTCACATTTCTCTGCCCTCTGTCACCACCAAAGGGCTCTCTGCCTGCAGGTGTTCTATTCCTCCCTGGATAATTGGCCTTTTACATCCTTGGTAATGTGATATGAAGAGATGTTTATCTTGTCTTTTTGCTTGTTGTACTGGAAAAATAAAGATTTATCTTAGGATCATTGGAAGTTTTTATTCTGCATTCTGGAGAGTTTTCTAAATTATTCTTATCAATGTTTTATTTTTTTTTTTTTAATTTTATTTTTACTTTAAACCAACAAAATATTTCGAAAAATTGAAAAAAAGAAAGAAACGTTGGTGTTAGTTGATTTTGCGCCTTTTTCAAATAATGCGCCCATGGCTCTCGTCACGCCTGCCATACCCTAGATACGCCACTGCCCATACCAGAAGACAGCTAGTCTGGTAAAATATTATAACAAGCTCCTCAGCTTTGGACAACATAACAAGACTTCAGACTACCTCAGCAATTGGATTTTCTCCCAAAGGCTCAAGAAAAACAGTCCATTTAGCCAGATAGTTTTTCAAAACCTCTTTGTCGATAATGTAGAGCCGCCCTTCCTACACAGTTCTTTGAACCCTTCTGAAGATCTTCCAGAAGTTTTCTTCTATTTCAACCTTCCCGCTCCTGTCAATAAGAAGGAATTCCTGCCTGACCATCTGAAACAACTGGCTCTTGAAATTATTCACTCTATTCCGAAACAAGACACAAAAATTTTCACTGACGGCAGCAAAATCGATAGTCATGCTGGTAGCGGAGTCTACATAGAGACTTCTGATTTTAAATTTTCTCTCTGCCAGCGTAACCCAGACTTCTGCTCTGTTTTCAGAAGTGAACTTCTTGCTATCCACAGGGGTCTGGAATTTGTTATACAAAATGACCTTTGTTTTAAAGACCTTTGGATACTCTCTGATAGCCGCAGCTCCCTGCAACATCTCAACAACTGGACCCAAATTGGCGACAAAACCAGTATTTCCATCCTAAACAAACTAAAACTCTTGTCCCTTCAACATAATATTCACCTGCAGTGGATTCCTTCTCACGTCAGTCTCTATGGTAATGATTTAGCGGACAGTCTTGCTAAAGAGGGTTGATCTTACCTATCTTGAACTTTACTTCCTAAAGCAGTGGTGGCGAACCTTTATGCACAAACGTGCCATTTTTTCAAAAAAATTGTTTAATGAGGTCATAGACGTGCTGTCAAAAAATTTTGACTTCGTGATTATTGGGAAAATAATAATACGAAATACTATCAACTCAAAACTACTACTTTTATAACTACATTTACTAAAAAAAAACAACTATATTTACTATAAAAAAATTACATTTTGCAATGTCTCAGTTATAGGCGTAATTCAACTTAACATGAGTGCGACTTCTGTTGTTGCAGATGAGATGACAAATAACTTATATTAGATTGTAAGATGTTAGTTTAAGCAAGACTGTTAATTTTTTTTGCTAGTTATTTATTGTTAGCTTGTTTTTTTTATGGTTATTAATTAAATTTTTTTTCTTTTTTGCATTAATTGTTAATTTTTTGTTAATAATTGTTTATTTATTTTGTATGTTTTTGTGAATTTTAATTTAATTGTTAATATGCTTCATAGTGAACTTTGCGATCGGTGGCGTGCCCAAAATATTTTGCCGCGTGACATAAATGGCACGCGTGCCATTGGTTCGCCATCCCTGTCCTAAAGAAATCCCAGCTTCTCAGAGACTGGCTGATTCCCCCCACCCACCATTGGTACAAGGGAAATAAGCCTGGACCTTCTTTGACTCTTCCCTTTGAAAGGAAAATCTGCACCACCATCTCCCGCCTAGCTACCGGCCATCTTAAAGGTTTTCTATTTTCCGAAGGAACTAAAATCCACCCCATTTGACCTAAAAAACATCTACACCACGCTTCCGCCCATCACATCCTGAACTGTCTTGCTCTTCTCTGGGAAGACATTTACTCTACTCCTCTTTTGGTCTTTGATTTTTTTCAGGTCAACGGGTTCATGGATCTGGTCTGACTTAATCAGGCCAGAAAGGGATAAGCAACAACAACATTTTAATGCTGATATTTTATATAGTTATTAAGTTATGTTTTCACCTTTTATATTGATTGATACTTGGGATTCCTTGCTTTCAATTGAATCCTAGGTTGAGATCGAAAATTGTGTTTTGCTCGTTTTGGCTCACTATAAGGAGCCGTCTTACTTGCACTACAAGATGGGTGGCTCCAAAGCAATTATTCCTTTTAACAAATTTTATTTTTGTTGTTTCTGTTGCCATCCTGATTTTTTAAACTTTTAGAATTTAATGAACCTTCACAGGTCATGCCAAGCCGATCTGGTCAGTTGGATGAGCTTGTGTTGTGCTCGGGTTGCAGAATGCTAATTTCGCTTTCTAATAAACTTATAATTGTTAATTAGGGAGTTATAGAGCTATTACAAACTATGTAAATGTATTTACACGTTTGATAATATTTACTTTTTTAATTTATTTCATTTATTATTTGTTTGTTTTAGACAGAAGAAATTATAAAATACTTTGTTGTTGATTGTCGTCCTGCAAGCCAATACAACAATGGTCACTTATCCACTGCTTTCCATTTAGATGCAAACTTAGTAAGATTTCTATTCTTTTTATTGGAAATTTAATTCATGTTATGTATAAATTTTAAATCTATTTATTGATATTTATTTATGAATAACGACATTACTATTTATGTCACATTTAAATTTTTGGTTCTTGTGCATTAAGAGTAGCATTATTATTTTATTTGTTGGTACTCATGTTATGTGATAATCATAATTATGATGTGTACTACAATATCTACTACAGCATCAATAAACATTATGATTCAGAATAAAAAAATACTGGTAAATTTTAACAAGAAATTTTTTTATATTTTATTTTTTAAGCGTTATTGAACAGCCGACCCAAGTTTTGGGTTTACGACTACTAGTATTCAATTCCGTAGCCTTATAATTTTGAACCCAATCCAGAAGACGAGGGAACTCCTGAATGAAGTATTGGGAGAAATTTGCCTTCGTGGAGGACTTTTTGATAGAACTTACCTGCATTTGGGTTACATGCAAAGGAAAACTACATAAACCCCCCACAGTTAGCCTGATGGCAAGGGGACTCAAACTCCTGATCCATCTACCACTAAGAATATTTTACGTCAACGATGTAGTCATTGTGAGCCGGGTGCGGAATTCAAATCGACCAGCTTTTGTTGGGATTCAAACCTGGTTCACCTCTAAGGAAAGTAAATGCTCTATCCCCTTAGCTAACAAGAAATTTGTATTTGTGGAACACTACTATACTTTTAAAAAATCGCTTGTGAACAGATGCAAATTTCAAACAATTATTTGTGTTTGCACGCACAGATAGGCATACATTTAAAAAAATTTTCTATAATCTGTCAATACCTACATACTAATAAGCATAATTCATTTTGAAAAATCATTAATGATAAATTCTAAAATGTATTTATTTATAATAATATTCAATAAATAATTGTGTGTAGGGAGAGTTGTAAATCCAACCATTAAAATAATTGTGAATGGACCCAGTATATATTGGCTATTAAAAAAATTCTCTCGATATCTCAAAAAAATCATGCCGAAAAATCTCTCGATTTTTTTATGATGGCTAATATAATCAAGAAAAGAGTTCTTTGTCAGAAACTAATTATTTTGTCATGATCATGTAAAGTCTTTGAAAATTATTTTGCATTTTATTTATGTATATAGTGCTTGAAAAGTACTTAAAAGGTGCTTATTTTTTGTTGAAAGAATTGACTAATTGCCCTGATTAGGAAATATAACAGTTTTATAAAAATTTATGAAAGAGCATCTGCAACTTGTCTTTTTTTTTTTTTTTTTGTTAGATGCTAAGGGAGCCTGCTGCATTTGGGACTGCAGTTGAGGCATTGTTTGCTGTTCAGAAACAGGCCAATGTTGCTGGTTCAGTAGCTGCTGGGGAACATTTCTGCTTCATGGGAAGTGGCAGGGAAGAAGAAGATCAGTACGTACACATGGTAGTCGCTAGCTTTTTGCGGAAGCATCACTGCTATGTTAGTCTTGCTCAAGGCGGATTCTCAGGTGAGAATATTCTTTGATGTCTTTATCCTGATAAATTCATGAATGTGTTCATTGTTTTAAAAAAAAGAAGACTCATTATTCTTCACATCCTGTATTTTACGTTCCCTTATACGCTTCCCGTCCGTTGTCTGATTTATTGTAGCTACTGACATGTTTCAAAGTTTTACAAAAACTTAATTTTAAAATCCTTACAGTAGAAGCTTCATATAATGAGTATGAGAAATCCATGTGAAATATTACGAATAAATCTACTGATGCAACAAGTTTCCAAATCACTATTAAAACGCTAATGCATTAAAGATTAAAAAAATGTGTGTTTTTAATAAGTTAAAAATTACTTGTCTCTTGCTATTGTGACAAAAAAGCTTTTTGGTAAACACGTTTTTCTGCCGTTTTAGTAAGCAAATTATAAAATAAAAAAAAGGCAAAATGGAAGTTTTTACTTATGTCTGGTGAAAAATGAATATCGAATGAAGTACAGAAAAATGAATAACGAATATAATTTCACATTACTTATTCTCACTTTGTTATGTGGTTTTAATTGCGTTTAAAATTATGTGGAATAGTTATTTTTATGTACGCCATAGATTAAACCAACCAATGTTACTCCACAAAAAAGTTTAAATTTAGAAGATAAAACTTTGCCATTAATACAACAATCTTGCCACACATTTCAAATATAAAATATTGCCTTTAATATATTGCCTTTTGTTAGCCAATTATACTATAATTATACTTCAATGATAATTATACTTCATTGTTAATTTTATTTTAAATTAGTGTTTTTGCATATAATGAGTTCTTTATAGCAACTTGTTAAAAGCAAAACTTATCCATCTGCTACTGTGGATTGTTGTTAGAATAAACTTTTATTGTATTTCAAATGTAGAAAATAGCTGCTAGCAAACAATTGCAGGGTTGCCACAGGCGACTAAAATGCAACTATTTTCTGCCTTAGAATACTTTTTTACCGACTTTTTTTTGCCTGAAAAAGCTTTAAAAAAAAGCTACTATTTTCAGGAATGGGAGACTTTTGGCGAAATTTTTTTTCAAAAATGAATGTTACTTTTCATTCCCCTCGCTAACACGTACGTAATGCCGCCTACCACGTGCCTGTGCTCAGTGACGTCATCACGCTAATCCCCAGGGCTAAAGAGAAGGGCTAGTTCACTCCTCTCTCAGAACTGAAGATACGATTTTTCTCCTCATGACGTCACTGTGTCTACAGATCTCGGAGGTCGCTAGCAAAGATATTATAATAACTTTGCATCTTTCTCTCTGTGAAAATAAGTTAGACTTTTTCTGGTTCTTAGCTTTCAAACTTTAGACAATATTTCCGTTCATAAACATTGTTCAAAAAAAATTTCTTGGCCATAATATTAAAATAAATACCATTTAAACTCTTAAAAATATTTTACTAGTTGTAGTAAATGAAGCTATAAATATTTTATTTTAACATTTTCAGTTTTAACTCTTACTGTTACAAAGAAATAAAGCATATATCAATTCTTTTTCAGCTACATATTGTTCGATAACAATAATTTGTAAAGTTTTGTTAAATTTAGAATCCTGATTTTAAAATAAGCTGTTAATTGTAATTTGTTTATACTTAATCATTAGGAAACTACAACCTTAAACGCTAATTACTGAAATAAAATAATAATTTATTTTCATAATAACATTAGAAATTTTACAATTGCTTATAGATGTTTAAATTTTAGAGAATATAATTTTAAAAAAAATCATAAATATGTAGAATAACTACATTCAAAACTTATTTATCTGTTATGAAATTAGAAGAAATTTAACTATTAATATTTTACTTTTCACTTTTCATTTAAGTTTTACTTTTCTTTGACCTTATTCATTTTTTAATCTTTTCACTTGCCTTTCTTTTTGAAGTAACGGGTCGGTTTCTGTTTAGATGGCGAATTCTTATAAAAGTTCTTAGACGACAAAATAAGCATATTGCTGCTTTATTTACTGCAGGATATCGTCCCTCTAATTCATTTAAAAGTTCTTTGACGACACCTTTTGATTTTCTGAAAAATGTCCCATGCACACTTTGAAAAATATTCTCAAATTCCTGACCCACTTCCATCCATTCCGTGTTGCTCCCCTGTTCTTGAATGTACTGAGAAGATGGCATTCTTAATTTTGAATCAATATTTTTAACGTGAAATGCTATGTATCCGGCAATATAATTTAGACCTTCTTTTTCTTGTAAATTAATAATTTTGTTTCCCAAATTAAGTTCAACATCCCAAGACATAGGAATGGAAGTTAAGTCATGCATTATATCTTCAATGTTGTCTAAAATATCATTATTTTTGTAAACTATATTTTTTGGTGTGTCTTTTTTAAATGCTTTTTCGAATAGTTCCGCAGTTAAATAACAATCTATTTCTGAATTTTTTTTTTCTGTGCATACTTTTGATGAAAGATTAAGTAGCTTATTTGCAATTAACAGGTGTTTAAATCTTTTAATTACTTCACTAGGACTTGGATGGTCATTAAATCTGCCAAGACCTCTAATTTGGCTAAATAAACTCTCTAGAGCATCTTGAGTCAATCTAGTGGTTAAAATGTATCTTGCTCCGACGGATTTTAAATCTTCTAATAATGAAAATAATGAAGATAATGAGATAATAATTCCTTTTTGAAATAGAAGTAGACATTTTTGACCCCACACTCTCATTTTGCTTATAGCTTCTTGGACTTCATTTAGAACAAGTGATTGAGATTGAAAATAATTTGAATTTCCGAAAGCAGCTTTCATACTTTTTGCTGGAGGGAGCTCTTGCTGTTCATCACATCAAAAAAAATCATAGATTAATTTTAAAAAAAATCATGTGCCTTTTTGTTTCCTGTAAACTTTAATATTCCCTTTGCTGTAGTGGCAGAGAATAACACCTTCGCTCTTGTAATTTTTTGTCTATCATTACTTTGACTAATAGATATGACTCTTTTAGTTTGTGGCACAATTTTATTTCTCCGGTATCTTTTCTCAATACTTCTTCAACAATTCCAGAGTTGATAAAAGTTCCATCCTCTAAAATTAATCCAGAGTCCAAAAAATGATTCCGCAGTAACTTTACGTAATGAGGCATATCAGCAAAAACAAAAATTTTTGACGATGGTCGGGTAGGATTCAAAAAATAAACTGATTCAATTGTTATTTGGAGATTCTTCCAGAGTGTCCCACATCCTCCTAAATCTGAAACATTTGCTTTTACATCGATTTCAATTATTTCCAAGCTTTCTATGACTTTGAAAAGTAAGACTTTATTCATTGTAACTTCGAAATCGTAAAAAACTGGTTGTTTCCAATTTGAAAATAGTCCTCTAATCAAAACCAGTTGTACTTTTTTGAAAGGACCTAGGATTTGATCAAGTCCAGCATCATAGCAAATATCTGAGGAGACATGCATTTCATCAAAACTAAGGACACATATTTTTTTTAATCCAGATACATTTTATGCACAATTTTTAATCAAATTTAAAACATCTTTCTGTAAGTCTGGAGCACAAGATAATTTTGCGCACCAATATAAATTTATGCATATCTTGGTCTTTCAACATTTATTGGTATAAGGCGAGCAGTTGCAGGTGCATTTAATTCACCTTTTACTGTAACACAACTTATACCATTAAAAAGAATCTCCTCAGCAGGTGAAAATGCTGCCTTTGCAAATGAAGCATTGTATGAGCGTATGTTCTGTCTGAAATGTTGTGCATCAGAAGAGTGGCCTAATAATAATTCTCTTAGTGCTTCTGGGTACTGGGGGGATTCTAGCTGAATTTTTCCATGATGGCAACAATTATGCTGGATTCTTTCGTGATCATTTTGAAAAAGTAAAGCATCACAGTAATCACATTTTACATCCATGCCACCAATTGAAAGCGTAGAGCAGCCGTCACTCAGACATTCACCTAGGTATTGATTTTCAACCCTATTTGTAGCTACAACTCTAGCTTCGGGTCGACGGCTGTTTATTAGTGCTCTATTTTTTGCTCTCTATTATTCTCTCACGTTGCCGTCTTCTCTGCTCGTCACTGCGGCCTGGTTGATTTTGCTGAGTGCGAGAGTTGTTACTTTCCATTTTATAAAGATATAAACAAAACAAGAAAAAAAACACAAACTACGTTCCGTTTCAAAAACAGAATTTGAAAAGTTAAAGACTTCTAAAAATAACAGAATGCATAATAACAAACGAAGTATAAACATTCAAGTGAAAACACTTCATGCTGGAAGTTGAGTTGTAACAAATCAAACGGAATAAATTGGAAGCCTAAAATTTTGCTATTGGTCAACGCAAATGCGGTCTCACGCTATTGCGGTTATTTGCTGATTGGTTGAAGTCATGTGACTTCCAAGCATCAGACTTCTATCTTTTAATATTTTTTTAAACCTTATTTCTTCATTATTTTTATTTTTCAAATCCTTTTCTAAAGTTTCAATTCTCTCTTTCAGTACTTTAACTTCTGCTTCGAATTTAAAGCATTTATCACAATTTGTTGTACTTAAAAAATTTTCATTCCTTGTATTTAAATTGCTTTTCTTTGGGGTTAGAGTTTTTAATCTGTCCAATGCACGAACCAACACTTTGCCTTTGTTAAATCTTTCCTGCCGAGAAGAAATTGTTTGTGAAGAAGAAAATGGCAAATTTACTCTTGGTATTGCAGAAGATTTTAAAATCACTCTAATCGGCAATCCAAGCATACGATTTCTCATATCATCTTCATAATCTTCTTTCAAGAAATGCTTACTGCATATTCGTGTATGTTTTATATTAACTGGGTCATTTCGTTTGCATCGTTGAAGCCATTCTTTACATAGTTGCACATTTACTTTAGGGAAAGCATGGAAAATTATATTTTTTCCTTTTGTATTTCTATCAGAGTTTTTGCAAGTTGCAATCGCACAAACTGGCATTTCGTTAATAATTTTAAATTTTTATAATTCACTTTAAAAAACTGAGGAAAATCATTATAGTAACAACGAAAGTCTTGGAATATGTCTCAAAAAAGGAATGCTCCAATTTTAGTTAAGAGTTAGAACGCTCCGTTCTTGAAGTATAAGTTCAAGCTTTGTGCCAAAGTGTCGTCACAGGAGAAAATCGGAGGTTTGGCGCGGCGAGAGTTTCTTCAAAGGAGTGAACCAGCCCTTCTATTCTCTTTAGCCCTGGCTAATCCCTCTCTTGTTATTTCACCCCACTGAAGAAAGAAAAAAAATCTGCATTCCTTCATTATTCGTTCGTTTAAGTGAAAGCGTATTTTATTTTTAATTGTATATCTATGTGATGATTTGATTTTCTACCATACCAGTGTCCTCTTCATAACACATTTCAGGTAAGTGAGTTTTATGTTGATTTAGATTTTTCTTAATATTCAATTCTTGAATATTTCTTAATATTCAAGATATTTTTCTTAAAAAAAAATTTGTAAAATTACATTTTATTTTTTGTTGCTGATATTTTTAAAAATGCATCAAAATAAAATCGCATAGTGACAATGCCTCTGTTAATAGCCGATATATCGCAAAATATTGATTAAACGTGATCAGAGTGAGCTCCTATATCTTCACGTCGATAGAGTAAGAAAGGTGAAGTTAATAGCTAATGCAGTTACCGCGCTGTGAAAGACTAATTTCATTTCAGTTTTGCTGCAAAGACAATGTTTGTTTCGGAATTGGTTTCGGGATGTTGAATGGCAAAGGACAATTTTAATTCCTGCTAATGTGAGATGGCTGGGTATCATTTCGTTCTGAATTCATCCATTTATGAAAAGAAAATCTATTTTAAGAAAAGATTTCACTGAATGTTTTATCTTTTAAGCGATTTGATTTGATTGTGGTATTTCGTATTTAAATAATTATTGTTTAGTTCTGATAAATTGATCTTTTTTTATTTCTTTCAATGTACCTCACTAATTTGATTGAATTTAATTATTTTTAAACCAATAATTCTTTAGTTTTTGCTTTTACAAGTTAAAGCAAAGCTTATAATTTATTTTATATTTGGCCATCTGTCAATCCAACTTTATTATTTTAAATCATCGAAATTGATAGCGATTTTTTTTTTTCAAAAATCATTTAATACTTAAAGTATATTTTGTTAGTTTTCACAACTATTTTTTTCTTAATTTATTAAAATTCTCTCAAAAAATATGAGCAAATTTAAAAAAAATAATTGTTTTTTAATTTTAAAATTGTCTTTTTATAAAAATAAAATTAAAGGAGAAGATTGTTGATTAATTTAAGCATATAATTATTATTTAATTAAAAGCAGAGGATTATTTTATGAAGCGGATAGCAGTTTTCTTTTTTTAAAAGTACATATTTTTTTTTCTAATATGAACATTTCTTTGATTTGTTTTCTACTTTCGCTTTTTTTTTCTTTTAATTTTTAATGCATGTATGTGAAATATTTTGTTACAGTATTATTATTTTTAAACCAATAAATCTTAAATAATTTTTTATTTAAGAAAAATGAAATAAAGCTTGGGTTTGCTTTTACTTTGACTTTTTTATTATTTTGATTGAAAAATTTAAGCAATGATATTGATGTTATAGTAGAATATGTTTAGAAATAATATTTTCTTTTGTGATAGATGTATTCCTTTTTATTTATTTTTGATTGATTCAAAGATTTTCCATAGGTAATTTTTGAAAAATTGCTAAATCGCGATACATCGCTACGTCTAAAGGACTATGTATCACGATTTAAAATTTCTGACATCACCCAGTCCTAATCGTGGTATTTGACAATTAACCTATAGTTTTTGTTATTTGGCTACTAATTTTGATAAATTTTTGTTCCTGTTCAGGGGACTATTTTCATAGTTTTCGGCGACTATTTTCATGCTCGAGGCTACTAAAAGCAACTATTTTTGATCATTTTTTGCTGTGGCAACCCTGCAATTGTATTCTTTAAAATTGCTTATATCCAGTACTTTATTGTGAATTGCCATAAGCAAAATTTATCCATCTGTTACTGGGGTTTGTTGTTAAAATGAACTTTTACTGTGTTTCAAATGTAGAAAATAGCTGCTAACAAACAATTGTATTCTTTAAAAATGCTTATGATGAGTTCTTTCTTAAGACTTGTTTTAAGCAAAACGTATCCATCTGCTACTGTGGATTGTTGTTAGAGTGAACTTTTACTGTGTTTGCAATATAGAAGATAGCTGCGGACAAACAATTGTATTCTTTAAAAAAAATTGTTTGAGTTGTAAGGATAAGATATTTTTAATTTCTGTTTTAAGTTTTTAATATTCAAATAGGGAATATATTGATTCTTGTTGAAAAAGCAAATCTGAATAATTGCTTTCTTGTATTTCAGCCTTACACAAAATCATTCCGTCCAATGAACTGAACTCTATGCTGTCTTTTCATTCTCCAAAGGGCTGCCTTGTCTGCTCATCTGAAATGACAATCAACTCTGAAAACCAAGAGAAGGAGATATCAATATTTGATCAGGTAACTCCCCTCCCCTATCTCTACACGAAAACATTTTCCCTCTACATATAGAGGTCACAGGCCCTGTGGCAGAATTTTTACGGGCTTTCTGCAACATACCTCTCTAATAATATCTTTCTGCAAGATACTTTTAATAATAACAAATATGCATTTTACTAATATAAAGTAACCGATGCATCAACCTTTAAAAAAAAATCTTTTAGGATAAAATTTTTTTTTTTATTCCAATATTATGGGTGATATTCTTGCACTTTGTAGGGGAAAAAACACTCAAATTCTTTCTTTTCCCGCATTTTGTAAATCATCATCAGATTAAAAAAAAATTATAAAAAAGGCGAGAAATCCATAGCAGTAACTACCAAAAAAAAAAAATCTACGACGAAATCACGCGAATAGGACTGTTAGAAAAGGTTTTACTAAGTGTGTGTTTTCATCTCGAGATTCAGTTGTTGTAATAAATAATATCGTGTTAAAAATATCTAATTTTAAAAACTATGAGGAAATTGAAAGTAACAGCAATAAAGAATGAAAATTTCAATAGGTAAGATAACATAACCAAATTTTTTACTTCAATATTCTTCATTTTTTTAAAATATATTCTTAAATGAGAATAGAAAAATCACATGCATTTTTTTCCACTCAGATGCACAAGAAAGACATTTTTTGAATATAGTTTTGAAGTAAAGATAAAATCTTTCAAAGGTTTCTGCAAAAAAGAAAACTAAAATTTTTTACTTCTTAAAGGAAAAATCTTTCTAAAAGATTTCTATATCGTTCTGCAACAATGTCGCCACGGGGGTCACGGGCGACTATTTACTAATATTTTCGACCTGAGGCGACTGTCTGAAAAGGCTAAAAAAAAAAGCAACTCTTTTCAGGGAAATGAGACTATTGGGAGACTTTTTCTGTGCTACTAGCGATGTTTTTTTTTTTTTTTAGCATAAATTGGGTTGAAAACATCTGGTCAGCTGTAGCTTCTGAACACTATGAATTTTTTTTCGTAAAAAAAAAAAAATTTGAATCGCAAATTTGAGTCAACTTTTTAATGCAGTCAATTTACACAGATTCTATTGTAAATCTATTTTGTTTCTCGATCCCCTTTTCAACTGTTATTGCTGTGAAACTCTGCATGATTTTAAAAAACCCAATTTTTAATACGATATTATGATGCGTGAATTTTGAATTTGAATAATCACTTTTCACAATATTTGCTAAATCAAATATTGGTTTAACTGAAAAATTTTTAGGAAAAGTTTTCTTTTTTTTAAATGAAATAATATTTTTTGAATGATTTCTAGTAATTATAAGTATTTAATTTTCTGCAAACATACTTTTATAAATATAAAAATCTAGTGCTGGAATGTTTATATAAAAATTATCATATTTGCCACCAACTTGAACTAAATGTTCATGGTATATGACAATTAAGTCATTTAATAAAATTATATCTTATTTAGCAATTATTTTCATCGTTTTCGGCAACCATTTTCATGCTTTAGGCTACTAAAAGCAACTATATTGTCCATTTTTTTTCTGTGCGAATTTGTTCCTATTATATATACATTATAAATATATTCTTAATCATTTTCAATTGCTATATTTTCAAATCTATAAAAAAAACAACTCTTTTCTATAAGTAATTCATAAATATTTCTCTTTTATTCCAGTTGGCTTCTGCTGTGAAATCAAAGAGCTCAATTGTAAAAGAAAAACTAGTCGAATATATTACAAACCCTCAGTCAGAGGAAGACAGGTGAGGTTTTTCTCCTCAAGTTTATAAACCGTCTCAGTACCTTTTTATCTAATGTTCAGACTACCACGTACAGGGCTTCAAGTACTGTGCATGTTGAGCATCTTGTACAAAGCAGAATATTTGCTTATTGCCGCATAGAAGCAACGTTTCATCTTCAATTTGTGCCGAATCTGCACCAAAACGTATTCAGTATGCATGAATTCTTTGATATCGCAATCTGAATGTGTTTAAATGTATACAAATTTTTTAAGAAGATCAATGAGTTTATAATTGATTAAGTTGCAATTAATATTAACGTGTGTTCAATAAAGATTTAATGGAAAAAATTTTTTTCAGGCATGTCAGCAGTAGTGATAAACTTGGTAAGCGTTACAGAGGAATGGCTCCTGTTTTTAGCATTGGAGATGATGAAGGTAACGAATGATTTATTATTTATAAGGAATTATTATCCCCTGGCAGTTATAACTTGTTAACTAGAACTTCATGAGTTTGTGAAACAAACTATTAGACCCTGGATGTATAGTAATACCCTCCTATGAGGGACACCTCTAAATAAGCTCTCTAATTAATATTTTGTTGGGATGGAGATCTTTAAGTGTTTGCTTTCTTGTAAAGGATGCTGAAAAAAATTCAAAATATAAGATAGAGGTAGAGTAATACAAAATAAAATTAAACTACTCTTTATTGCACAAATTAAGAAAAGATTAAATTTTTACTATTTATCAATTTTAAAAATTAGATTTTTTGGGCAATTTTTTATAAAGACCTATTTTTTTACCAACTCTAATGCTGGGCCCACTTGGCTGCTTTTAGTTCTAGTTCAATATATGCACAATTATTTATAATGTTAGTCTTTGAAATAATTTCTTCACTTTCTCTTTGTTTAGAAGCTGATAGGTATACGGAATCTGAGGAAGAATCCTATGAGGAAGTTAATATTCAAACTTGGCTTAAAAAACCTGGTGTTATAGGAACATTTGTTTGTGAAGAAATTAAAGATATGGAATGTAAATATCCGAGGTAAAAGTGTTATTTTTTTCTGATATATTTACAGTGTTCTGAGTTACATAGCTGCCAACTCTATTGGATTTTCCAGTAGACTACTGGATTTTGCCAGTTTCTCCTGATCTACCGGTTTAATTAAAATTGTCCTGCTTTTGTACATTTTAGAAAATTCCCTAAAATTTAGTAAGTTTTCTAAAAATAAAAATAAAAAAAATACCGATTGAAATAGTATTTTTGTACAGATTATATTTAAATAGGTATTACTAATACATAATGAAGGGAACCTCATTTTCAGAAATCAGGTCAAAACTTTGTTTCTTCTAAAATGTTCAGTTTATTCAGGATTTTCTTTTTAAATAAATTAAAAACAACTCTTTTACACATAAATTTTAGAAATAAAAAAAAAAAACACATAAAATTCCAAGTATGTTCAATGTCAATCTTAACTGGAAAATATTGCAGTTTTTATATTTTGATGACTAGAAAAATCTCTAAAATTCCCTATGTGTAAAATATTTAGTACATTCTGCAACGATTATCATGAAATTTATATTTTGTAAAATCTACTGGTTTTTTTTCCTATCCATGTTGGCAGCTTAGCTATGTGAGTGCTTTTTTCTTAATAAATAAAATTATTTAAATTAACTTTCTGATGGGATTTTAGAAACTAAACTAAAAATTATGAGAATTTTTTAAAATATAGAATCATTCCCAGAAATTAAGCTAAATAGATGAAGAGTAGTGCTCGATGTTAGAAGAAAAAAACTCAAACCTATAATCAAAATTTCAACTATAAAGAGTGATGGAAGATCGTTTAATCTTAATTGTGCTTTATTTGCGGTTATTTCTCTTCTTTATTCGTGTTTTAAGCATGATTATTTTTGCCATAGCACAAATGTGCATGAAGAATAAGAAATGCTACTAGTTATGTATAGTATATTTTGTGTTGGTGCTACAGCATTTAGATTATATGAAAAGAAGCTAATATTCTGTTTTACATATTAACTATGCAACTTCTTGTAATGGAAGAAAAAAAATAGTGGTGTGCCATGTGATTAGTAAAGCGCAGCTGTAAATGCTTTTAAAAAAAGGAAAAAAATCATTCAGATATACAATGAAAATGAAATCGCCACAAATAAAGCATGCCAAGAGCCACAATGGCTCAGGGGATAGAGCGTTCGCCTTCCAATCCCAGTCAATATAAATTCCGCATCCGGCTCGCGCGGACCACAGTGCTGACGTAAAATATCCTCAGTGGTAGGCGGATCATGGGTTGGAGTTCCCTTGCCGTCAGGCTAACTGTGGGAGGTTCTCGCAATCTTCCTCTCCATGTAATGCAGGGCGGGTTAGCTCCATCAAAAAGTCCTCCACGAAGGCAAATTTCTCCCAATAATCGATCCCTTGTCTTCTGGATTGGATTCAAAATTACAAGACTATGGAGTTGACATTAGTAGTCGTAAACCCATAAAATTGGGTCAGCTGTTCAACAACGGTTATAAATATAATATAATTTAAATAAAGCACGCCAAAAAGGGATAAATTAAATGTGTGCACTTACGAGTCAGAATAATGTTGTAATATGTATTACAATTTTTAAAATCACAAGGAAATTGGTAGTTATGAATGCCAAAATAAGGTTTAATACGTCACTTAGATTTACAGTTAAAACGACAAAAAAAAAAAGTGGTTACTGAAATTTAAAATTTGCGCTTCATAATATTGTATTAAAAAAACAGAATTTCTTAGCAATAACTGTTAAGAAAGCTATTTAGAAACAATATAGATTTACAATAGAATCTGTGCAAATTGAGCCCATCAAAAAGTGATGACTTGAATGTTGGATTCAAAATTTTAGACATGTTTTTATTTTTCAAAAAAGAAAAAAAAAAAAATTGTGTTCACAGCTACCATTGACCGCACATTAACAGTCATCTGTGCACTTATAGTTTAGAATATTGAACTGTTTTGATATAACTAGTTTTTAATTAATGCAGGTCATTACATTCTAATTATGTAAATTTTTGAATTTCAACAAATATTTTTACTTTCAGCCACCTAATTGTTACAGAAACACATTTGTACATTCTGCGGGCAAACCACCAGAAGAAAGGCTATGCATATATAGTTGCAGTTCGACCTCTCTCCTCAATAGTCAAAATCACCAGCAAACGGAAGTGTCCAGAATGGATTACTTTTGCATATGGTAAGTGATTTTTCACAATGATGATCACAAATATACCAGATTTGTTTTATAATGAGTAAGTTATAGGTTTATCTATGAATGCAAATTTTTTGTGGCATTATTAGTTCAAAAGCTCAATCTAAATTCTATTAGTTGTAAGCGTTATGTTAAAATGCTTACTGTAGGGTATCTACCACTACAAAAATATAATTCCAATTCACTAGTATATGAGACATGTTAACTCGATTCTATGATGGGGTACCTTTTCATAGATGAAGGTTGACATGGTCGTTAACTTATAGCCCCACACTTACATTTTTTGCTTAAATCTAATTGGAGGGGTCAGGATATTTTTTTTTTTTTTCATTTTCAAAATTATTCAGCATACATTGAGAAATGCATGAAAAGAAATGTTTTACATTAATAACATCAACAGTTTTCTTAATCGCTTAAAATTCTCAATTTGAAAAGAAAATTTTTTTTTTAACCTCACTTCTTGTTCTCTGCCTCTGAAGATGTTGTTCATTCTGTGAACCTAAGTCACCAAGAAAAGCAATATTACCCACACCACAGGTACCCATTAATAGAATGGGTCACATTCAAATAACAAACGACAACACACAAGAGTTTAACATCCATGACCTAAGCGGATTTCAAACCCGCAACCATTGGATTTGCAGTCAGACACTGTGGCTGCCTGAAAAACTTTTGACTACTTGTTGGCCTTTTGAAAAAGTTTCCCACATGGTTTTAAAATTGATTATTATTGAAAATGCAACCTTTGGGAGTTAACAAAATTTCCTAATTTTGCCCTATGTATTTATATATAGTATTATTTATATATGCTTCTCATTCTTTGGAAACAAATAGGGTGCTAAGCATTTTTAAAAAGTGCTTATTTTTTATTTTAAGTTTTTTAAACGCTCTTTTACATGCTTTTTTTTATTCGGGGTTCGTAAAATGTGCTTTATTTTCTATCTTTTAAAGAGAAATTTTTTTCTTTGCTGTGTTGATTGTTCTAAATTACATTTTCTTTAACACATAGTCTATGGAAAAAATTCTCTGTGTGCCTCTCAAAAGTGGTCGTAAATAGAGATGGTTATTCCTAGAGGTTTTACTGTACATTGTTTTATGCTTTATCATCCAAATATTTTTCAGTCAATAATATTCTTAAAGCAATTATTTATTAACAAGTTTTACAGCCACTTTCCTGTCTTAACTATTGAGACTTAATCTAATGCCATCCCTGTCTTGGTAAGCAAATATATTAATATGTTTGATCTCTTAACTTGAATGTTTATCTAAATTAATTCTTCAAAAATTCTTCATACATAAACAAGTAATATAAAAAAAATGTTTTAAGTCAATTCCTACTTAGATCAACAAAGAAAAATTTTATTTTAGTTGCTTTTTATTGAAGACTTAAAAAATTTTTTCTCCCATATAAAATTAATGAATGAATTAATATTTGAAAAAACTTTTTCAACTAACATCATCCACTACAAGTTTAAAAAAAAGTATTTGAACTTGATTGGAAGAGTAAAAAGTATTTTATTAACGATTGAAAATTTGAACAAAATATAGGGAGAGTGTGAACTAATAGTAGGAATTGAAAAAAAGGTTCACTTTAATGATATTAAGCACATTGTATTGCAGGCCATATTGAAGAAGATGGTATAGCCATAAATGCCAGGGACCATCTCCTAATTCCCAAAGCTGGTGATGCAACAAGCCTTATCAAGTACAGAATCTACGACATCAGCGTAGTACATTCCCCTGAATGAGAAAGCTGTTCACCATAGCACATGTGTATATATGTCACTAAAAGAAACATAACTTATTTTTCTCTTTTAATATATGCTTATTTAAATAAAAGAAACAATATAGTTATCTTTTTTTTAAATCATTAATAATGTTTGATAATTAATAAATAAACACAATATAAATGACCTCGCAAAGAGGCCTTGTGAACTTAAGGGTTATTGTTTTTGTTGTACTTTCATTATTACTACTCGAACCATAGACTTCTTTTATTAAAAAGCGTAGCTGTCAACATGGATAGGAAAAAATCCAGTAGAATTTACTAACATAAATTTCGTGATAATTGTTGCATAATGTGCTAAATATTTTATACTTAGGGAATTTTAAGGATTTTTATAGTCAACAAAATAGAAAACTTGCAATATTTTCCAGTTATGATTGACATTAAACATACTTCAAATGCTATGTATTATGTTTACTCATATTTTCGAATATTAATAATTCATCAAAGATCTTTAAAAGATTTTTTAAATCAATTTAAAAAGAGAGTTCTGAATAAAAAATAAACTAAACATTTTAAAACAAAAAAAGTTTTGAACTGATTTCTACAAATGAGGTTCGCCTCATTATGTCTTAGTAATAAAGCTAGCAATACTCAGTAGAAAAATTCTATTTCAAAAGTTTTTTTTTTGGAAACTTAGGGAATTTTCTAAAATGTACAAAAACCAGGATAATTTTGATTAAATGAGGAGAATCTGGCGAAATCCAGTAGAGTTGGTAGCTCTGAACTAGTCTTTCTATAAAGAGATTTTGCACTCAATATTTTAGTCCTATTCTTATTTATTTTATTAAAGTTCATTTAAATATATTTTTCTTGCACTAGGATTAAGAAGGTTATGTTAACATCTTAAATCTAACTCTTTGCTTTATCTGCACTTTTTAAAAAAAAATTTTTCTCTTCATAGCATATTGTACACAACTTAAATCATTTATAAGAATTTTTAAACTTTTAACTTCATAGCTCAAATTAATGTAAATCAATGCATTTGTATCATACAGAAGTTATACACCTCCAATTGTTCTGCTTTCTATAGATAATGGAGAAAACCACCATCAGAAGTAAGGTGAATTTGTTGATAGTAACCCTTTGAATTTTTAAAAATCTTCCTTGCTATGCTCTCATCAGCAGGGATAGTACGCCTCCTGATTGTATTTTGTCAATGAGCACCTCATAACTCTGAAATTTCACCGTTGACTACTAAATTTTCTTGCCCATTCCTTAAAAATAAGGCAAAAATATATTAACTTTAAAAAAAAGAAATATTAACTTTTGGAAATTTTCTTCCTTTTCAATTTATGTTGCTTATTTTTCAAAACAATCATTATTTCGTCCGAAAAATGAAGTTAAGAAAGAATAGCTTGTTTTGATTTTCTGTTGTGTCGCTGATGTACTTCAACTGTGTGTATGCCACTAATTGAGTTATTCTGGATTTTAATAATTTAAAAGGTCTTTTTTTACATTTAAGGAAATTATGGCAACTGAAAAATGTATATTTAACGATGCTTGGTTTCAAGATAATTATAGAGATTTTTGAGCGGTATTGAATTAAAGCCTAGAGTGCCATGTGCTATTGTATCTAATATGGATATAGTAACTGCTTTCATATGAAAGGAAAGAAGCAACAAATTCTTTTAATTCAAACTTTTAAATAATAGTTTAAGTTAGTTAAGTAAAAGAACGTTTCTTTCTACTCATAATTAGCGTTCATCTTATTAAATCTAAAATAAAAAATCGGAAGATATCTGTATTGACATAGATCACTTATAAATGAAATGTGAGGGTATATTCTAAATATTAGTTGCTCATTCGTGCATTAATTAAATTTAATGAGGATTTCTACATGCTCATTAAAATCCTAAATTATATATTTGGAAAGGAAGGCTTAGAAAACAAGTATTTAAATTTTTTCTTTCATTTCAAAAACAAAACGTATAAGTAAATAATTTTTTCGTGTATTGTGATACATATAAATAATTCATATGCTGAAAAGTACAAATTAACATGCAAGATAAGTGCATTTTATTCAATGAATGTATACAAAGCTTTTAGAAATTTGCTAAAGCAACTTATGTTATATAATTTGAAACTAATTGCATAACATATTATGCTTTAAATTTTGCAAAGAACCATTTCAGTAACTTCATCGCATGCATTGTTTCAAAAACCCATGGCTGGGTTTGTTCTTAAAAACCAGTCTTATTTTTCAAATTGGGTCTAGGCGCTTCACAAGCTTTGGCGTTCCTTGTGTTGAGAAATCGGTTTACGAAAAACATCTAGCACGTGGCCAGATGCTTCATTGTTTTAAACAATTGACACTCTCAACAAACAAGCACTGCATTAAGATAGCCATTTGAAAAAAAATTTCCTCTCTCTCCAAAGAAGCAGCAGAAGTAATGAAAGCAGCTACCATAAAGAAAAAACTTCCTGGATCATCTTTTTGTTAAAAAAATTTGATAAGAAAAACATAAAGCTTTACATAATCTGCAACAATCAGTTTAATTCCTCAACTTTGTGAGTGTATTTAATCAAATAACTAACTGTCATATAGAAATATTTGTTTTAGAAGAAAAAAAACTTCCGTAACAGAAGCAGTTTTAATTTAAAAGAATAGTTAAGAATATGCAGAATGATAAAAATACGAACCATTCTTTTTGATAAGTTTAATCTAAGACTTGATAAAAGTTATATTTTTTCATAACACACTAATGTGTAAGTAACAAACAAAACAAATTAAAATTTATACTACACTGAAACAAAAACTTCAGTATAGTTTGTCATATTATAGACAGACATATTATACAATTTTAAATAGTATAATGGTACAAGCAGAGATCGGAAGTATCGCTCTACAAGTAGCGAAACTACTGTAAACGTGATTGTTTTTCGTCGTTTGTAGTGTAGACTGGTTAGGTAGGAATAGTTTGTCTAAAGTAAGAACTCCCCTAGCCATTCGTCTGGAACCGTGGTGGTGACTTTGGTAACGAGGTATAAACTATTTCAAATAGAGGTGTGGGTCATTGTTCAAGGCAGATTTTGGCTCGGTTCGACGAGAGAAAGGGAATAATTTTCTTTGGTCTACTTAGCCGTAGAGGGAAGAGAAGCTACCCTCCCTGACATGCGCTACTCTGTTTTCCATAACAGCAGACGGCCTCAAACTTAGCGGCTGGGGGAATTCTTACCGTAGACAAACTATACCAGTGGTCCCCAACTCTTAGGCTGCAAACCCATACCAGCTCGTGGTTAAAACGAGAGGTCTGCCTTTTTTGAAATACAGAAGTAAAATCCCTTCTTTTTTTCCCCAGTTAATAAGGAAAGATTCCCTACGTTTTCCTTTTTTTCCAGGTTCTCCCTGTGGTTGGCAAGTCTGACAATATAAAATAAATGTTGGAAAAAACATGCAGTAAAAATTAAACTTCATCAATCTATCAAAAGAGTTATATAAAAAAAAAAAAGACATAAATTGCATACATTAAGTACTGACAAAATAAGTCTTTAAAACAAGCATAGAGAAACACAAATCAGAAACACTCTATCAGCAATGCTGGAAAGTTCATATGGAATAATTAAATAGTGAGTAAAGTTTATTAGTTTTTAGCAGATATCTTTTCCCAACAGATGGAGAAAAAAACAAACAAGTAATAACTGTTACCGGTGTATAAATCGACATTTCAAATTGCCAAAATTTTACGAAATACATTGGTAATAAAGTCCGAGATTCGTTAATCGTGAAATATTGATACATTATAAACAATGAGTTAGATATGAAAAATTATTTTTAAAATGCCATATACATTTTCGCATGTCCTCTTGTACTTTGTTTTCATATAAAGTTTTTTTTAAAAAACGTTACTTTAAATTAAGTTCAGGGAAAAAAATTAAGAACACGAAAAGTTAAGATTTATTTAAGAGTATTAAAAAATATAACATAATGAAAACGTATAATTTCAAAGATTTTACACCCATTCAAAGATTTAACAATAACATTTGAGAGCAAACGTATCATATCCAGAGAAAATAATGTGAAATATTAATAAATTTTAACTTTAGAAAAAAAATTTTTGACAAACTTTTCTAATGCTTTTTAGTTTAAAACATTTTATATTTAGTTTTTTTCAATGGTCAACTTATACACCGGTATATAATCCTTCATAAAGCCATTTTTTTCTAATGTTATGTTAAAATATTTTCTGGATTAAGGTTGATTTATTAAAAAAATTCATTTAGCTTATCACTTAAGATGAATTTTTTAAGACTATTTTTCTATTGATTTTATTAAAACAGCCTGGCCTATATAACCTACTGTAAAGAAGTGGCCATAAATGATTGAATAATTAAGTTTGGTGTTTATAAATACAAATAAAAACAATGAAAAGTGATCAAATGCACAAGAGAAATAAAAAACTCTTTCCAGTGTTTCTTCTTGACTCCACACTAACCTTTACTGCAGTTATATTAATGTAAACAAAGCACTTTGTTATATTTTCTTTTTTGTGGTACTTTTTGAATTATGGGTGCCACTCTAAAAATATGTTAAGGCTGAACTTAATTTTTTGACCTATTAACACAATCTAGGGTCATTTGACTTTCCAGAAATTTATAGGTCACTCACTCCAAAATGTGCCTTACTATGATAAGTACTCGTACATTAAATCAATTATCTAATTTTTTCTCCACTCTATTAATTTATTTTTTACAGCAAACAAGATAAAAATAACAGCCAACCTTTTCTTTTTACAGCAACCACTGAATGATAAACCACAAATTTTTCTCATTATTTAATTTTTGTCTTATCTCTTAACATTTTTAAAAAGAAATTCTTAATTTAAATTTGGCCAGCATTTTAAAACGCTGGGGGAAAATAAGAACAAGAAAATTTAGATAAAATAGCAAGCAGGCATTGAAGTTCAATCTCAGTTTCATTAATTGATCATTTCCCAATAATTATGATGATTAACAATGTTTATATTAAAATTTTATTTAACAGAAAATATATGCTACATTTTTATTTACAGAAATTTTAATATTAAAAACAAATAGAGAAAAAGCAAATGAAACAAAATCTACTGATTTTCTCATAAGACTTGATTTTCGTCCCCAGGACTGAAGAGTGGCACTCATGTTTTGAAGTTATCAGGTGATGCCCGCATAAATCACAGGTGGGAAAATAGCTTCTAATCCACATTTAAAATCTAATGAACTTGTTGGAAGTCTAATAAAGGGTACATTACTGGAGTATTCAGAACACACTTAACCATGTACACAATTCCACAATTAAAGAGTTAATTTGAGTTATTTTTAACTTGTATAAAATAATACTGTGAGATTCATTCAGATTTCATAAACAAAAGAGCAATCCGGTAAAAAACACTGCATTTCATTTTTTAAACTTGCATAATCACTGAATAACTAAGAATTCAGATAACTGAATAGAAATCATACAGACATTTTCATTTTTATAGGAGGGTGATGCTCATAGCCAATAATTTCAAAGTCGTCATATTTAAATTCATCTATTTCTTTCACTTCACGCTTTATCTTTAACTTCGGAAAGGGTTTAGGCTCCCTCTTGAGCTGCAAGAAAAAAAAATTAAATACTAAAAAATTAAAACTCATGTTATACACTAAAACTTAAAATAAATCCTAATTTTATTTTGGATTTTTGTCTCTCACTGTCTTCCAATAGCCATATCTTTCAACAAAAATAAGCACTTTTAAAGTACTTCTTAAGCACTCAAAAAGTATTTTTAAGCACTATATACATTAACAAAATGCAAAATAATTTTCAAATACTTTACATGATCATGATAAAATAACTAGTTTCTGACAAAGAACTCTTTTTCCTGATTATATTAGCTACCCTAAAAAGATACAAGAGAATTTTTGGTTCAATTTCAGAGGATGGAAAATGAAGCATGAAATCGAGAATATCTTGCAAAATGCAACCACTGAATCCAGCTCAGCAGAGAGACATGCGGACTCTCCAAGTATTTCATCAAATATGTAACATGATTGGCGCTATCATACGTTACGAACCGACGAATGGATTGTAGTTGAATGAATTGTGAAAACGTTGAAAAGAAAAATGTGAAAACCACGTTGTTGCATAATATGCTGCAAAAATTGGCATTGTAAAGAGAAAAATCTCATTTTTGAAAAGGGAAAATTAAGCACTTTTTAAAAACACTTCATGATAAAAGCACCTTTAAAGGCTTTCAAAAACGCAATGCACCATGCCCTGATAGCCATATATTCTTGCAAAGTTTATTTGGAGTAATTCAATATTGGAAAGAATTCAGGTACTACACTAAAAATTATAAGGCTAAATATACAACTTTTACTGTAACACAGAGCGATCATGCTCTTCACGTTTTCTTAAATTAGAATTAAATAATTTACAGTTTAAATTATTTCTATAATTTAAAAAATATGCAACTTTTTTTTCTTCAAATGGCAAGCTTGATTTTAGATTTTTGTTGTGCAATATGCATCATTTTTTATAATTATTTAATCCAAATTTAACTACTTCTAAAAATTATTCATAAATATGTATTCTCTGATGAGGCAATAAAATAATTTGGCTAAAAATTGGTTGTTAAGTCCAAATGGCATGAAACACTTGACACAAGGTCTTACTGAAAGTATTTGATCCATCTTTTACTTTTCAGAAGCTTGCTTAGTATTTATGTCAAGGAGCATTCTTTATAATATTTTTAAAAAATCTTAACAGTATCAGACACTTTTCAAGATTTTGTTTTAAAAAAAAATCCTACTGATATTCAAATAAAACAACACATTATAATGCAAAGTACCAACACCAAAAACTGTTAAACTATATTAGATCAACCACTCCCTTCCATAACCTAATATTTAGGCAACAGGAAATATTTTGAGTATTTTAGCAAAATTTTCACTACAAACATATTTTAAAAGTCATATTTAACATATCAGTACCATTGCAGAAACAAAATAATATTTTATTTCCTTATTACATATTGGATGTTGGGGGCTTAGTTAAATCTTTCAACAAAAAATAAGCACCTTTTAAGTACTTTTTAAGCACTCAAAATATTTTTTAAACACTATATATTCATTGTTTCAAAGCCTTTTAATCTTTTTGCAGATGCTGGCACTGGTTGTGTTCACTATCTTCATCATTATCATTTTGCACTTCTTTAGCTTCTGCAACCATCCTGATACACCCCCCAAAGTTTCAACATTTTCATCATCAAAAATTATATTTCAGGCATTTTTACTGAACTGTAACTAATCCTCATTTTCTTTTTCATCATTAAGCATCTGGAGTTATGTACTATTTTTCTTCATTAAACTAAACTAAACTCAGCGGAACGCGGAACCCCCAGTGTTTAGTTCCCAAGCATGCTTGGTACTCATTTATCGACCCACTGAAGGGATAAAAGGCTGGGTCAACCTTGCCCGGCAAGAGGATCGAACCAGGGACCTGTGGCATGACAGTGCGAAGCACTACCGCTCAGCCACTGGGCGTCATTTTTCTTCATTATCACAACTAAATAATTTCAATATTTTTAAATGTCTGTAGAATTTACGAACAATAGATGACAGTTTCAAAAACTATCAAAGCGGATTTAATTAACATCATAAAAATGGTATTTGTGACAGGACCGTTGAAAAAAAGATGATACATACAGTGGAAATCGAAGATGCCGGAACGATGGATCATGTTCTACTTGCATCGGAAACACAATATTCTAGAATCTTAAGTTTCACAGGACGAGTCGCCAAATATTTCAACAAAAAATAAGCACCTTTTAAGTACTCAAAAAATATTTTCAAGCACTATATATATTAGCAAAATGCAAAATAATTTTCAAAAACTTCACATGATCATGATCAAATAGCCAATTTCTGTCAAAGAACTCTTTTCTTGATTATATTAGCCATTATGAAAAGATCGAGAAATTGTTTGGTTCAATTTTAGAGATTGGAAAACGAAGCCGAGTTGCACATGAGAGTGCGAGAATCTCATCAAACCAAGGTCATTATATGCACACGTGGACTCACAAATATTTCATCAAACATATAAAATGATTAGCGCTTTCATACGCTATGGACCGACAGTACACCGAAATGAATTGTGAAAAGGTGGAGAAGAACAATGTAAAAAGCACGCTTTTGCAAAACACATGGCGAAAATCGACATGGTAAAGAAGAAAAAAATCTCTTTACCGGAAAATTAGCATTTTTTAAAAACACCCAATGTATAAAAGCACCTTTAAGGGCTTTTAAAAAATTAAAATCAAAAATAAGCACTTTTAAAAAATGCTACTGACCATGTACTAATGCATTTAATAACAATGGCATTACCTGTTCAGTAAGAGCATCAATATGATCGAGATATACGTGAGCATCTCCAATGGTGTGGACAAAATCTCCAGGTTTCAGATTTGTTACGTGTGCAATCATGTAGGTGAGTAGTGAGTAGCTAGCAATATTAAAAGGTACTCCTAGACCCTGGAAATAAATTATTCATTAAACATTTCTGTAATGTTTAAGCAATTTTAATTGAGAATATCTGTCAATATTGTCATTTTTCATTTAAAAAGAATTGCATTGACTTATAATATATAATGACAGATTTATTGACATTAATGACAGCTTCCTAGCTATTCATGTGTCTTAATTGTTTAATTTTAAAAATATCTGAATTTTAAAAATTACGTAGAAATCAGTGGAGATAACTACCATAAAAGTTTTGTAGCAGCACAAAATTACAAATTGAAATCTTAGAATAGTTTTCCAATTTTTAAAATTACTTTCTAATAATAAACTGTAGAATAGTGCAATACAAAATAAGTTTTCTCATTTATGGTACGATGAACTTATTACATCATAAATTCTTTTACTAGATTGGTTATTGAATGAATTTGCATAAAAATTTAGTACAAGAGTTAAAAGAAATATATAAAAGAATACTTAATATTATGCAGTTAGGAATTAACAAAATTGCACAAACACTGTGTATCAGTACTTTGTAGATACTCTGGTGTCGACTATGCTTATATATTCTTTTAGTAATTTTATAACCGTCATTGAACAGTCGAACCAATTTTTGGGTTTACAACTACTAATGTTCAACTCCGCAGCCTTGTAATTTTGAACCAAATCCAGAAGACAGGGGAACTCCTGGATCAAGTATTGAGTGAAATTTGCCTGGAGGACTTTTTGATGGAACTAACCCGAATTTGCGTTACATGGAGAGGAAGATCATGAGAACCTCCCACGGTTAGCCCGACAGCAAGAGGACTCTAATCCATGATCCATCTACCACTGAGGATAATTCCCGTCAGTACTGTGGTCGGTGCAAGCTGGACGCGGAATTCGTATCGACCAGCCATTGCTGGGATCGAGCTCTGAACGCTCCACCCCCTGAGCCATCACGACTCTCTTTTAGTAATTATTAAAAATAAATAAAGATAGACACTTATAATATACAAGGATAAAATAAAATATTAAAGCAGAATAAAATAATATTACCATATCTGCTGACCTTTGATACATTTGACAAGATAATTCTCCATTGCACACATAGAACTGAGCTAGGCAGTGACATGGGGGAAGAGCCATTTTTGATAGGTCTGAAAAATGTACAAAAAAAGCATCATCCCCGCATTTAAATTTACAAAAATCAGATTCTGGGAAGATTCTGGTGTAAAAACAAAATAAAAAACTCAAATAATGTCAGATGAAAAGTTCATTTGCAAATTCTAAGAGCTTGAAAACCATAAATAATTTATAAATTGATTCAAATTTTCTTTTCAAAGGTGATTAAAAAGAAAAAAATCTTTGGTTAATGGTCAGAAATCAGCTGAAAAATCGTTTATTGCCTAGGAACTGAGATATTTTTCTATTAACTATTAATAAATAAACCTCTCTGAAGCGATCACATAACATAATATCAGTTTTTTATTGTCTGACGGAGTGAATTAGGTATTGTTCTCTTGTATTAAACTATGAGTTATCTTAAATTATTCATTTGTGGCATCGATTTTGCTTGGTTGTGTTTTGGAACTAAGCCCAAAAATATATAGCTTTTTCAGCCCCCAATTTATGATTAAATCTTTTTGAAATTTTGTCTACCTCACTATTTTGAAGCTTAGGAATCCATTTGTAAACAAATATATATATGTTCATTCAGAAAAGTACATTTTGGTCTCTGATTTTGCAATTGGAGGAATCATTAAAATTGACACCTTGTGAAAATTTGACCATTAGAATGAAAGTTATTCAGGGTGATATCTTTTTTACTTTGCGAACCTCAGTTTTTCACAATGACGGTTCAGTGCCTTAACCATTGAGTCAATATACCATATAAAATACCATATAAAAATAAATATACCTTAAAAATAACACTGATAAGAATAAAAAAAATTAGTCAATTCATCTATTCATTCATTAAATCATTTTTCATACATTAAATTATTTTTCATATAATTCTGAATGGAAATATTCTTTTTCTTTTTTTTTTCCTTTGAAAAAACTAGCACATTTCAGCAGCAAGAATCATTTAAAAAAAATCCAATTAAAAATACTTAAATTTTTTTATATAAACCTGCAATTAAAAATTAGTATAAGAAAAGAGAAATGACCCATAATAAAAAATATTAATATTACTTAAGACATTAATATACCTGATGGATTCCAAGCTGACAGAATCATTCTTCTATCATGTGGCTTTTCCTTTATCATATTAATTATGTATTTCAATTGATCTATTCCTTCATTAGAATAATCTTTACTCATATGGGTATAATCTGCACCAAAATGCCTCCATTGAAATCCATAAACAGGTCCTAAGTCTCCTAGGTAATTAATACATTTGCAATCAAATACATATTTATGTACACAGTGCAAGATAAAAATGATCTTGAGAAATCATAAGAAAAGATTTATAAAAAAAAATTGAAGAGAGAATATGAAATAAACATGAAATATTTTACTAGTATCCATTACCTTTATCTTTCTGATTCTGGAATAGAAGCAACATATGAAAAATATTCCAGTAATGAGACATAAAATATTCAAAAATCTAATTTTCAGTGTTGCCACAGAAAAAAAATGATCAAAGCATTTGCTTTTAGTTGTCTACAGCGCGCCTGATTGTGAAGCCAATGGCTGCTGGTTCGCTTCCCGCTCAGGGCATGCATGTTTCTCTCTGCATGTTGTCCTCTGTTGTGTGTGATGTGTGAATGTAGCCCACCCTATAAACGGGCATGTGTAGCGTGGGTAATGTTGCTCGCCTCTGTGACTTAGGTTCACAGGTGCCCACTGAGTAACGTTAAATGAATAACACTTCCGGCATCTTCCTAGGCAAAGAACGTAAAAGTTCAGTGCCTGCCGTTAGAAAAAAAAAGTTGTCTAAAGCATAAAAATAGTAGTTTAAATAAGAACAAAAAAATTTTAATAATATGACTCAAATTTCATTAAATGACTTAATTGTCATATACCATGATCCATTTAGTCAAGTTGGTAGCAAATATAATTTTTTAATAAATTTTAGTGTTCTAGCACTAAATTTTTATTTCACAAAAATTTTTATATTTGCTGAAAATTAAAATACTTTTAATTACTAGAATTCATCCAGACAAATACTTTTTCATTAAAAAAAAAAACATACTTTTTCAACAAAATTTTCCCTTTTATTAATAATTGGTTTAGCAAATGTATATATACATATATATTGTGATAAGTGATTATTCAAATTCGAAATTCACGCATCATAATATCGTATTAAAAATAGGTTGTTTTTTTTTGTAGCAATAACCCTTGAAAAGGCGATAGGGAAAGTAAATAAGACTTTAATTGAATCTGAGCAAATTGAGCGCATTAAAAAGTGATGAATCGAATTTGCAACTCAAAATTTTCAACATGTTTTATTTTTTAAGAAAAAAAAATTCATTCTGTTCACCCCCGAAGCTTTCAACATTAAAATTTATATTCACCTAGAACAAGATCTATATTCCAAAATTTTTTTTATACTTGTCAAAGAGCTTTTTCTTCTAAATACAATAAAAAGCTGAAAATGACTCACCTTCTTCAGGATAAGATAAGTTGATGGAAGCCATATATTCTTTAGAACTGTTTCCATCCCAAATATGTATGCCCTTCTCCTTTAAAACATTTGCATTTGTACTTCCCGACACAAACCATAAAAGTTCTTCACAAATACCTCTCCAGAACACTTTCTTAGTTGTAATTAGAGGAAATACGCCTACGAAATGATCTTCATTAAAACTTAATTTCTTTTAAATAAAAAAAAAAAAAGTAATAACATAAAAGAACATGGAAAATATAGATATATAAAACGTTTTGCAATTTTAAATTATGTAGCTATTAATTTAAACTGTTAATTGATAAGATTTAATATGAACTAATAATCAAATGAAATTTTAAAAATCTCTAACTTTTGATATTAATAAAAAAATATGTTTTCGAGACATGAAGTAATTTGTACTTCATTCAAAATTCATTAACAAATATGTAACATATTTATATATAAAATACAAAATGTAAGAATTAAAATAGGTATTTCTTTATTTTAGGAAGTCATAAAATTTTCCAAACTATTATTGATTACACTTAAAAATACTTGTGATAATAGGTACTACTGGTATTGTGATAATAACCGGGATGGAACAGAAAAAATGCAGGGGTCTGTCCAGGCCGAATTTACTACAGTTTAGCGGTACCTTCACAAATTCAACTTTAGGAAAAACGGTAGTTTCACAAATTCAATTTTCGGAAAAACGGTAGTTTCACAAGATATTTTTTCCTAAAATTTTAAATTCGTATCCCTTATGAAACGATAAATCCATATTTTTGTGTTGATTTTTTAATATAATTTTAAATTTTTCACAAATTATTTCTAAATTTTCACAAAATAGGTACCTCTCAAAAAAACCTAGGCAGACCCCTGAAATGTGTCTTGGAGCAAATAAATTTGGTTTTTGGAATAGGTTAGAGAAAATATACTTACAGAAGCAGAGCATATGCAAAATTAGACTTTATGAGCATATAAATTAACATTTTATAGCATATTTAAAAGAGCTTGGAAAAATGCATTACTAAATAAAAATATGTAAGACAAATGCTGAATATTAATTACTTAAGCAAACAAAGAAATACTTTTTAAACTTTATTTCTGCAGGTTTATATCTTATTTAGAAAAATACGCATTTTAAATTATTAGATAACAAAAATACACCAAAATTTGAAATTAAATAACATTTCTATTATAAATAAAATTTATTTACCACCAATAATAAAAACATGCCTTCATCAATAATATATAGGAGCCCTGAAGGGGATTGAGGGACGCACAACCCACAATCCAGTCTTGCCAACTTCAGGGCTACCCTGAAGTTGCCGAAGCTTAGAAGAATAGGAAATATTCTCAAATAAAATTAGTTTTTAATGAAATAAAGCAGTCATTATTAGAATATGAATCAATAATTCATACATAAATAATAAGAAAATGTTTAAAAATATACATATTTATTAATCACACGAAAGAATCAGCAAAACATACAAATAAAATGATGACTCTTTACATCAATTTTAAGTAATGTAAATGTAAAAAATACCAATATTTATTCGTACCATTCCGCAAGCTGTAACGAGCTTGCGTACCAAAATAAGACTTCGTGCCAGTACCAGTTCTGTCATCTTTAATGTTCCCTTTTTCTAAAATTAAACGAATTTGATCCAGATACTGGTATTCATCATGCCTGGAAAGAATTACAAATAGTCAAAACTTTATTGATAAAAGGACATTCTTGATTAAAACAACAAAAAAATTGAGTATGATGAGGAAAGGTACTATTAAAAGATAAATACTTAATATTTCCATTCATCGCTGCAAATTAGAGCTTATACAAAGCTTATACAAACACAAAACGGAACATAAAACTATAATAAAAAAAAAATGAAAATCGCGCGCGAAAATATTAAAATGAAAGTGCTAGTTATTGTTGTGAACTTGTTTTGTTCTTCTGCGGTAGCAAATTTTCAAGGAACCATTTTTGTTGCATGCAAACGGGATTAGTGAAAAATATTCACCCAGGATAAACTTACCAATCAGGTTCTCATTCGAAAAATACCATACAGTAAGAAAAACCCTTTAGGTGTCTCATTTCTGCAATGCACTATACAAGCTATAAACACATTTCGAATTAAGTATAATGTACGAGAAGCATAGTCAATTATCAATTACTATGGAAATTTAATTTCATGTTTTCAAAACGTTGATGTTTTAAAAAGACAACTTCAAAAATATAAACTGTTTGTTATGTAGTTTTTATTGTCTGCTTTCCTCGCTCTATTTTACTTATGGCCAATGTGGTTTATGTGGGTAACTATCCCAACACACTTTCCGATGAAGATATACTTGATATCTTTGAGGATTTTGAAGGACTGGTGCTTCTGAGATCCGTAAGAAAAGCTTGGAAATGCTATTCCTTCATTTTATGCCAAGATCAAGAGCAGGTCATAGAAGTTGTTTTTGCCTTGAACGGTATTGATGTTGGTGGTAGGAACTTGATTGTCCGAGCTTCCGATGATGAATTACAAGAAGTAATTGATCAATGTGAGAGAGAAGACACAAGTTACAAGAGCTATGCCGCTAACGAAGAGGTACCTTCCGAGGGTCATCAAGGGTCTTCAAACTCGAATTATCGTCAACCGCGAAAGCCTTCTCGATTGGCTTCTGCCAAAGGAGCTGTAGACACTTACAATCAAATTGACCCAAATCTTATTAATCCAAAAAATGGTGTCGATTCTAGACAAAGAAATGAAATGACTGATTCCGTAATAAGTGAAGCTTCATGTTCTGAAACTGGCTCATTTAGAACCTTTTCGCCGTGCTCGTCTGTAGCTTCAACATGCCAAAAGCAGCAGCGTAAAGGAGAGAAGTTCAGCTTTGTCTCAATTGTTAATTTTCCTGATGGAACTACTAACAAAGAACTTCAAGAAATGTTTTCAGATTATAACCCTTTCAAAATAATCATCCAAAACCAATTCTCTGATTACGATCAACCTACTGAAGCAGTTATCTGTTTTTTAAAGATTAAAGATGCAACTAGTTCCATTTTAAATTTAGATAATACATTATATCATGGGAGAGTAATTCTCGTCACAGAATTTGATGATGTCTCATTAATATCAGATCTTTTGAAAGTTCATTGTTAAATTCTTTATGTTAAGGTAAAAGCTCAACTCTCCAGGATGCATGGGAATCAACAAATTTTGGATATTTGAGCATCAAAATATCAATTTATAATACCGCTCTATTTTTCAGGAATAGTGAAACTCCTGAATAAAAAATTTAAAAAAATTATTGTTAGCCATGACCACAAAAAAAATAATAATAATAAGTAGAAAATCTATAATAATTATTTGTATTATATAACTATCTAAGTTACTAAAGATAAGAAAAAAATTAAACAGAAATTCAGCAACGGAGAAAAAGCATGAAGTGAGAATAATATTTTGCTCTATAAATTCAAAAGTCTTAGTTTTTCATGCACTAGAAAAATTTTATGCCATAAGAATGTCAATAAGAAAATAAAGGTGTTTTAGAATATCAGCTTTTAAATAGATAAAGGAATTATTAAAGTCATCAATAAAAATATTAAAGATAAATAAAAAGTTCAATGGAAAAAATAAAACTTTCCTAATACTTATAACAAAACTTTAAAACTGATAATCTCTTCCTTTCTCATTTAAGGAAAAATTATGCTATAACCAATGATAAAAATATCTATCAAAAATGCTTTTAAAAAATATTATACCAAAAGTTTATAAAATAAAGAGAAAGTGAAAAGAAATTGATCTTAAAACTTAACTGTAATGAATAAAAATTTCAGATTTCCATAGGGTTGGGTATTCACCAGAACATGGAAAAAACTAGGTTTTTACCAGTAAAAACTAAAGAAAAAAACTGATCATTACAATAAAATGTCTATGTAATGCACTTCTATGAATTGCATTAATGCTACAATCTCTTAAAGCAAACCAAACTTGTTAGATTCTTTTGCTTTTAATAATTTAATTCCCCCCCCCCATAAATATTTATGTGTTTTACTTTGTGAGAACTCCTGTTTATGATTTTCCAGACTAATTAATGCCTGCACTGTTAAATTTAAAAAAAAAAAAAAATTTTAACTTTAAAATGTATTTTTTCCAAAAAATATTTAGTTTTGATGCTAGTTGATTAGAGTAATTTTGTTTAATTATTAAATATATCCCAATACATACAGTAAGACCTATATCATTACTTAGGCATCCATAATTTAATTTTTTTGGTTATTTGAAACTGTAAAAAATGTTGGTTTTGAATATTCTTTTGGTACTAAGAATGCAAATTAGTCTGTCTCCCCCCCCCCCCCCCCCCCAATAAATCCAGGAAAGTTTTGCTCCCCAACATTGTACTTAATTTATAAATTGATTTTAAAATATTAAGAGTTACAAGCACTAAAGCATAAAGTGTTTAACAATTTATGTCTGAATCAAAACTATATCCATGTACTGGCAACAAATAACTTATGTCTAAATCACAATGAAAATTTTATTATTTGCTGATAATGTTATGTTGACATATTCACATATAATTTGATGTTTAACTAAGTGAGGTTCTTTTTTTGCAATTTTATATTGCAAAGTAAAATGCATTATTATCAGCAATGAATCTAATGGTTATAACTAAATTGGATGTACATATTTGTTTGTTTTTGACAATACTTGCATAACATTTGTAATTATATATTTGTTGAATATATATAACATTTTGCTGACAAACATCGTTAAATATATTTTTAATCAGAGTTCTACTATTTTAAAAATTTGCAGAATTTCCACAATGACATGGGATAGAAGAAGAAGAAAAAAAATTGGGAAATTTATCCAAATTTCCTTAACTTTTTATATTGTTATGATAAAGCAATTCAAAATGTTGTAAAGTAGAGATATGACAGTGTTCTTCCTAAGCAATTTTAGAAGGGTGGCCTGCCCTTTGATCCCTATAAATGCGCCCTCTTTGCACTTTTTGTACAAATAAGCTTTCAAGTTATAATATAAAAATGCACTGAATCTTAGAACATATGATGCTCTGTTAAGTATATTTCTCACCCTTTAAGTTGTTTTTCTGGTTTAACATGCTGAACCGAGCAATTCCATCCATTCTAAAAGCTGGACTTCTCCTTTCCATTATTTTGGATAGAGTGGGCCACCCTTCTAAAAACGCTTAGGGACAACAATGATATGTATGTATATATATAGAGGGTGTGTAGCATTTTTAAAAAGTGCTTAAAGGTACTTATTTTTTATTTACGTTTTTTAAAAGCCTTTATAGGTGCTTTTTTTATTTGGTGTTTATAAAAAGTGCTTAATTTTCCATCTTGTAAAAAGATATTTTTTCTTTGTCATATTGATTGTTGTTCTAAATTACAAAAGAAATGCATGATTTTCACAATTTTCTTTGCAATATTTATCGGAAATTAGTTATTCTATTGTTATTATGCAAAGTTTCTGAAAATGTTTCTAAATTTTATTAGAAAAAATAGTTTTAAAAAATAATTTTAGAAAAAATAAATAGAAAAAATAATAATATAGAAAAAATAATTTTTATTATTGCACAGTGATCCTAATTATTATTATTTATTTTTTTTGGAAAGTGATTAAAAATATTTTTTGAGTGCTTAAAGGGTGCTTATTTTTTGTTGAAGAATCTGGCTGTGCAGCATTATATAGTTAAAATTACCTTAAAAAATATTTTTAGAAAGTAATGTAGGAAAATTATTGAAAAATTTTTAATTATAATTTTTTCTTTAACAAAGAAAACAATCCAAAAGAAAACAGTTACAAAATTCTAAAATAAACTAGCATATGTTTAAAAGATAGAAATCAAAATATATTGAAATAAGAATTTATAAAACTAAATTTAAGGTTCTACTCTTAGACTTAAGGAATTTAAACTAATAAATTAACAAATTGATGTATAAAGATATTTGTGTTACGTTTAACATAATAGAAAATTTGGTAGCTATTTTCTTTTTCTTAATTGGACCAAAAATTTTATTTCTTTTTAAAATTGTTCCTGCAGTTAGACATATTCTGTTCCCCGGAACTGACCCTAGGGGGCGCCATATATTTATGTTGTTGGGAAGGGGGAAATTTCCATTTTACTGAATGAAATTTAAAATTTGTCCAAATCATTAATAAATGTGTAATTTATTAGGTTCAATAAAAATATTTCTTTTGTTGATAAAATTGTATTTTCACAATATGTTAATATTTTTCACCAATATACAGTGAAACCTTTCAGGAACGACCACTCTCTGTTCCAGAGTAAAGTGGGCATTTTTGGTCCTTGGTGTCCTTCATTGACTACGAAATGATATCGAGGATACATAATTTTTTGCAAGCAATTTTAATTTTAGTTAGTATAATTTTCTTGGTGCGGAAGAGCAACTTGTGTTGGTGTGATGAAAACCAGATATAGTTTGTCTAAAGTAAGAACTCCTCTAGTCATTCGTCTTTGTTTATGGTAACGAGGTATAACTATTTCAAGTAGGGGTCACTATTTAGGGCAGGTTTTGGCTCTGGTCGGCGAGAGAAAGGGAATCTTTTTCTTCAGTCTATTGTGTTAGCCCTAGAGTGAAGAGAAACTACCCTCCCTGAAGTGCGCTATTCTTGTTTCCAAAACAACAGACGGCCTCAGACTTTGTGGGGGGGGGGTCTTACCATAGACTAACTATAGATGAATAAAAATGAGCTTAACTGCTATGTATAAAAGCAAATTTACCAATTATGTAAGATAGAACTATTTTAAATAAATAAACAATTATGTTTTTAGTTTTAAGTTTGCAATTGATTTTGTAACATGAAAATTAGTTAGCTTTAAAAAATGAGAAGTGGTTTATTTGAATGTTATGCTTATTTTTCAAATATAACTTCTTTTTTGTTCGAATTTAGTTTTCTGCTCTAAATTCAATCATTTTCAGCTCCAAATTATCGTCTTTAGTGCACTTTGTTGATCTCTCTCAGAAATCGTCAGGGAAAAAAACGCACTAAATAATAGAACAAATATTTTGAATTTATTTATTTTGTTAATATTTTTTTATTTTGATATTTTTTATTGTTTCCATGTTTGACTTTTTCCGCCTTTTCTGTAGAGGTTTCGAGGTCGCTGCAGGAGGTCCCCTAAAGGTTTTCTTCAACTCTTAAGTCTATGGAAAATGCCTACCAAAAGTGGTCACAAATAGAAGGGATCGCTACACAGAGGTTTTACTGATTTAATGACTTTATACTTAATTATTCTAGTCAATCAGTTACAATTGGTTAATGACGCGTTTAATTGTGGTGAAGAACTAGGGTTCCATCCTCAATGGTGGCATGAAACCCACCCAACTTTCAGATCGATTGGTTATTAATTTGTCTGGCTGGGAAGTGAAGGCTGCCTGCATGCAATGTTCATCACATAGTGGAGACTTGACCTGTTCCACAAAGGGCTGTTGCGGGAATGATTTGCTTTAATTCTATTCAATAAATAATGAACTGTTCGATAAAGAAATGTAAAAGAAAGAAATTAAATATTTTTTTCCGGATTTCTATTTTTTTTATTTTAATAATTTTCTTTATTCTGTAATTTTTTCCCATGTTTTCTCTAGGTTCTAAACTTATTTTATGAGTTCTATATGCTTGCAGCTTATGCACAGTAAATAAAACTTACTGATTTTCTTAATTTTATTCGTTTTTTCTTTTTGTCCTTTTTATATTTATTTATTGTGCTATATATATATATTATTTTTAAAGTTAGAAACTTTTCGTTGTTAATTTAATTTTTTGGATCTTATTTTATCAAACTTTGTTTTTATAATTTTTTTTCCAAAGTGTAAAAAATTTCAAATGTTTTTCGACTTTAAAAATATTAAACACAAGCTTTGTAAATTTTGCATATAATTTACTTCAATGTGTCTTAATTTTAAAAACAGAAAAATTAATTTAAATATAAAGACTGAATTTATTGCGATAATTTTTTTTTTCTCCAGTTTTTAAGGTTTTTCTGCAAGGAAAATAGAAAAAAAAAAGACCCGCAGTTTAAATATTAAAAAATATATACATAAATTAATTACAAATGCTTTTCGTTTTCACAAAACTGGCGTTTATTTTTTCGTACTTTCGCGCCATTTTCGGTATTAGCATTGGGGACACTCGCTAAAGATAGGCTAAACTTGACGTCCTAACAGTCACAGAATAACTATTGCTAATTCACAACAGTTATGAAAATAACACATTATTCGCAAAAAGCGTTATCTCATCAGACGATGGAAGAAAGCAATAAAAGAATATAATAAAGAAAAATTAAAAACGTCATGAATTATTGAATTCCAAAATATCTATCTATTTTTCCGTTATTCGGGTGGTTATGATTAAACCCTGTTCTTTACATTGATAATATAAAATATTATAGAAAACGATTATTTTACTATTTCGGATTGTAGCTACAATCAAATCAATAATTCTTTCTAATCTTTTCTTCCCTGATAGTTCTACGCGGCGATTGGTTGTCAGAATATCAATTCCTTTCTCTGATGAATTAATTCCAAGTAAAGTTATTCTCCTTAATTCCTGTTCACTTCCAAACTCTTAAACCTCTTATAATGCGCATTTTCTGTAAGCCATTCCTATCACTATAAGTAGAATGAAATCTTTCTAGCAGACGATAAAAAAGGCACAACCAAATAAAAAAATTTCAGTACTAAAACGATAATAAATGAAATATATTTAATATTTCCCAAAATGCCCGAAGCGAGATGACGTACGTAGATATCTGTTGGTTAAAAAGGCATCCTGTTTTTGTGCCGTTCTAAGAAAAAGGAAATCTACTACCACGGACCGGAACTACTTACATGATCTCTTACACAATACTTTTTCTTTTGAATTCAGCCCGACGTTTTGAGGTTAGTGTGGCTCCTTTATTAAAGGTTGAGAAAATTACTCTCTTTAACGAAGGATATGTTTTCAAAAGGTATGTTGATTGTTTGTACCAGTTTTTATTCTCTTTCCATCAATTAAAACAAAATCTGAAGAAGAAAAAAATCAATGGTTGAAATGTGATTAGTAAATGCCTATCGTAATATTGGTCACAGTGAGAAGAGGCGTGTTATACATTAATCAATATGAATTAGCATTAGCGTGACTTCGTTAGAGGAGGCAAGTTGTCCTCCGCTTATTTTCCAAAACTTAAATTTTTTCAAAGTTTTTCTTTTTTTTTTTTTTTTTTTTTTTGAGTAAAAATTGAAAAGTTAAAATGAAATTTTAAGAACTTTAAATAGTTTATTTATAATTTATCAAAATAATATATTTTTTATCACTTTTATAAAAGTAGTATATTAACCATTTAAGGATTTTTTTTTTTTCTTTTCTACAATTGGAGCTCGGCTATTTCAAGGAAATTTTATTATTATTGTTGGTTTATAAGGCCAACAATTTTTCTGACAGATCATATCACCGATGCCACTTTGCCGACATTATCAGATCGAGTCGGTGAAATGTGAAATGAACTGTCGGCTAAATGATCGTGTCTGCGAAAGGAACTATCGGTGATTGGTTATGCGATGTGATCGTGTCGGCAAAATAAACTGCCGCTGAAATGATCCTGTTGACGAAGTAATTGGCGATATGAGCGCGGCCAGTTTAGAGTTGAAGTTAGTACATATTTGATTTAATTCTTCCACAATATTAATTTTTTTCAACATAGTGTAATAATTTTTAAAAGCACATATTTCTTACTGTTAAAGTATTTTAGAATCGTTTTATATTACTTTTGCTTCATAGCAGCAAACAGCATGTTTTGAACTCGAAATTTATATTCTAACTTGTTTTAAACATTTTCGGTAAAAATTCAATTAACTCCTTTATCCATTATTTCTATTTAATTTTTGAATTCTAAAAAAACTTTATTAATAATTTTCGCCAAAGAGATCATTTAGAAAAACTCAAAAAGTTAATTCGTAATAATGTTTTACAATTTTGTATTCATTTTAATTGCACATATTATACGGACATTTTCTGTAAAGTTATAATGAAAGTAAATATAACTTTGTTTACTGTTTAATAATTGTAAAACATTAATAAGTTAAAATACCTATTTAAATATCAATTAGTCATAAAAACTTTGAAAAGATAGTCGCAAGAATTTTTATTACCCATTGTGAAAATGGGTGTTGTTTTGGGTTCGATGGCGTGCGGCACGTTATTTGGACGTCATCACATTTTTCAACTGTGTTCAAGAGTAAAAGCAGTGCGCATGCGTCTTCATTGCATGCGTTGCTATAGCGACCGCTGCTGTTTGAAATTTGTTTTAGAATTCTTTTTTTTTTTCACTTTTATTTTTTTATGCATTAAGTTGGTAAGTTTTATTTCTTAATGCAATTACATAATAATTTAAAGTATTTTTATATTCTTTTTTATTATTAACTTATAATTACTGTCTTAACCGTGATTTTAATATAAATATGAATACTAAAAAAGGATAAGTATTTTGTGACATCTTGAAACACATACGTAGGCAGGATTTGAAAACCAATCCGACAAATATCAATTGAGACAGTTTTTGCAACCCATGATTTGAAATGTGGCGTTTATCGGAGTCAATCCAGACAACAAAAAAAAAAAAAAAAAAAAAAAAAACATTTGAACATTGGGTAACCAGTAATAATAAAGCGAGCACAATTTTTTCCTTTCTTGTTTTTTTCATTTATGTTAAACTGTTTTGAAAAGACTTTAGAAAGAAAATGTTTTTTCTTTCCTTCAGTGGCTTACGAACAAGAAAATAAGAAAAAATTAACACCGAAAGTCACATCGAAAATTCCCGTGAGTTAACGGAAAGTTATCGCCTTATCAGTTCTCTCGCTTCTCAATATCTCGAGACGGTTCTTAGGCTAGAATCCTCATGCTGACGACATTATGTTAGGTTTTCGTGGTTTTCCACTCCACTGAACTAAAAAAAAAAAAAAAAAAAAAAAGTTCTCCACGAAGGCTATAATTTGTCCCAAAATTTAATCCAGAAGTTAAAATTACAAGGCGGCATAATTTATCATTGATAGTCGTAAACCAACGAATACTTCTGTTCAACGAAGGCTGTTCAATGCCGGTTATAAAATTTTTAATGTAAATTTAATTTATGAACGAACCATTATTTTTTTAATGTTATTTATATAAATTTTTCTTTTAATGTTTAAATTTTATATTGGGCTAAATTACAATTGCTGATCTAAACCAGCTGAGAAGATATTAACGGTATCTATAAATCTTTAGGATATGTCACATGATCTATATCTTGTAATTTTACCCTAATATGAATTTTAGACGTGACTTCTGCGATCACAATCTAAGTATTTTATATTTTTGTTAATTTAAATCCATTCCTAACCTCTACTAGCAGAAACTATATCATATTTTACCGTAAAACTGAATTTATCACCAAGCAAAATTTCGACCATATTCCGAGGAACTAGAGTGCTCAAATATTCCGTACATCATGATTGTACAAATCAATCGTTGCCTAAATGCTGCACAAAAATTAGTCTCCATTTTATTGCCAGTTAAAATTTTCGACAGCTGTTTGTAGCAGGCACAAAACTAAAAAGAAGAAAGTAAACAGTTTGAAAATAACGTTTTTCTAATAGTCAAAAAAGGCGGAAGTTTTTGTTTTTGTCAAAACGAAAAACGCAGAGGGCATCACGTTCGTGATTCAACTGTCATCGCCACCGAAAATTTCCCCCATGTTTTTAAGATACAGATACACCTTACGTTTTATTATTTTAGATTAGACAAAAATAAAACTGTCTCTTCTACTCTTGTGTTTTTAGTCTACATGAAGAAAAAAAAAAGTACGTTTTTAAAATTTAGTCTCGTTCTTACTGCTCTAAAGTAATATTTAATTGAGGATGAAATAAAAACTGTGCTGTCCAATCACTTGTGAGAAAACCGATATGAAAAACCAGTTAGTTAGTGTTTCAGGTAATCGCCTTTCAAGTTTCCTCCGTTTTCTCCTTCATTCAAATATTCTTTGTTCTCCATCCCACCTTCCTCAATAATGATTCGATAATTTTCGATAAAGTTTATTTTGCCTTCTTAAATTTAAAGTAGCGAATCCTAATGTGTAGGGTAAAATTGGTACATGGAGGAAAGAGGGTTTATATTGGGAGTACAAATTAGTTCGGTCCGTTTTCAAAAGATGGCTCTGGCTGTTATGAATGTTTCATAGTGACAGCTGGTTTCGTTGGTTTCAGAGAGGTTAGACACCTGTCAATAATATTCAGTTTAAATCGCCTTGAGTTTCATACAAAAATCCTGTTTTTTTTTTTTTTTTTTTTTTTTTTTTTTTTTTTTTTACTTTGTTGAATATGTCAAATTCTGTGGTAACTAAGCAGCATTTGCAGAAGATTTTATGTTTCTGCTTTAATAGCAAGAAAAGTGCAGCTGAAGAACATCGAATGCTTGTAGAAGTTTATGGTGACAATGCCCCAACTGATAAATCATGTAGGAATGGTTTCGACGTTTCAAGAATGGTGAAAGAAGAATGGTGTTGTGTACTATGAGCTGCTACAACCTGGCGATTCCATTAAGCGATCCGTATAGTGATTCGTTTGAGCCATGCATTACAAGAAAAACGGCCGGAATGCGAGCAAAGACATGAAAAAGTTATTCTTCTGCATGATAACGGCCCCATGTCGTAAAAATTTATTTGGAAACCCTCAACTGGGATATTTTACCGCACCCGCCGTATTCACCAGACATTGCTCCTTCTGATTACATGTTGTTCCGACGGATACATCGCGATTTGGCAGGTCACCGGTATACTTCTTTCACAGAAATCAAAAATTGGCCCCTATCTTGGATCGCCTCAAAAGACAAGACATTTTTTTCGAGATGGAAATTCAAAAATTGCCTGAGAGGTGGGGAAAAGTAGAAGCCAGCGATGGATAATAATTTGATTAATCTGTTCATTCTTTTTGTTCAAAAATAAATGCATTTTTGACCACAAAAAAACGGACCGAACTAATTTGTACTCCCAGCATATGTTTAAAAAAAAACATGTGTTTTCTCCTTTTAAATGAAAATAGAGGCAAGCATTTTTATTTGGTTTTAGAAACTGATAAAGTTAAATGTTAACAAATTATCTGTTTATGCTTAACTTATACAGTATGTTAATTTAAGCTGCTGATGAACTTTCTTCTATTATCATTAAAAACTGGCTATTAATTTTATTTTATTTTACATCCGTCGTTGAACAATTATGGGTTTACGACTACTAATGTTTAACTCCGTAGCCTTGTAATTTTCACCAAATTCAGAGTACAAGGAAACTTCTGGATCAGTACCACAGTGGCATTGATTTGTCATGGGAACTTAGCGACTCGACAGATTTAACGTGCATAAGTCACCATTTACTAGATGGAGAGTTTTCGGCCGGCCTGGGATCGAACCCGCGAACTCTTGGACATGGGCCCAGTGCCCTGCCAACCAGGCTATCCCGGCCCCAGGTCCAAAAGATTGTGAAATATTAATTTTTAATTTTAGCTCAAACTAGTAGAGAGACATCCAAAGAACAGATCTACAAAGAAATTTAAGAATAAATTAAGGTAAAGTGGATGTATAGTTAGTTAGGCTTGTCTAAGTGTTGCATGATAGGAATATTATTTTTACTTCTGTGTTAGCTTTAGTAAGTATCTAATACCCTATATTTTATAATGAAATAGCTAAAAAATAATTTACCTGATTGATTACAGCCCTGCATTGTAATTTTAACACTAAAAACAATTTTTTTAAAAATATTTTTAAAGAAAAGAATGATAGAGGAAAATAATAATATAACAGACATAGTATACAATTTTAAATAGCATAATGGTACAAGCGGTGATCGGAAGTATCGCTTTACAAGTAGCGAAACTACTGTAATTGTGACTGTTTTTTGTCGTTTGTAGTGTAGTTTGGTTAGGTAGGAATAGTTTGTCTAAAGTAAGAACTCCCCTAGCCATTCGTCTGAACCCGTGGCAGTGACTATGGTAACGAGGTATAACTATTTCAAGTAGGGGTGTGGGGTCACTGTTTAGGACAGGTTTTGGCTCGGGTCAGCGAGAGAAAGGGAATGTTTTTCTTTTGTGTTAGCCCTGGAGTGAAGGGAAGCTACCCTCCCTGAAATGCGCTATTCTTGTTTCCATAACAGCAGACGGCCTCAGACTTTGTGGCGGGGAGGAGTTCTTACCGTAGACAAACTATAGTTCTTTAAAGAATTTGTGTAGCGTGATAAAAAAAGAAGAAAGAAAAACAGTTGATAGCGATTTATGTTAAGCTGTTATTTCTGTTAAGATTCTGTTGTAGTGATATAAGTTAAGTAAAGAAACAAAGTTCAAATGCAAAAAAAATGTTTCGTCTGATGCTCCAGAGCAGTTTTTAATTTCGCACGAAACTGCAGGGTTTATTTTTATATGCTTTTTAACAGTATATTAGCCATTTATTAAGAAATTTTTGTTCTTATTGGAGAGGCTCGCAATAAATGAGTTTATCTCGCGTAAATATTTACAACCTAATATTTTCTTACTATTATATTGTCTAACAGCACTGATCACAAAAATTGAGCTTTAATTTAAAGAAGGAAGCAATAGCTACGACTCCCTTGCCCCTTCTTTAAACTAAATCAACTAAAGAATAAAAAAAAAATTTGAGGTTGTACCCCTGACACTGTTTCTCGGCATCTCACAAAACCATCTACTGAGGCTCAGCCTAAAGGCACAATCAAAACACTTTCTTTCGTAAGAGACAGATTCACTGTTCCCAACCCCTTCCTCCCCTCAAAACAAAGTTGTAATCTGCCCTTCGTTCCAAGAGATAACTGTGATTAGGATTACGTTATTAGAGAAGGCAAGCTTCTCATTCCACTTCCTTTACCAACCCACGTGCTTACTCATCGCCGTTTCCTCTAGGTCGCTTCCTCATTCCGGTTCAACTTCCTGTCCTCTTCACTTTCTCTCGCACAAGTTATTTCAACAACAACAAAGAAGCAGTAAGATTTTGAAAAATATCGTTTGTTTTGTAGTTCGTTTCTTTTCTTCACGAATGGCTTTTCCACGCGGTTAAGGCCGTTACGCAATCTGTGACTGACAAAATTTTTTGAGAGGGAAAGAAATCGTTTGCTAAAAAAATGGATTAAAATGTTGAACATCATTGAATAATAATAGAATTAATTAGTAAGTAATTTTATTTCTAGTTCTCTATAACGTTGTTCTTTTACATATCATTATTATTATTAGTTTTCATTTGAATCAATTTCCAGCCACCTACTTATTTTACCAATGTCTATTTTCAAAATCAAAATTTTTTTAGTTAAATTCTTCAGAAAATTTAGTTAATTTAAGGATTAAATGTGTAATTTTTAATGAAGTTTTTATAAAATATTTAAAGCATACAGTGATGACTCGAAAATTGAATGTAATGACATGTTCATGATATCATTCACTAAATTAACTTACAAAATTTTTAATTAAATTTAAATTAGTAAATAATTAGAAGAATTTTGATGAAAAAAATGATTGATAATTTCTTTTGAAAGAAAAAAATCCTTCATGTGACGAATACCAGTTTATTAATCTGAAGAAAAAAAATCTATATTATTTTTATTATAATATTAATTTGTAACTCGGATTCTTAATTTGTTCTATGATTTAAAACTGTTTAAAAGTATATTTTTATTTTACTAATTTTGGCCCACTTTTGGATTCTAGAACCAGTGACGCAACCCCCCCCCCCCATATCCCACGCAACGTGGGGGAGGGCTGGGTGCCAGTGAAATTTGAGGGTGCACTCGCCAGAAAAAATAACACTGAATTACAATAAAATTATTTTCATTAATAAGATGTATTTTTTTTTTTTTTTCATATTTTATTTTGTAACCATCGTTAAACAGCCGAGCAATTTTAAACTGACAATATAGTTTTTATTGAATTTTATTTTGAGATTATTTAATGAGACGAATAAATTTTTCACGTTGTTTTACCATTAATTTTAAATTAGAATTTATTGACCTTTAGCTAAATTCGCAGTCCTGAAGCTTTATCTAGTTTAGTACTGAATTGGTTTTTTGGTGTATTTACATAAACTGAAAACGATTAAAATAAACCGAATTAAGTTTTTTTTAATGAAAATTAAAAAAAAAAAAAAAAAATCTGTTATAAACGTTGAAAATGGTTATTAAAGAAACATATTTCTTTATTAGCAAAATGTAGTTATTTTAGCTTTATTTGAAAAGCTCGTTGGAAAATACGAAGGCGGTTTTTTTTTTAAAAATTATCCGTGTCTATTTTATAATTTATTCAAGATATTGTTATTAAAAAAATATATATATTTATATTTTTAAATAGTGCCATTTCTTTTTTATTGGCATTTCAGTTTAAATAATTTCATAAAGGCTAACGAAATATTACATACATAATGGCTTATTGATAAGATATAATTGAAAGTTCCAAAATCATCGCTGGTTTTTTTTTTTTTTTTAAAAAAAAAAAAAAAAAAAAAGTCTTAATTCTCGGAAGCGCTAGGGATAAAGCAGACTACCTATGGTATATAAAACGAATTTTACTTTTTAAAAATGAAAAAAAAAATAATATACCCAGAATTAACCTTCAAACCAAGCCACTAGATTTCAGTGGTCTTATTTTTATCCAACCACGACTGGTTAGAATGGTTCTTGTTATGGGTTGTGAATGGTTCGTTATTTATTCAGATATAAACTACTTTAACCTTTTATGTGCCATTTTTTTAAAAAAAAAAAAAAAAAAAAAAGAAAAAAAAAATCCGGCTCTTTGTAAATATCGCCGGTATTTTGTGATGGACCAAGCTATTTGGAAACGTCCTAACATGCATTGGAATCTAACATGCTTGATATTTTTAGGCTAATCACAATTAACCTATACGAGGGCCGGGATAGCCTGGTCGGTAGGGCACTAGGCCCATGTCCAAGAGGTCGTGGGTTCGATCCTCGCCGGCCGAAGACTCCCCGTGTAGTAAATGGTGGCTGGTGCACGTTAAATCTGTCGAGTCTCAAAGTCCTCCATGTTCCCATATTAAATCAATACCTCTGGGGGTACTGATTCAGGAGTTTCCTTGTCTTCTGGATTGGTTCAAAATTACAAGGCTACGGAGTTGAACATCAGTAGTTGTAAACCCATGAAATAGGGTCGGCTGTTCAACGACGATTATAAAATAATATAAAATATAAAATTAACCTATACGCCTTTACTAGACTATAAGATGGAACTGAATTTTAATTGAGAAATTTGCTATAGTAAGGCAAGTATAGTAAGGCAGTATCTTTCTGGACTTATTGCGAAATACCTGAAATAAATCAAACTAAATAAACAATACATATTTTTTAAAGGTATGAGGACTGGCTGCACTAAGCCTAAAAAGAATAGAAAAAAAAAATTGGAGACTTGAAATTGCTTCCTTATTGTTTCATGTTATTGTTTATTAAAATTAAAAAATTTTCAATTGAATCAAAATATTTTACTGTAATTACACAGATTTGGTTTCACTTATTTAATTTCCAATTCTATTGGAATAAAAAAAAAAAATTCTCGGTTACTATTGCAATTTCATCCACAAACTTTTTTTTTAAATTTTTAGAAAATTTTTGATAGTGATAATAACTTGTTAAATATTGTACACCTTAGAAATTTTGATTAAAATTGCTAATAGTTCTTAATTGCTTTAAAAATTTAAGTACCTAGTTAAATCGTTGTATGGAAAAAAATTTTGCTTTTTTTTTTTTCTCTAACTTTGACTTTAACTGAAGCAATCGAATTTCAAGAATTTTAGTTTCAAGTTCAAATATGACCTTGCAAAAAGTCTTATTCAAGCACTCCGTCATTCTTTCCAAGACCCCGTAATTTCACACTGAGCATATTAATTTCAAAATATACAATCATTGAAGCTTTATGTAGAACCTTGGTTAGAACATAAATACTACACTAGTGTGTTAATCGTAACTAAACAGACGATTACCAAGATTTGAAAAATGATCATCTATACCATATTTCTTTCCCGAACTTTTTGTCTCGTAGACCCCTTTCCAAGTTTTTCGGTTTTGGGTAGACCCCCTGCTTACCTGATATTGATTTTTTGTAAATTTATCAACTTCAAATGTATTTTTGACAGCTGGTATAGTGCTACTCACTGTGAAAGATTTAAATTTTTAACTGTAGTGGAGTGTAGTGTGAAAAACTTAAGAAAAAGTTATTAATTAAATACAAATTAAAACGAACCTAATTAAAATTTAGTATATGTTACATAAAATAGCTGAGTAATAAATAAATGCTTTTGGTGGGAGGGATGAACCTGAAGGTTTAATAATAAATTATCAACATTTGGCATCAATGTAGTTAGGTTTAATCTCAAATCTCCTCGGTTAATGATGTCCATCAGTCTTTTTCTTTTTTCTTTTTTTTTCCCCCACTAGATATGAAGATGGAAAAGTAATTAAAAACTTTCTCGCGATATTCCATAATACGGGATAAGTATACGTGCAAGTTTTTATACGTTCAAATAGTATGCGCCCACAAAGCGAATGCCTACAACTTTCACAATTTTATGAAACATACTAATTTAACTTAATTAATATGTAAATGGAATAAAATAGTGCACTATAAAACCCCTACTCCGCTACTAATATTATAATTGTGGAAATAGGTTAGTATACAAAATCGAAGTAGTGTATTGTCGGTCTATTTATTACATTTTCACGTAAAAACTAAGCAACAGATCTCCGTGACACTTGTGCGCAGTTAAAAATGGAGGTTTAATTAGCTAAAGAGTTGACACAGGCTAGGCTACAATTTACGGCGGGGAAATACTTTTTTGTTAGAAAATAAAACCTTACACGCAGAGAAAATAAAAACGTACGAGGGTGGAGCTGCAGGCAACTGCTAGTTCATAATAATTCAGTTTCATATATCAGAAAATAAACCTAATAACTTAAATTTTAATAAAATTTTTGATCATCCTCACGCCCATAAAAAGGGGGAAGCAGAGACATTCGGTGAAACACCCCTGACACGAAATTTTTACTTCATAGCTTCTTTTATAAGTTATGTAGAATGTGGATAGACATATTTCTTTATATTATAAGGTAGTATAATGTAAGTAAACAGGTACTATCAGTGTATGTTAATTATTCCATTCATTAAATGCCAAAATTAAAGTCACGACCTGCTTATATGAGATTCACTATCATTGACCCCCATTTTAATTTCATGGACCCCCAATTTTTTTTCCACTTGACATGGACCCCTTGCAAGTTGTCGACCCCTGGGGGGTCGATATAGACAACTTTGGGAACCACTGATCTATACTATTTAATTTAAAGTAATACAGATTGTGGGACTCAATGGAAAGAGATAATTATGAAGTATATTTATTCCCCAAAGAGATTTATAACAATTTCAATAAGGAGCGATTTTTAACGCTATTTATTTTATTTATTTTTAAAAAAATTACTTTAAGTGTTAAGATCTGGCAAAAGGTAATCACTCTTTCTTGCTACTTTTGATTGACACCTACTCGAGCGCGAGCCTATAAAAAAAGATTTTGTGATGGAAACATAAATTGTCTACAACAATTGTCAATAATCAATGTTTAAAGCAAAACAGCTGAAAGTAATCACGAAAAAGCACTTTGATTTATAACTTTCAAACAAATAGGTATTTCGGAAAAAAAAATTTTCTTATGGACAATAAATCAACCAATATGTTTTTTTATTTATTTATTTATTTTATTTTTGCTGCTACAAGTTTATAGTTAATAGTTCTCGTACTAATTGTCCGAGCTGAATTTATTTTTTTATTCCGCCGTATTTCCTATACTTTTTCTACACACCTTCGTAATTTTAAGTCTAATAGACTTTGATTCATAAAATAAAAATAAAAAAAAACCTGTAGTTGCATTCTTGCCGCCCTGTAGAGCGGCCCGTAGTGTATTTTTTATTTATTTATTTTTATTTTTTTTTGTAATTTAGAATTGGTCCCTTTCAAAGGCTCCGTCGCTATGTAAATATGAAATTATGCTTTTTTGCGAATAATACAGTATTTTCATAACTGCTTGGAGTTTGCAACAGTTACTCATGATTGTTAAGCCCATCTGTCGACAGCACTCTCTATACTTATATTGAAAATGGCGCAAAACTTCAATATGGAGAAAAACTACTTTTGTGAAAATGAAAAGCGTTTATTGAATATTTTTTTAATATTTTAAAACTTACTCCAAGAATAGTTATTACTCCAATGCTGCAGTATCTGGGCTCATAAAATTTGCGGAAACTGAGAATTAGGCAATGATTTTAATAATTTTCATCTTGATGGGAAAATGTCGCCAAATCGGTGATATTTTAGAAGTTTAATAGCTTTTAACGCTGTTTTTCGAAGTTCTGTCTCCAAGGAAAATAAAAAAAAAGCCACAGTTAAAATACATAAAATTGAAGCAATGCGATGATTTTGAACTATAGATATAGTCTTGCCGTGAAGAATTTTCTGCGATTTAGAATACACAAATAACTTGAATATTTTAAAAGTTATTAAACTTTTAAACGTTTTTCATAAATTTGGAGATTTCAGTATGAAAATAGTTTTTTTTTCTTTCTTAAATAACAATATTTTAATTGGCATATTCATGCGCGAAAATGATTCACCTCAATTTCAAAATTGATTACTTTAAAAAGGAATTTTTAAATGAATATAAATGCTCCAAAAAAATATGAATAGTATAATTTTACTTTTCACCTTCATTTTTACCCACTTTCCCTACTTTTATGCAATGTAAAAGTTCGAATACATTTTTTTAAACGTGTAGTTTATGACACTTGATGTTAATACAGTTTTTTTTTTCATTTTTTTTTTCAAATATTAATTCATTCATTAAATAGGGATGAGCGAAATACGAAATGGAATTTTCTGATGGGTTGAGCGTTAGTCATTGTTTTAAATTTTACTGTAAGCGATTCAGCTATTCACATATTTTAATTATAACATCAGTGATAATTTCTAACTTATAGCTTTATTTGAATAAAAAAAGAATAGTTTATTGCGGGCATTTAAATATTTAATTATTTTATAATCGCTGCGTTGGAGAAACTCAACAAAGAAAATGACGTGGTAGCACGTGTGGTCAACACGTCACTAAATTTAAAATTTTATGGTTGTCTGATACCGCGCGCTTTTTTTTTTTTTTTTTTCTTCCCAATTCCTACTTTTAGTTCACACTGTTCCTATATTTATTTATAAATATCTTGTTCAAATTTTCATTCGTTAATAAAATACTTTTAATTCATCCATTCAAATTAAAATACATTTTTTTAAACCTGTAGTGGATGACTTGATGTTAATACAGTTTTTACAAATATTAATTCATTCATTAGTTATAATTAAATAATTTTAGTTTTATACGGGCGAAATTTTTTTTAAATTATTTAATAAAAAGTAACTAAAATAAAAATTATCTTGATCTAAGTAGGAATTGACTTAAAAAAATTTTTTTTTTTATTACTTGTTTTGTTTTTTTAATTTAATATTAATAAAACCGAAACTTAGGAAGACGATCAAGGTTAAATATAAAAAAAATTAAATTGCTCGTAAATGGGCTGAGAAGGAAAGAAAGTGAGGAGCTATTGATAATTGGGGAAATTTGATTGCGGTCATGATGCTAAATGAAGTCTGATTTAGAAAGGTGCTTACCGGCACTGTTTTGACAAAACTGTCTTCACAGGAAAGGGTTTAATGCACGTTTTTCCTGTAAGCAAAAAATTTGGCAGAGATTTTGATGAATTCAGCGATAAAGAATGCAGCTTATTATTATTATTATTATTAACATTTAAAATATATTATTGAACTCCTATAGATTTAACTTCTTTTAACAAAGCCGTATAGTTAAAATAAATAAAATTTTTAATTTTGAAATGGCGAAAATTAATCTTGTTTCTTATGGAACAGGAATAATACAAAAACCATAACGTTAAACAAAAACTAAGAATATAACAGCTATAAATAGCGCGCTTGTAGCTTTATCTTTGTAGCATGCATCACCCCAATTTAACGTAATTACGTAGCATCTAAAATAAACGCGGACATGCGCAGTTGCTTCAATCTTACGTACGGGAGCGTACGGAAGTTAACATAAAAGTGCGAAATCTCCCTAATAAAGATATGTAGAACGTTAATTATTTATCATATAGTTTTATTTTATAGATTCTTTACCGCTACAAGACACCCAAAAAATTATTTTTAGCTTATTGCAATCAGTTTTTGTAGGGTGCAGCATAAAACCTGATACCTGTGCAGAGCCTGACTAAGGCAGGGGCATATGGGGCAGCCGCCCCGGGCCCCCACATCTAAGGGGCCCCCAAATCGAAGAGTTTATATTACATTTCCTTCTTTAATGAACTTTTTTTTAAACAAAATATCAGTACAAAGTAAAATCTGACAGTTTTATGTTAGCTTCTTCATTAATCTATCGTATGAACACAAACTATATTTCGTAAATCCATAGCTTTCTAGGGCGAAATTCAGCTTAAATTTCACAACTATGATGGACAAATTTGGTCCATCAAAAGCCTGTATTTTTACATTTCGCAAAATGCGATATTCTTACAAAAATACAGGCTTCTGATAGGTTTAATTGAGCCACCGTAATTGTGAAATTTTTGCCGAATTCTGCCCTTATGTCAGCAAGGATATGAATTTTTCGCAGTTAGATGAGCAAGTTAACAATCCGAAAAATGTATTTGGCATGATGGACATAGAATTGTAAGAAAATCAATAACGAGGACAGAATGATATTTCGCCTGACCATTGGAGGGGGGGGGGAGTGGACTTTATAGCTCTTTTAGGTTCTAGTCATTTATCTTGTTATTTTTAATGAGGTGAAAAATTTAAATACTTCCATAAAGTTAGGTTCTTCATTACTACAAAAGTGAAGCAGAGGGGGGCCCCCAAAGAGGTTTTTGCCCCGGGCCCCAATTAGGCTAAGTCGGGCCCTGTACCTGTGTCGTGTTATTTCTTGATTATATCAGGAAAAAGTGAAAATAGCAAAAAGTACAAATAGCTGTTAGTTTTAATTTGTAATTACTTGTTATTCTTTGATGTTTTTAACGAATCTCACCTTCTCGTCTGATAACATTAAGATACTTATGTTAAAAAGTTACTTCGAATCTTTTGGATCGACTTATTAACCTTTTCTGCAAAGTAATTTATAATATATTTTAGCAATAAACCCTGTGGCTGAATCGCAGCGACACGGCGTCATTGTAGCACAACGTTGCAGAGTTCTTTGAGAAAGATTTTTCTTTTGAAAACTAAACAATTTTATTTTTCTTTTCGAGAGAAATTTACTCGTAATATTTGAATCATGCATTTAGATAATCACTTTTTGACGCGCTTAATTTAAGTCTCTAGTATCGTAAATTGTAAATTGATGTAATGTTTCAATTGAATTTTCGGTAATTATTGATACCGATTTTCACGGGAATTTTAAATATCCCGATATAGTTCAAACAATATGGAAAATTAGAATAACTTGAGTATTTACTTTTTAAGGTAATAATTTTATCGAATTTTTGATAGTTATTGATTTTTCCATAAATTTTAAATCTGATATTTTTTATACGATATTACAACAACCTAGATATTACAACAACCTAATCTCGAAGCGAAACACGCACGTAATCCCTTTTTGAGAAGTCCGATTCGCGTGATTTTTCTGTCGGTCTTTTTTTTCGGCAACAGATTTCATGATTTTTATTGTGATGATTATTTATAAAATGCGAAGGAAATAATTAGTGCGTTTTTCCCCTCAACAAAATGCGTAAATATCACCCATAATATTAGAAAAAAAAATTATTACATGTTCAATTAAAAAAATTATACAGTTTTTGTTTATGAACACAGCGCTTTTGTTATTTTATTGATCTAATAAAATAACAAAATCAATAAACATAAATGCTACTCATTAAGTAAACATAATGAGTAGCATTTATGTTTTTTATTATTAAAAGTATCTCGCAGAAAAATATTAGTACCAGAGAGTTTAGTCGCAGATAGCTCAAAAAAATTCTGCCACAAGGGCAATAAATAAGTATTTATTATCTGATTTGTTACAATTTTAACAAAAATGAATTTGGAACTTATTAATTAGTTTTGTACTAAAGTTAAAAATTGAAATGAGATGCTTTTACTTCCTTGAGGTGTGCTTTTACTTCTGTTGATTACGAATGTTTTTCCTTCAATTGGTGTCAGTTCAAAGGTCGAATTCTATCGATTACTAAACAATTAGTACTCCCTGCATTCTGTTCGAGAAAAAGGAGGAAACTTTTTACATTTTTGATTCCAGTCAACACGGAAATAATAAGTGCGTTCGTTAATATAATGTTGTAATTCAACTTAACTTCGATAGTACTATAGAGAAGGTCGAAAGTGATTATCCAACCCATTAAAGTGTTTTTTTATTAAAGTGTTGATATTAGACAATTTTTAAAGAATTTTATTATTATAATTTTTTTTTTTCAGTTTCAACAATTAATCCTATACACACGAAATTTTTTTTTATGTCACTAGGTAAACCGTTACTTTAATTGTTTTCATAACTTATTGAATGATTTGTTTGGAGGATTAAAGTAATAAATAATTGATTCGTAAAAGTCATTGAATTAGTAATTGATTAGTAATAAATAACTGATTAGAAATTTTCGATTTGTAACCAACTCCGATATTTGGTACACGTAACAGAAAAAAATCTAATGTTAACACATGGTGAGTAGCGTTTTTAAAAAGTGCTTAAAGGTGCTTATTTTCGATATTTAAAAACCCTAAAAGGTGCTTTTTTCATTGAGTGTTTTGAAAAAGTGCTTAATTTTCCCTTTTCGAAAATGAGATTTTTTTTCTTTATCATTCGATTTTCGCCACGTATTATACAAAAGCGTGCTTTTCACATTGTTCTATTTAACGTTTTCAGAATTCATTCAATCACACTCCATTGCGGCGTACCGTCGACCCATAGCATATGAAAGAGTCAATCATTTTACATGTTTAATGAAATACTAGCGAGTCCGTATGTGCATCTACTGAACTGGGTTCGGTGAGATTCTTGCAGTTTCATGTGCAACTCTGCTGTATTTTGCTAGATATTCTCAATTTCAGACTTCATTTACCACCCTCTCATATCGAACCGAAAAATCTTGTGATTATTTTATAATGGCTAATATAATCAAGTGAAGAGTTCTTTGTCAGAAACTAGTTATTTTATCCTGATCATGTAAAGTCTTTGAAAATTATTTTGCATTTTGTTAATGTATATAGGGCTTAAAAATAATTTTGAGTGCTTAAAAAGTAATTTAGAGATTTAAATAAAAAAATACGTATATTTTATATAAGTATATTTTTTAAATTATTGTTGTTTTCGCTCTAATGTCATTATTTAAATTGCTTTAACCAGCCTTAAATTTTAACTAGTGTTATATTTTAATAATTAATCTTTCAAGGATTTAAAAATGCTAAGATTTCCTCTCTAATGATTTTATTTGGTGAAGGCTTAATTTTTCTTTGATAATTTTATCTGAAAATTAATCTAATTAAACTCAATATCGCTTAGTGGTTACCTAAAATTGCGTTGTGTTTAACTTTTTAAAATTAATGTTTAGGTCAGGAGAATTAAGATTAGCAATTGAAAGTAAAATATGATTTTAGCTACCATCTGTATATTCTATTTGGCTACTATGCAAAACTTACCACGTGCCTCGAGGTCTTCTAACCAAACTGATCGGCGTGGTCAAGCCACAACTTTGACAGGAAGCAAAAGAAGCCGCATTATTATTTATATTCTAATTAAATCATTGCTTTTACCCAGGGGATAGAGCGTTCGCCTTCCATTCAGGTGAACCTGGTTCAAATCCCAGCTATGACTGGTTGATACGAATCCGCATTCGGCTTGCACAGACCACAGAGCTGATGTGAAATATCTTCAGTGGTAGACGGATCATGGGTTAGAGTCCCCTTGCTCGTGAAGTTATCGTGATCTTCCACCCCATGTAACGCAAATGCGGGTTAGTTCCATCAAAAAGTCCTCCACGAAGGCTAATTTCTCCTAAAACTTGATCCAGGAGTTTCCTTGTCGTCTGGATTGGCTTCAAAATTACAAGGCTATGGATTTGAACATTAACAGTCGTAAACCCAAAAATGTGGGTCAGCTGTTCAACGACGGTTATATATAATTAAAAAAAAAAATACCAGTAGGGCAATGGGCTCATGCCAAGAGGTCATGGGTTCGATCCCCACCGACCGAAGGCTCCCCGTGTAGAAAATGGTGACTGATGCACGTTCAATCTGTCGAGTCACAAAGTCCTCCATTTTTCCATAACAAATCATACCTCTAGGGGTACTGACCCAAGAGTTTCCTTGTCTTTTGAATTGGTTCAAAATTACAAGGCTACGATGTTGAACATTAGTTGTCGTAAACTTACAAAACTGAGCCGGCTGTTTAATGACGGTTATAAAATAAAATAAAATAAAGCAGCGAGAAAAGCATTCATGATGCAGGAATATTTCACGTGTTGAGGTATTTTTTTTTACTGGGACCCTTTTAACCGGGACCTTTTTTACCGTCTTCCGATTTATGTGGAAGGCATGATATTTACTCAAGGATCAGGTGATGATAGGTAGGGGGAGGGGGGAGTGACACGAAATAAGTGGTCAACTGTATAAACAAGGTGGATTTCGTTCTGTTTGATCCACTTTCTTGATGACCCCAACTATCTCTTTCATTCACTTCCGCGTGTTCCACTGATTATTTTCACCTCTTACTTTTCATTGCTAATACACTTTCTCTGGAAGTAGGCCGCCAGCACCAAACAAACAAAGGTGAAAAAATTAGGCCTGGAGATTTTTTTTTCTCTTCTTTTTTCATTTTTTTATAATTCCTATCTTTCGGCAATGCTAAACGAGATTGTGAGGTCATGAGATTTTGCATACATGGTCGTAAACTGAGGCATTATATATTTTCTTGTGAGATCGCTCGTTACAAATTGACACAAACATTATTCATGAAATTACATGGTGCGTAGCGTTTTTAAAGGTGCTTATTTTCGATTTTGGTTTTTTAAAAGACCTTAAAAGTGCTTTTTTTCATTGGGTGTTATTAAAAAGTGCTTAATTTTCCCTTTTCGAAAAAAGAGATTTTTTTTCTTTACCATTTCGATTTTCGCCGCGTATTATGCAAAAGCGTGCTTTTCATAATACGTTTATTCATTTTGGGACTTATCATATGTTTTTTATTATGGATTAAAGTTGCAAGTCAGTAAATTAAAAACTAATAAAACAAATTTCATAAAAAAAACAAGCGTCCATCTAAAGGGTTTGCTCATTAATTTGGTGAATAGTGCCTATACGGAGCTTTTTATTTCCTACATAAAATATAATTCTTCATACACGAAATATTTTTGGTGTCTTAATTAGTGTAAGCATATTTCAATGAAAATAATTCCGCATTTTATAAAATTTCTATGCATGACCTAAAATGGGATAATATAGAGTTTATACTTAAACTATTTTGCGATTATAAAAAGAAGTAAAGTGAGAAAATATTAAGAAAAAAATAAGAAGGATGATTTTATTAGATAAGTAATTTCGCCATCATGAAATGACACCGTTTAAAAAGATTAAAAAAAAAGAAAATACCGTAACCGTACTCGCGTTCCTGGTAAGATGTTGATTACATCGAATAATTCGGTTTTCCGCTCGACATCCGGAAACCGACTAGATAATTTTTCACATCCGTTCTAAAATATATATTCGGTTAAATTTTCTTTTTTATTGCAATACACTTTTTATTTCTATCGTAAGGAGGTGTTTCATGTTCATTTTATAAATAGAAAATAGCCTGATTTACTCTTTTTTTTCCTCGCATTGCATTAGATCAGTGTTTCCTACAGTGTGGTACGCGTACCCCCAGGGGTACGGGAACAGTTTGGCAGAGGTATGCTTTCTTATGCGAAATATCTTGCAGCAAACGAAAATTTCAAAATATTTTATTTAAAAACAAGGCTAGCCATGAAAATGTACGATTATATATTTTTCTATTACCTTTTTTTTGCAGAGTTAACAGTTAATTAGTGGTGTTAACAGCCAGTTGTGACTTTTAACTTTTGTGCAATTTTTTTATAGTAAAAAATGCATTCATTTTTTTATTAGTGGTACACAGCTTAACGAAAAATTTAGAAAGGGTACACCATTCTTTATAGCTTGGATTATTTATGTATTTAATTTTGTAGTGTATCTACTACTACAAAAATATAATTCCAATTCATTAGTATAGAAGACATGTTAACTCGATTCTATGTTGGAGTACCTTTTCATAGATGAAGGTTGACATTGTCGATATCTACGTGCCCCACATTGGTGACCCGGACGTGATGTTAACACGCCTACTTCGATGGATTGTCCAAATTGAACAGTTGACTTGCTACTTGTGACTGCGGCATTATCCACCTTCTCGAGCTGTTGCTACTCAGTTTCGATCACACATAACGTACAACGTATTCACTCGACTGCTAATGGTAACACAGGAGCGACCACGACCGTGAATTTAATACAGCTCTCACGATCAGCATTCAAAAAGTACGGTGATCTTAATACAGCTCTCCCAGCTTCTCGCAAAAGAGCAATGAATTAACTAGTTGTATCCGTTCATCGAATTCTATCACAAATATAATTCTGGTGGGGAATACTGTAGTGTATCCACCACTACAAAAATATAACTCCAATTGACTAGTATATAAGACATGTTAACTCGATTCTATGTTGGGGTACCTTTTCATAGATGAAGGTTAACATTGTCGATAGCTACGTGCCCCACAAATTTTTTTAAAAATTTTATTTAGAAATAAAAGACGTTCAATATTAATGATAATTCATGATTATAATTAATATTAATTATAATAATTAATTGCTATCCCGATTATAATTAATTGAAGGACACCTTAAAAATGTTAACAAAGAATTATTTTTTTAGATTATTTCATTCTAACGCTTTTGGTTCTTTCAAATATGTGTTGCCTAAACACCTCAAGGGTTTTGTGATTTACTTATTTTTGCTGATAAGGTAGGAAAGGGGTGAACAATGCTTACGTTATGAAGTAAATATCTTTCTTCCCCCAAAAACTTTCATATACAGCCATGATTTACTTCATTCATTTACTGCTGGACTCCATTAACGCTGATTAAAACCATTAGGTACTTAAAATCATTGGGTACTAAACCATTAGGCCTTTACTAAATTGGTTCAAAACCATTAGGTACTAAATTGGCAAAACCTGGCGACAAAGAAAGCTGCTTGAAGATATGTTCTGGAGAAGGCCGAGGCCTACCCCAGACTGTTGGAGAAATAATGGTTAGGTAGGTAGGTATTTTATTTACGTCGCACAACGGGCATCTCTGAGGATGATCCGAAGACATGCCATCGCAATTTTGATCCTCTGCTTTGGTAGCCTGACGACCTGTGCCCGAAGTTGAGCACTTTACATTGGAATAGTTTAACGAGGACCGATCCGTGCACCCTCTGTCCGTACGCAGGCTGATCAAAGTTGTCACCCACCCGCTTGTTGACCGCAATCAGTGATGCTTAACTTCGGTGTTGTACTGAGAACCGCGTTTTTGTGGTCTAAGGTTAAAGGTCACTGCGGGGAGAATGATGGTTAGATTTCACGGACTGAAGCTGGAAATTTTTTTTACAAATTAATCTTTCACATTATAAAATGGAGTTGACTGTTGGCAAGAAGCCGGATTATTCGATTAGCCTGCGGCATGCATAAATAGGGCTTTTTGTGATGGTGTTTTGGTAACATGCTTTATAAGAGAGTGAAAACTGCAAAAATGTGTAAACCTGCAGTCAAGTTTCCTTGTTAACTCTGAAGTTGTTTTTCTTTACAACTGATGCGATTTAAAAATCGTGGTTTCATAACAGTAAAAAAAAAAGGGGGCTCTTATTGGTTACAGGGACCCTTTGTTGAAGACTACCCTTATTCCGAGTTGAACATTGATCCATTATTACCGATTAGTTAGAAGTTTGATTTCGTAATATTACATTTATCTCCAAAAAAATATCGTTTTTTAGCAGCTTATCGCTATATTTTTCCAATTTAAATCATTTATGTTATTTTTGCATTGGTCATTATTTTCGTTACCCAAATAAAATTTATCAACACTTACACTCATTCCGTATTCAATGATTATCAATATAATATTGCGATATTATCTTTTTGATATGTTATTTCATCGATAATGTTATTGTGTTATTCATGACTACTAATGCTAAGTGCCGTAGCATTGTAATTTTGAACCTAATCCAGAAGACAAAGGGATCAAGTGTTGGGAGAAATTTGACTTCGTAGAGGGCTTTTTAATGAAACTAATCGCATTTACGTTACAGGGCGAGGAAAACCTCCCATGGTTTGCCTAACGGCAAGGGGACTCTAACACATGATCCGTCTACCACTGAGGATATTTCATGTCAGCACTGTGGTCGGTGCAAGCCGGATGCGTGTTCGTACCAACCAGCCATCGCTGGGATTCTAACCCGGTTTACCTTATTGGAAGGCGAACGCTCTATCCCCTGATCCATCACGGCTCTTATTCATTTGCAAGAAGTTCTTTAAGCTTTAAATAAAAATATAAACTTTAAAGCTCAAATTAGTATTCATTATCTGTTATTGTACTGCCATCTGTTCATAGTAAGGTCAATAAAGAGCCATTTATGTAAGTAAAACGAAAATTTTTCTTATTAAAGTGTTAGTAATTTGAAAACCGCTTTCTAAGTTTAGATATATATTAATGTTCACTTTCCCTTAAATATTTTCATACGGCTCGTTTAAGGTATCGCGGTTCTAGTGAACACCTTTGTCGGTAACTGGCATTGTTCATCTCTTTTTAAGCATAAATATTTCCCTCACTGAACATTTTAGTTTTATTACAATCATTGAAGCTTTATTTAAGGACATTTTGCTTAATCGTAACGAAACAGACGACTAACGATATTTTCGTAACCGATATTTCGTAGCGTTATTTTCGTAATCAATAGGTCTTGTTATCATTAATGATCACGACATTGTCGTGTTTGATACATGTAGTATTGATATCCAGTGACCAATATGTCTTCTTATCATTAATGATCATGACATTGTCTCATTTGATACACCTACGTGTATAGTGAGAATACACCTCATTTGATACACCTACGTGTGAAAGTGAGTGAACCAGAATAACTTGGATTCATGGTCCAGTCCCAGTAGCGAGTAAGCACCAAAAAAATTTCGATTACACATTATAAAATTGATATGGAGAAATGAAATATAAGAATAATGAACAAACAAATGTAAAAAAATAAAAGTTATTTCTTTCCCTTAAAAAAAAGTAATAAAATGCTTTTCATTTTTGGACGTCCAAGGTCATTTCCTCCTTTGTTTAAATAATGTTTTTGGAGAAGGAAATTTCCGCCGCATATTGAAGGGGGGATATTATTTTTAAAGGAAGTGTCGTGTCCACTCGTGGTGATGTTTATTGTAATAGGAAACGTGATGTCTGCTTACCTACTAAAACCACGTGTCCTACCTATACCTTTCGGCAAACAACCTTGGATTTGGAATGATGAGATTAGGAGAAAAGGCAGAAGGAAGTTATTCCCCCGGGAGGAAGTACTTCTTTCCTTTCCCCCACTATGACGAAATGAAATAATTTATATACTGGTTATCATTTTTTTTCCTCCTTTGTCCATTCTTTAGCCTTGAATTTGGAAAGGATGAGCCCATGGTAGCTTCTTTGTTTCGAAGCGGCACGCCTTTGCGTTCAATTGGCAAGTTGAGAGGGAAAGCTTTTTTTTTCCTTCCAAGATACACTTTCTCATTAAATGTTTGACAAATGTTAAGTTATTTTATTCAATACAAAATTACTACATAAAAGAAAATGAATGTAACATTTATTTTATAAACGGAATAGTCGGTGAAATTTGAAATAAATGCAAAGACAGATAGTCTTCTAATTGCGTTAAATATCTAACAGATGAAGGAACTGAGGGGTTTATAATATTGACTTCGACAACCTTCATCTGTCAGAAGGTACCTTTGGTTGGAATCAAGTTAACATGTCTTATATACTAGTGAATTGGTATTTAATAATTATAGTGGTGGTTACGCCACATTACTCCCCTTCCAGAATTTCATCTGTGATAGAATTCGAAGAACGGATACCACTAGTTGATTTATGCATTTTTTTTTTTTACTTATGTAATTTTTCTCATTATATTTTTCTTCATTTTTTTGTTTCTTTATATAATTTCGCTCATGATTTTTTTTTTCTTCATTTTTTTTTTTTTTTTTTGTTTTTTTTTTTTTTTTGTTTATTGGCCGGTAGTCTTTTATTTACTCCACAGGATTTTTTTCTTTGAGCACCATATTTTTTTTAGCAAATTAACTGATTAATGTGGACTATCCATCCATGTGGACGAGTTCATATCACGTCCGCAGGTCACCATTTAGGGGATATAATTATCGGCTATGTCAACCTTCATCTATCAAAAGGTATCTCACTACTAAATTAGTATTTAATATTATTGGTGGTACTTACGCCGTTGAATATGTTTTTAAACTCGGTCACGGTTATGAAATGCTTTTGCAAATGTAAATTATAAGAAGAGCACTCAATATTTTTTCCGCAGTTGCATATATACTCAACGTTTTTAAAAAAGTACTTAATTTCGATTTTCGTGTTTTTTAAAAGGCCTTAAAGGTGCTTTTTTTATTGGGTGTTTTTAAAAAGTGCTTAATTTTCTCCTTTCGAAAAGAATTTTTTTTTCTTCTTTACCATGTTGATTTCGCCTTGTATTATGTAAAAGCGAGCTTTTCACAGTGTTCCATTCAACGTTTTCTCAATTCATTCAAACGCAATGCATTTCGGCGTACCGTCGTTTCGTAATGCATGAAGGCACGAAAGCGCTGAAAAGGACATTTTTGAGAGATTTTTTTAATCAGAAATTAACTCTTAGTATATGAAAGTATAAAAATGAAAGCGAGAAAGCTTATCAAACTTAAAAAATAGAAGGGAAAAAAGAGGACATTTGTCAAGTAAACGAATCATTTTACATGCTAAAAAGTACTTAAGAGGTGCTTATTTTTGGTTGAAAGATTTGGCTACGCACCCTGATACAGAGCTCGCCAGTATCTCATATCTCTCCGTCCTTCGCTTTCTTTTGCTTCATCGTCCTTCATCCATTCTTTACTTCCAATTTTTAAGAGATTTTTTTTTTTTTGTTTGGTTACTTTAAACATTTATACTTTCTTTAATAATGTCAGGGGCTTTATAGATTATTCAATTTTTCTTAATAGGGAGCACTTTAACGTTAGCTTTCGTACGCTCTCGTACTTAAGATGGAAGCAACTGTGCATGCTCGCGTTTATTTGAATGCTACCAATCTTTACTTTATATTGGCGCGATTTACGCAACAAAACAAAGACAAAGCTACCAGCACGCTGTTTATAGCTGTTATATGTTGTTTTCTGTTTAAGTCTACCTTCGAACTAAAAACATGGACATGGAATGCGAATTTGAAGAAATGTATTGATTTTTGTAATTTTTTTTTTTTTTTTTTTTTTTTTTTTTTGTCGTATGCTTGTTTAGGCAGAGGGGGTGTGATTGTTCTTGTTTTTCAGTGGCGCCATCTATGGCCAAGAATTCGACTTCTGCCACACCATTCACACAACCACAAACCCTTTTATAGGGCGGGTCACATTCACACACACAACGGAGAAAGGACATAGAACACACAGAGAGAGAAACAAACATCCATGCCTTGCCCGGGATTCGAACCCAGAACCTTTCTGATGCAAGAACAGTTCCCTGCCCCCTACACATGAAACTTTAAAATGAATCGTGTGATCTTACAGCAATTGGTTTGTTTAATAAATAAATAATTGTATTGGGTTTTTATAAAACATGTCTGCCTAATTGCACTTGGTCCATAAGAAACCATATATATTTTCGCTATTTTAAAATTATGTTTATATTTAAACTATACAATTTAGTTAAAAGAAGTTAAATAATCAATAGAGGTTCAATAATACTTTTTTACTTATAATAATAAAAATAAGCTGTATTTTTTATCGCTGAATTCATCAGAATCCACCAAATTTTGTGCTTACAGATCCGCTGTGTTGCGTAGAGCAAAGCATCTTAAACCGTATGCCACAGCTTTAAAGAAATGGTCTGTGTCCATTGTAAATGTTTGTTTTGATTTTGTGGTCAAAGTTAGAATGATATTCTACTACGGTAGTGTTTTAAACTTAACGGATTTTTGAAAAATGTATTAATTTCACTTACGCAAATTTGATATTTTTTCACGGTCGCATGCGTTTTTCACCAGAACTGACGCATGCGTACTAGAAGTGCCCACGTGCAATTATTTGAAATCGTACTTCAGGGCAGGGCTAAACAGAATAGAAGGGCTAGTTCACTCCGCTCTTAGAGCTGAAGCTACGATTTCCCTCCTCATGACGTCACTGTGTCCACAGATCTCGGAGATAACAAAGATATTATGATAACTTTGCATCTTTCTCTTTGTAAAAATAAGTTAGACTTTTTCTTGTTATTAGCTTTCAAACTTTAACGTAATTAACACATTATTTCCGCTCATAAACATAGTTAAAAAAAACTTTCTTGGCCATTATATTAAAAAAATACCATTTTAAACTTATAAAAATATTTTACTAGTTGGCGAAAATGACACTATAAATACTTTATTTTGAAAATTTCAATTTTAACTTTAATTATTAAGAAAAATGAAAGCATATATCGACACTTTTTTATCTACTTATTCTTTTATAGCAATAAGTTGAGTCAAATTTGGAATCCCTGATTTTAAAATATGCCGTTAATAGCAATTTGTTCATACTTAATCATTAGGAAACATCAACCTTAAACGCTAATTATTGAAACAAAATAATAATTTAGGTTCATAATGACATTCGAAATTTTACAATTGTTTATAGATAATTAAATTTAAGATGATATAATTTATAGATATTTAAATTTAAGAGAAAATAATTTTTAAAAAAATCATAAATATTTAGAATAACTACATTAAATAATATGTTATGAAATTAGGAGAATTTCAACTATACACTATATATTTTATTTATACTTTTTACTTACGTTTTAATTTTCTTTGACTTTATCCATTTTTTAATTTTTTTCACCTGCCTTTCTTTTTGAAGTAACGAGGCGGTTTCTATTTAGATAACGAATTTTTATAAAAGTTCTTAACGATAGAAAAAATTTATTGCTGTTTTATATTAACTGTGTCATTTCGGAATCCATTCTTTACATAGTTGTTCATTTACTTTAGGGAACACACGGAAAATTATATTTTTTCCTTTTGTTTTTCTATCAGAATTTTTGCAAGTTGCAATCGCGCAATAGGCATTTCGTTAATAGTTTTAAATTTTTGTAATTTCACTGAAAAAACTGAGGAAAGTCATTATAGAAAATAACAAATGTCTTAGAATATGTCACAAAAAGAAATGCTCCAATATTAGTTAGAGCTAGTAAGGCCGAACGCTCTGTTCTTGAAGTAAAAGTGCAAGCTTTGCGACAAAGTGACGTCACTAGAGAAAATCGGAGGATTGGCGCGGCGAGAGTTTCTTCAAAGGAGTGAACCAGCCCTTCTATTCTCTTTAGCCCTGACTTCAGGGAGCGTACGGAAGCTAACGCAAATTTGTAAAATCTTCCTCTTAATAAAATGACGTCTCTGGCATTTTTGTCCTAGAAATTGGGAACCAAACGTTTCAAAAGTTTGCTTGCACAAGATAATCGTCCAAACATTAGCTGGCTGAATATTTTTCAAACAGATTTTTTTTCCGACTTTCAAACATCTCTTCTAATGCTAAATTAATAATCTATCCTCAGTGAACCTGTTTTTTTTTTTTTTTCTTTTTTTTTTCTTTCCTCTTCTAGATGGTTGGAAAAAAAATTAGAAAAATTATTGATTTTAATATTGAATACTGAATACATCACATAATTTTTTTTCGCATTTAATTTATAATTTTTCTGAATATTATCACTGGAACTGCGGAGCAATGCCTGATCAAATGCCTCACGCCATAATGGTTTTGAGCTTAGCACCATAAAATTTTATTCTTTTATGCGCGCACAAAAGTAGGGATTGAGTTCTTCATTCTTTTTAAATAATTTGCCCACAAATTTTCTTCAGAAATAATAGAAAAGTTATTTAAACCAGAAAATTCCTAAACTAATAAAACAATTTTCTAAAATAACACAAAATTACTATGATAACAGCTAAGCGTTTCATTCAATAGTATATTTTTTTCAGTTAGTGTCAATATTTAATATAAATTACAGTCGGACTTCAATTTAACGAACTTCCATTTTGCGAATTTCTCTATTTTGATATTTTTTTCGAGCAACCCAACAATTTTGTAAATTTCTTCGTAAAATAACTTCCAAATAGCGAAGTGAATTTTCTATTTAACGAACTTTTCTTTGAGATCCACTTTACCTATTTCCCAAAATATATCAGAACATTTCAAACTCGTTAACGTATTTTATAGGGGAAATGACCTTGAATCGATTTTCGCAGTCACTTTTTGAGAAAGTAGTAATATCCATTTCCCTTTTTATTTGCATTTCATACAGAAATCCCTGCCAAAAATCAATTTACGAGAAAGCATAACATAAATTTCGAAAGCATGGAACTATGATGTTGCAGATCGTACTATTCGTAACAGTTTTGCTGCAGCTGGATTCTTAGTAAGCGCGGAGAATTGGGAAAGTGCAGAGGACGAGGATGGTATTCCTTTAGAAGAACTTAAAAAAAAAAAAAACAAATGTGGGTACAGCTTTGAGATAGCCACGAAATTAACGATGATGTACTGATTAATGATTTTCTTTTTATTTATTTATTCTTTTTATTGAACCACAGAAAAATTAACTGAATGGGATATTTTGGACAGTGGGAAAAATAAAAACAATGCAGCAATAAATTGTGAGAAAGACGAAGACAGAAATGATGTAGAAATCACCAAACCTTCATATGATAAAATCATTTGAAACAATTCGATAGTAGATATATTACAAGATAAAGGTTTATCAATTGCTATTTTAATTGTGTCTAGTGTTTATGAATTAAAAAACTGTTTTGTGTTGTTTAAGCATTTCAAATGGTGATTTTCTATTTAACGAATTTTCTATATAAGGAACTTTTTATCGGGATTTAGCGACTTCGTTAAGTAGAGGTCCGACTGTATGTGTATTTTTTTTACGATCTCAGCCGTTCCACTCTCGATAAGTGACAGTTGTTTACGGGTTTACAGATTTTACGGTTAATTATTATACGGTTACCGGTGTGCCTCATGTTATTTTTCTCTCTATATCAAAAAATCGTAAGCGCCGATACCGCCGCTTTTTTTAGGTGAACCACTTTACTATACATGTTTTTTTGCTGTACAAAAATTATAAGATTAAAAAACTTAAAATTATGACTGTGCAAAGAAAAATGTACAAAGAATAAGATGGAATAAAAAAATTTCACATTCGGTAATTAGTTTGTGAATTAATAACCTTTAAACTTGTAATAAAACTATACCATATTGACTACTCAAAGTCCGTAGAAATGCAATCACAGATTTAAAAATTGCCGTGCTGAATGGACCAGTTAATTTATCACAAATTTTATTCGAACTTCTGTTTTGTTCGATTTTAAGTACTTCTGCAATCTAAAGTGCGTTTTCCCCAGATAATTTTTTCTTCTTTTTCTTCTTCATCTTAATGCTTTTAACAATCATTATTCGTCCATTGTTGTAAAAAAATTTCTCTTTCTGGAAAATTTTTTATTTTTAGGCTCGCGCTGGACTTGTTGTCAAAAGTAACAAATAAATAAATTAAAAAATAAGAGAGTGAGAAAATAGATGTTTCCCAATATATTTTGTATCAGAATTTTTAAAATTATGAAATGCGCAAGAGAAATAAAAAGATTTGTTTCCAATTTGAACTGTTATATGATCTAAGGTTATTGTTATGATATTGTTAATAAGTAAAATTACTACTCATTTATTACTTCGTATTGTGCCGCAGCTTTTTATTCATAAGTTTAATTTTTTTTTTTTTTTTTTTTTTTTTTTTTTTTACGTACAGCTTGATTATTTTACAAATTTAGACATCTGTTCATTTTCTTCCGTTTAACATGTTACCAAAATCTGCTTACATTAAATTATTAATATTTTTTATTCTATTTTACAAACAAAATTATCTTCTTTTACAGACCTTTTAAGGGGAAAAAAACAAAACAAAAAAAACAATGGTGAACTAAGGGTTGCTACCCGAACAAGGGACGAAGCCACGCTACTTCTCAAAAAAATAATCTTTAAACCGTACTACTTTGCTTTCAAACTTATACAATAACTAAGTGCAACTATATTTGCTATTTAATTATTTTATTTTATAACCGGTTTTTAACAGCCGATCGTTTGTGGGTTTGCGACTATCGATGTCCAACTCCGTAGCCTTGTAATTCTGAACCCAATCCAGAAAGTAAGGAAGATACTGGATCAAGAATTATGACAGACTAGTTTTATCGGAGAACTTTTTTTTATAGAACTAACCTCTATTTGCGTTATGAGGAGGAGAAAACCTCGTAAACTTCGCATGGCTATCCCGTCAGCTACCCTATGATCCATCCACCACTGAAGATACTTAACGTCAGTAATGTAATCGGTGCAAGCCAGGTGCAAAATTCGTATCAACCAGCCGCCGCTGGGATTCGAACCTGCGTCACCTCACTGGGAGATCAGCGCTCTGTCCTCTGCACACTGCTAAGTTATCATCATCATCACTCTACAATCATTTTAGTTTTCTTTACGGCTTTGGACCATCATTCTTTTCTGTTGGTTGATTTTTTCTTGTAGTTCGTAATTTTGAGTAATTTCAGGTCCTCTTCAACTTGTACTTTTCATCTAGTTCTAGGTCTTCTTCTAAATTTTGACCCTCCTGGTTTTCCGTAGAATAATTTTTTAACATTTCTTTCTGAATCCATTCTCAGGATGAGTCCAAACTATTGGATTCTTTGTATTTGTTATCACAAATTTATTTATTTATTTTGTTCCTCTAAGCCGACCGGGCTGTGTAGGGTTCAGGTTCTGGCTTCGAATCCCGGGCAAAGCATGGATGTTCTTTCATTCTCTGTACAATCTGTTCTTACTGTGGGAGCAACGTTTGCCCATCTATTATGGTGCCCCTGAAAGAGTGACCACCAAATCTGCCCTTCGGATGCCTGTATTGACGAAAGGTCATTCCCCAGGTGGGATACTGGGGGGGGGGGGGGGAAATTGTTCCTCTAATGTCCATCCTCTAAAATTGCGCCGAAAAAATTTTTCATTTCCCATATTTTTTAAAAAAAATGAGAATCACTTTTAGTTAACTTCATGTTCATATAACCCAATTAGTCTAATCATCACTTAATGCATAAATGATAGATTGACCTATACTATAAACTTTTTTCAAATGAAAATCGAAAAAAAATTTTTTTTTTAATATCTCAGTTAAAGTAAGGCAAAATATTCTAAAGCGGGCACCCTCTGTGGAAAGCAATAAAATAAAATTTAGATAATTAATAGTATTTAAAATTTTTTTTTAAATGTTGACATATCAATACAAATTAAAATAAATTAGTAATTTCCTTTATTTTTTCAATTAAGAAATGACATCCTCTTTAAAGCGTTTCACTAAATAACACTTGTTAAAAAACACACATTAATTTAATATTATCAACCTTATTGTTAACCTTATGAGCCAAATTTATATACATGTATTTGGGTCATAACTTGCTATTATAATAACACAAAAACCTGAAATAAGACTTTTCTTCTTCTTTTTTTTACATTTCATTGCTAAAACTCACAATATCCTAAAAAATTTTCATAATTTTTAGTTATGATTATTTTTTTAATGTGTGAATAAAAGTAATTTAATTAAATTTGTATACTTTTTGCGTGTCACTGAAATACCCGTCAAGTAGTTTCACACCGTAATGCATAGCCTTCTAAAAGATATAGTTTGTCTACTGTAAGAACACCCCCCGCCACAAAGTCTGAGGCCGTATGCCGCTATGGAAACAAGAATAGTGCATTTCAGTGAGGTTGACTTTTCTTCACTCTAGGGCTAACACAATAAACAGGAGAAAAACATTACCTTTCTCTCACAGACCACAGCAAAAACTATCCCTAATTAAGATAGTTATACCTCGTTACCATAGTTACCGCCACGTGTCCAGATGAATACCTAGGCAAGTTCTTACTTTAGACAAACTATAGAAGGATTCAGCACGGATCAATTTAGTAGCCAGGCGCAACGAACATAAATTGCGCAGTGGAGGTAAATGAGAAAGATGTCACTACGTTCGGGCTACTAAGCTGTCCAGTAGAGGAAGATACGCAAGATGTCATTACATTTGAAAACTAAAGGATCAAATTTCTTGTTTATGGTAGCCCGTACTTTTGTCATCTAAGAGGTATTGGCATAGCTCCCTTTAATATAAATAAAATGTTTTTATGACTCAAGTGTATTTGAGTAAGTTTCGGAATGAAGAAAAATTCTTATAAATTTTAACAGAATAGAAACTGAATGTAAACAATAACAAGCTTCCTAAAACCGGAAGAAATTTAGAGAACTTCCGGTGTATCCCTCCGCTTACGAGGCGATGTGTGAACAGGTATAATATTCTAGGACGTTTTATTATTATGATTTATGTTTAAATTTACCGTTCATAAGAGTTTTCCGTAATTTATAAATTCTAAGTGGTTGTTAGATTTAGGAAAATTAATATCACATCGTAAATAAAGCGTAAGTGTTTGCCAAGTTTTTAGTGCTATCCCTTATTTGGCTATATTTGTATAAAATATCTCCGTTTGTTATTTTTTGTGTAGCATAGCATGCTTGCGGCGTCTTCCGAATTCAATTTGTTGTTTATTTCGCTGAAATTTAAATCGAAACAAAAAATTTGTTATACTGTAAACACTACAAGTATAATAATATTGGATGTCGATCAATCAAAAGTAGTAACCCGGAATCTTAGCACTGATTTTTAACCCTTAGCGCCATCTGTTCTTAACTTAACACGGTCAACCATCTATAATTAAAATTTTATTTGGTCTTTCTTCTAATAATTTTTGTGGATTTTTTGATGAAATGCCCCTGAAAAGAGTAGTGTAAACAGTAAAGCGGCAAGAAAAAAAGGCAATTTAATTTTTTAAAAAGTTGATAAATATTTCTTTAAAAAAGTCTAAATATATATTTTAAACGTACTATGCAAATGTATGCGGAAATCTTTTTCAAATAAATAGTTTATTGTTCCCAATTAAGTTTTCGTATTTTTTAATTAATTAATATATTTTTTTAGTGTAAAAAATTTTATTATTAAATTATTTGAAAATAATAGTTTATTTTTCATAAAATATCTAACCGTGCAAAATATTTATGTTTTAAAAATTTAATTTCATTATTAAAATAACAGCAATACATATGGTGTCCATTGTGGACCAGAGTGCGTAGCGTTTTTAAAAAGTGCTTATTTTATTTGGTGTTTGTAAAAGTGCTTAATTTTCTATCGTTTAAAATAGATATTTTTCTTTTCCGTATCGATTGTCGTTCTAAATTACAAAAAAAAAATGCATGATTTTCACAATTTTCTCTGCAATATTTATCAGAAACTACTTATTTTATCATGGTTATGTAAAGTTATTAAAAATGTTTTTGAATTTTATTGATGTTATGTTTATAAATTAAGAACTTTAAACGGTAGAGAAAAAATAATTTTATTACTGCACCGATCCTAATTATGATTTTTTTTATTTTTTATTTTTATTTTTTTTTTGGAAAGTGATTAAAAATATTTTTTGAGTGCTTAAAAAGTATTTAAAAGGTGCTTATTTTTGTTAAAAAAATCTGGCAACGCACGCACCCTGTGGGCGAATGGATGGGCTGAATGTTCTTTGTACGTGGTTTTTGCGTATTTTGCCTTTTGCGTATTCCATTACGTATGCTTTTTTGTTAAGTCACACAACATGGTTTCCATGTTGTGGAATTTAATACTTTATTTTAAACATCGTGATTGTGACTCGATAAACATGCTCAGTTATCAAAGAGCAAAGGGTCCTTGAGTATCACCATTAAAAGTTTGTCCGTTTTCCTGCAACTTGTTTGTATCGACAATTGTCCATCAGAAGATGTTATCGAATGGCTTGAAGGTCAAGATTGTCATTGTCTCACGGAAATTAATCAATTAGGAGGAGGAATTAAGTGGAATTATGACAATATTTCTTTAAATCTTGTGATCAGAAAGAAATCTTCCTCTAAGGAACTGTAAGAAGGAAATAACTTCGCGATGAGATTTTCTTTTTCTTCTGCAATATACGGATGTTTGAAGTCGGACTACGGATTGCCAAGTATGTAGTGATTCTTTCTTTTTAATCCATAGAAAAACTATTCCTAAAATTATTTCTAAGGGAAATAAAGCTATTTGTGTTTAAAACCTCTGCCTTTTTTTATCTTGGATTTTCTGTAAGGTCCTTTATCCCAATTTCTTTCTCTTCTATAAATGGCCGAGTCTGCAGCTCAATGCTTTTGAAATAATTGATATATGCGTTACCTAGTTATTCTACTGAGTAACTAGGGTGATTATTTTAAGTGCGGAATCAAGGGTTTTCCGAAATTTACCTTGGTAATGTGGGCATTAATGACTCCATATCGTTACTTTGGAAGTATGATTCTTGTTCAAAACTTATCTTCTTTAAATTTATCAGCTAATGTCTCGATTGTTTGTTTGCTTATATTGACTTGATTCTTTAGATAATGAAAAGTAAATGAATGACATTATTTTAATTTCATTCATTTGTAAAAATATTTTAAATCTTCAATTATTCTTCGTATTACTTATTATTCGATTCTGTTAAGTAATTGTTGACAAATTCTCTCAACTAATGTGCTAAATTGTAGTCACTCGGTTTTTTTAAAGTGATTTTTGTAATTCTTTCAAGTGCGGAATCAAGGGTTTTCTACACTTTACCTTGATAATGTGGGCATTAATGATTTTCGTATCGTTACGTGGACGTATAAATAAGCATGCGTCCATGTATGGTTAATGTTTAAAAGTTAGCATCTCTAAATTTATCAACTAATGTTTTCTTGTATTTATTGACTTGATTCTTTAAATATTGAAAAGTAAATAAATGACATTATTTTAATTTCATTCATTTGTAAGAATATTTTAAATCATCGTATTACAATTATCCTTTATATTACTTATTATTCAGTTCTATTAAGTAATTGGCGACTAATTCTATCAAGTAATGTGCAGCTGCTGCTTTTTATTTATTTATTTATTTTTTAATGGCGGGCACTTGGGACGAAGACCCGTTGGCCACAGAAAATGCCAGAACTGCTTACTCTCTTTTCGTTACCCAGTGGGCACCTGTGGCGCACCCACGGCGGTGGAGCAGCGTCGCTCACGTCACACTACCACAAACCCGTTTATAGGGCGGATCACATTCATGCAAACACACACAAAGAAGAAAGGACATAGAACACAAAGAGAGAGAAAGAAACATCCATGCCCTGAGCAGGATTCGAACCCGCAACCAGCGGCTCCGCAGTCAGGCACGCTAACCACTTGGCCACCTGGTCGGCAGCTGCTGATTGTAGTCACTCGAGTTTTTAGATGTGATTTATATGATTCTTTTAGGTGAGGAATCTTTCTTATGTGATTCTTTCAAGTGCAAATATTTTGGACATTCACCAAAACGACTATGTAATTGTTGACATTCACCAGTGAAAGTTGACATTCTCTTGATTTCAGTCATTCATCGGAACAAATATACTTCTTAGCATTTGTGTTCATAAGTAATTTATGGTTAGTTAAATTAAAAAGACATTAGATCGAAAATCCAAATCTTTCGATACTTCAAACAGATTATTTTAAAAACTGCATTTGTATTCGTAGAATACGGGATGTTCTGAACACACACAAATCAGAAATGTTAGGAGGAAAATCTAAAAATGACGGACAAATAACGACAAAATACTTTTTTATCAGGAAAATCAAAAATTTCAGGACAATTACAAATTCTGATGTTATTTAACTTAAAGCTCTATTCTGTTAAAATAAATGAAAAAAGGGTTTAATGGTTAAATAATTTGTTTATTAAATGTTTGAATAATTTATTTATTATTATAATTAATAATTTATAATAATAATATAATAATTATTATATTATAATTTATTTATAATTAAATAATAATTTATTTATTATTAATAATAAAAATATATAATAATAATTTATTTAATAATTTATTAATATTAAACCATGAGTACTAAATAATATATTAATATTAAACCGTGAGTACTAAATAATTTATTTATTATTAATTTATTTACTATTAGTTTAATCTATTTTTTATTAGTTTAATAATTTATTTATTATTAAACCATGAGTACTAAAACTTACTTTTACTTTTTTGTATGCAATTCATGTCAAATTTGTATCTTTCCATCATCTTTCTATTATTTTCTAATATTTTTTAATTATTATTAATATAAAATATATACGATATATTGCCTGAAATTTATTAAAATCTGTATTGATTCGATGGATTGAAAAAATGAAGAAATGCAAATTTCATGAAACTTAATTAATACTAATTTTATAAATTGTATATACAGAATAATAATTATATTCAAAAATTATAATACTGACTCATTGCACTTTTTTATTACAGACAAACACAGTTAGAAATCACTCTTTAACATATATTATTAAAAATAACTTTTAAATGTTAAGTGTTTATTTTCATCTTGTAAAATAATATTAAAAGCGTAATTAACACTAGATTGCCCAAGGAAGTCATTTTGACTGCTTTTTAATTTCAAATGGAAAAACAATGGTGTATATAAGGACACAATATCTTAGAATTTTGTGATTTTTTTGTACGACATATAATATCATTTATTGTTAATATTTACTAAAAATTTTTTATATAAGTGTAAATAATATAAAAAATAAAATAAATTAATTTTAAACAAATTTATTTATACGTCCAGTCATTTTGACTTTTTTTGTGCAAAATTGGTATATATTGTACTAAGTTTCAGTCTTTTTAGTGTTAAAGTATTCAGTTCTTTTTTTATTATTATGTTTGCATATTTACGGAACAAAAGTGGATATTTTTGAATTGCTATTGAAAACATTAATTAATAGTTACTAAGTCAAATGCTATGAAATACTTTGGAATGACATAGTTAATTTCAATTAAGGGCTTAAAATATTATTCCACATATTGCTTTAAAGAAATTAAAAGAACCCGGTTTAAAAAAAGAAAAAAAAAAAAAAAAAAAAAAAAAAAAAAAAAAACCAGTTTTTTTTCTAACTCTTATATTCAGTAAACAATACATTCTTCAATATTTATTGTTTTAGTAACCCATTCATATTTAAGTTGGTTATCCAAAGTTCTCGATTTTAAAAATGAAGAATTCTTAGAACACCCTTAATATCTGATTATTTTCCCTCTATTTTTGCCTAAATAAATATAATATTTGTAATGCCCGAAAAATATTTAATAAGTATGCTAATAAATCAATGCTTATAAAAAATATTTAAATTTAAAGAAAAATGTATACGAACTTTTAATTGAAATAATCGATTGATCAATGCCGCGAATTGTTTGTATTGTTTTTTATTGGAACCGTTCAAATATTACGTAAGCATGTTTTGGGCAATTTTCTACTCCCCCTTTCCTCTTTTGAGCAAAAATAAGCAAATCACGAAACTTTTTCTACTCTTACGTAAGAGAGTTGCAAAACTCCCCCCCCCCCCCCAAATCTGGTTTTCCTGTAACTTTTACTGTAATAATCCAATTTTAGGATTACATTGGAATTTAAAAAATGTAACTTTGCTCCAAACAAATTTACCTTTTAATTCATTTTATAAAATTTTGAGTATATTTTAATTTTAATTTATTTTATAACCGTCGTTGAACAGCCGACCCAATTTTCGGGTTTACGACTACTAATGTTCAACTCCGTAGTCTTGTAATTTTGTACCCAATCCAGAATACAAGGGAACTCCTGGATCAAGTATTGGGGGAAATTTGCCTTCGTGGAGGATTTTTTGATGGAACTAACCCGCATTTGCGTTACATGGAGAGGAAGACAACGAGAGCATCCTACGGTCAGCCTGACGGCAAGAGGACTCTAACCCATGATCCGTCTATCCCTGAGGATATTTCACGTCAGCACTGTGGTCGGTACAAGCTGGATGCGGAATTCGTACCGACCAGCCATCGCCGGGATCGAACCCCGGTTCACCTCATTGGAAGGGGGCCGGTTCACCCTGATCCATCGCGACTCTGAGTATATCTTTTGAGTTTTTCTTTTGTTTTCAAAAGTGTTAACGTCTGAAACTCTTCGAAGAACTTTAATTTTAAATTTTTTAAATGTATAAAATTTTTTATTTTCGGGGACACAACAACATTTTGTCTTACTTAAACATTGTACGTACTTTTTTTGAAACTTGCCTTTTTTACAACGAATTTAGATACTTGACATTCAACATATGGAGCGTTGTTACGATCTAAATATTGGGGTACTAATAAATTAAACATAATATCGATCGAAAGTTTAAACCCCTTAATGTTAATTTCGCTTCTTGCGTATTTCGCCGTACCTCTGGATAATAAATCAAGCTTTATAAATCAAGTAATTTTTACCACACAATTTTAAAATTCGTTAATTCTAAGATAGATATTTCGATGTAAAAAGTTATTTTTTATAATTAGTATTATTAGTTTTTTTTATAATTTAATTTTTTAGTATTTTTAACTTTTTAATTTTAAATGTCAAAATCTAAAATTTGAATGGAATTGGCCAAATAGTTATTGAGAAATGAGAATTAAAAATATGATTTTTTTATATTATTCAGTGTTAAAACAGTGAAGTTAATATTAAGGGACCCAAACTTTCGACTGCTCTTCTGCCTAAATTAATGGAACCATTTTTTCCAGATTGAGGTTACCAGCATATTCTGTAGGTCAAGAATCCAAATTCGCAGGGGGGAAAAAAACGTATGTTTATTTAGCGGAAAACGATTTTTATGTTAGATTTTGTAACTTAAAATACCCTTGGAACAAATATTTTGGGATATTTAAGGTTGTCCCCGAATCATTAACATGGTTTTTGGAAGTTCCTTCAGCAAGGAAAATAAAAAAAGAACATTTTAAGTACCTTACACTTGCAGCAAAACTATAATTTTAAACTATGTATGCAATCTTGCAGTGGAGAACTATCTGGGCTTTAGAATAGACAAGTAACTTTAAAAAGTATTTTTAAAAAGTATTAAACTTTTTTAAAAAATCTCCAATTTGGCGACATTTTTTCACCTCGATAAAAATTATCAAAATCAATGCCTTGTCTTACCTTTTTGCAAATTTTTATAAGGCTAGATCAGTCGTTACCAACTGGTGGCCCTCGAAGTCTTTTTCTGAAGCCCGCGAACTAAATGATATTAGTTGTCATTTTTTTTGCGGACAATTTTCGTAAAAAATCTATATGGGTTTAAAATATTTTTCTTTCGTTAAAAAATATCTAATTTCATCGTTGCTCATTAATTTGTTTAATTCATAGGTGCGCATTAAAGTTATTGGCAGAATTATAAGCCAGAATTTTTTAATATGCAATTAAATATTTTTTAAAATCTACTTCTTATTTTAATTTGTAATTCAATACTTTTTTGTACAATTTGATAAAAATCTGACAGTAGTAGTTAATGTTCCTTCAAACATAAAAGAGTCCTATATAAAATTTTGATGAAGTTGTGGCCCGCCATTCGAGTGGTGCTATTAATTGCGGTCCGCTCCCTCATGTAAGTTGGAAACCCCTGGTCTGGATAATGCAGCATTGGAGTAAGTTTTTAAATATTAAAAAATTAGATCATAATCGCTTTTCATTGGTTCAAAACTGCGGCTTTTCTCCATGCTGAACTTTTGCTCCATTTTCAAAATAAACGTAAAGGGTGCTGGTTAAAAATAGGCTACACTTGTCCTAATAGTCACGAGTAACTGTTGCAAAATCATATCAGTTATGAAAGTAGCATGTTATTCGTGAAAAAGAAAAAATTTATGCGACATCAGAAAACAACATTGGACGTATTACAGCGGGAGAAAACTTTCATGATAAATTCTGTTTCATCTTCATTAGTAATCTAAACTTTAAGGGCGGTTATTGCAGCACATCTTAATATATGATATTTTCATTTTAGGAAAGAAATGTAACAACCCAAACATTTGAATAGAATGATTCATGAATGGTTGGAGTGTCTATGGATTGTCTCGAACCAGCCTACCTCAATCTGCCAGGTTGGCGATGCGTACCCGTGTATGCCGTCCCTCTATCACCCACATCACCACCGGCAGAAAATTCACAACCTCTAGATGCGCACAACCTACTCCCGCCCAATATACGTAAGTTCTCCCTTTTGTTTTTTTAATTCTCTCTATCACAAGCTGAGTTTTGTACCTTCTTAAGGTTGTAGCTCAATGTTATAGTTGACCGAAGTGTGTTAAATTAACCTATATTATCCAGATAACAAAACAAGGTTTATTTTAACTCAACAAAAACCTTTTAATGTAAAACTAAAAAGGTTTGTTATGCGGTTTACGTGTAAACCTTCTAACCTTAAAACGAGATCTGTGATAATCTGTTCTATTCTAAGCACATTACACTAATCCAAAAACCTTGGAAAACAACCTTCTGTATAAAAACCTTAAATCGAGGTTGATTTAGGGTTTTCAAGCGTGAAAATCCTTAAATAAACTTAAATAATCCTTAAATAGTCTCAAGTTGAAAATAATCTTAAATCTAGGTAATTACTCTTCTTCCTTTTCGCAAAGTCTTGTATGGTCAGCTGAAATCCACCTTGTCCTGAAATTTTAATGGACAGTGCGATTTGATTCTATCGGTGATAGATTATCGCTAGTGTGACGTCAGCTAAAACGTCATTATGGACCTAAGTGACCATTTTACCTATCTGACAAAACTTTTTTAAAAAAATTAAAAAAATTATTTAATTCCGTTTAGGATGAAAGGTTTGAAACTGCAATATTTTTGCTTCATTGAAAAAAAGGTCTTTATTACAAACATTTTCGTGACAATAAAAAGAAAATTTTGACACAAGGTTGCCGTAAGGTTACATGCTTTCTGGGATAGATTCAAAAATCACAAAGTTGGAAATTTTATTAACACACTTGTAAGGAAATTTATTCCATTTTTTAAAAAAATCAATCTTCAGTAATATAAGATTTTATATTAGTCATTTAAAAATTTCTTTGATCAAATATTAAGAAAAAAGAACTTTAATAACTAATCGAAAAAATAGCCTTAAGACAATTGTCAAAAGTAAATTAATAAACGTGAATTGTTTCTTAACCCACCACTTTGAAAATTTTATATTATTGAATTGATTTAATAAAATGATAAATCGAATTGTTTAAAAAAAATGATTAATAGTTGTTAAAAAAGTTTCTGAATCAATTTGTCACGGTATTTCCTACTGAATATTAGCTAAGTGAACACCTCACATATTACTCTTAAAAAAATATAGTGAATAAGATAGCATTGTCTCGTTCTATTTCTTTTCATAAAACTTCAAGAATACTGGGGATTTTTAAAAAGCTCAAATCAAGTGAAATATAATTTTTATGACTTTTGAATTGTTAATTGTATTGAATTCATTTTAAATGATTTAAAAAAAGATGAATTAAAATTTCTGAAACAGCTTATCTTTATCATGTAAGAATTTTTTGTGGTAAATAAGTATAAGCAGGGTTGGAGTGGGAGTTTGGGGCCCTAAGGGGCACTTGAGGTAGGGCTCCTTGAAAGAACGAAATGTACAAAATTTTTTGGAAATGTTAATAAAACGTTATTCATTTCGCTTAGTAACTTGATTTGCAAAATTTATACGAAATTTTAAACATTCTTTCGTAAACTAATTATTTTATATTTAAATTTAAAGCTCTAACTTTTTGGTCGACACAATTTATTTTAGAATTCATTGTAAAACAAATTAAAAAATTAGTTTTGTTAGAACTTAATTTAATTATTATCAATAAAATATGTGACAGGAAACTAATTTGTTCTGTTTTCAAAAATATATTTTATTTTTTCTCAACCGAAACAGTTTCAAACGTCGCTTAAACTTGCGTAACCGAAAAAAATTTCTTAACCCTTTTTATTTTTACTGAATCAATATTTAAGTTTCCTGAAACAAAAGTGTTTTTCATAAATTTTCCACTTAGAGGTGCATTTAATTTTTAAGAACAACAAAATATGACAAGGAATTTTTGTAAAAAAGAATAGAGAATAAAACCAATGAGCTTTCGAATCAGCAAAAAAAAAATTTAAATTTACTTTTCATTACGTAACCAATTTGAAATCAGCAAAAATTAGTTGATTTAGTTCAACTTATTTCCTTACTTCGAGATTTTGCAGAAATTTACGAAATACATTTTTTAAAATTTTACATGCATTGGCGTCGTCAGATATATTTATTGTGGGGGACTGTACTTGGATTGTTATTTTAAAGTTACTTAAGAAAACAAAATAAACTTGCCCTTATTAAAACTGTTATTGTAAAATAAACTTATATATATATATATATATATATATATATATATATATATATATATATATATATATATATATATATATATATATATATATATATATATATATATATATATATATATATATGACTCAAAATCTACACGCACATCGATTATTGAAAAAGTAATTTTTTCTTAAATGAATGAAGAAAAAAACTTTTTTTTTTGTTTAGCAAAATGTTCATTTCTTTAAAAGTTCGACTACAATTTAAAATGTTAAACTGTCCCAAAAAATTGATCTCATTCATGATTGTTTTGTCACATAGGCTTATATGACATTATTAACCTTTTATAAATTTCATGACATTCTGATCAAAAGTTTTAACAGACAAAATATTTCAAAATTTTCTTTTCAAAATAAAACTATATTTTTAAGACATTGTTCATATTGGATTTAAGCAAATTGGCTTTTACATCGATTTGTATCTAAAGAAATAATTCCGCCTATTTTTCAGTTGAGAATTTTGAAAATAGAGGACATACGTGATACATAAAAGTGAAATGTGAAACATGCTACTTATATATTTTTAATACATACATATATTTTTAATACTTTATATGTTTTAATTTTTATACATTTTTAATTTTTTCAACTACAAAATATGCAATATTGTTATAAATAATGTATCAATCAACTGCTTCTCAGGGGCTAAATCTTTTAATAAGTTAAAAATATCAACAAAATTTAAAGTATTTTAATTTAACAGAATTTTTAAATCAATAACTAACAACAATTAAAGCATTTTTCTTATGCATGCATGTATCGTGCGTGCAAAAAACATGCATTGTTTTTATTTTGTTTATAGTTACGCTTTTGTAACATTTCTAGGAGACTAAAATATTTTAAAATCAACGGTAATTGAAATAAAAAACCAAAGTAAATTTTTTGAGAGTAAAATTAATGGAGAAATTTTGTTTGTGCTAAATTTTTACTTTAATTTTATTGGCCTGCTTGATCAATAGCAGCATGCCAAATGCAACATGTCAGCTGCTCTGTATTTGTTAAATCTTTATATTCTGTTTAATTGAACTTCTTAAAAAAATGTGTTTCGCTTAATGTAATAACGTAAAGTCATCGGAAAGGGTAACAAATAATAATAAATAAATAAATTGGATTATTTTAACTTTATTAATTGTTTCCATATATACTTGCTGTTTAATATCGATTTATTGATTATTTATTTACTTTTCTATTCTCTACCCTAAGTGAAGAACTGGTATTCAGCTAGTAGATAAATAAAAATTTTGTATTGGAGTGTTTTTCCGGTTAATGCAGATTTAGCTGTGCAATGTTCAGGTGTGATTCAAAATGGGAATCAATAGAATAAGCTTTAAATACAATTATAACATTAATATCTATAAAAAAAAAGAAAAAGAAACTGAGTAGTGGTGAGTTGTAAGTTTATTAACTATTTCAGTTGAAGAAATACATTTATCTCTAAAAAGTGCCTTGAGAGTGCTGCCTGTGCCTGTTAGTTTAGCATAACAAAATTATTTTTTTTTAATAAAAATACTTTTTTTTCTCAATTTAATAAAAATACTCTTTTTTTAATAAAAATACTCTCAGATTTTTACTAGTATATAGACAGATATGGCAGAATAGTGTATGAAAACAGCATTTTGACAAAGAAATGTTTCATTCATTTTGTTTTTATTTTCTAGTTTTTTTTTCACTTAATTATTATTTCTTCTTTTTTCAGAACATTTTTATTTAAGTAGCTTTATTTAAAAAAAAAAAAAAAAATCATCAATTTTAATTTTTTTAACTTTTGAACCTTTTATATTTTTGTATTATATGTTTGATTACTATATGTGTAATACATGGAACCGCGATGGCTCAGGCGATTGAGCGTTCGTCTTCCAATGAGGTGAACCGAGATTCGATCCCGGCGATGGCTGGCCAATACGAACTCTGCATCCGGCTTGCACCGACCACAGTGCTGACGTGAAATAACCTCAGTGGTAGACGGATTATGGGTTAGAGTCCCTTTGCCGTCCAGCTAATCGTGGGAGGACTTCGTGGTTTTCCTCTCCATGTCACGCAAATGCGGGTTAGTTCCATCAAAAAGTCCTCCAAGAAGGCAAATTTCTCCCAATACCAGGAGTTTCCTTGTCTTCTGGATTGGGTTCAAAATTACAAGGCTACGTAATTGAAAATTAGTAGTCGTAAACCCAAAAATTGAGTCGGCTGTTCAACAACGGTTATAAAATATGTAATACATGGAACACTGAAAATTTATTCAGGGATTACAAAATGTGATTTGCATCATTGAAACAACTAAAACCATTCAAAATGATATTAATTAATTATCAGGTAAACCCACCCCGTAGTTTTGTGACGGTGGATAAAAAAATAGAGCATTTGAAAAAAAAAAGTGCATTTAAAAAACACCTCATAAGTAACTATGAATAATATGAATATCAATATGAATATGAATTTCATATAATACGAATTTCAAAGCTGATTCAATTGGCCCGTTGGTCCCCAATTTAAAGTAATTCAATATATATTCGAATGAAATTATATATATATTTTTTAAAAATATTAATACATGAAGATTAATTTAAACACTACCTAGAATTTAACAAAATGATTAAAACTCTTCTCCGCATTTCTTAAAATAGAATAATAACATTGTGGATCTGATTTTTTGTCGAATTTATACGAGTGCTTGATTTCACCGAATTCGTGTAAGAGGATTATGTTCGTTCCTTATGTCCATAAAACTACTGATCTTTTTTTCCCGAAAGTGTATTTTTGGTTCAGTTTATTTATTTTTTCGTCGGGATGGTGTACTCTAAATTATTAAGTTCATTAAGTAGGATTAAGAAGTTCTAAAATTGACCTTAATTTCTGTAAAACACACTTATAGAATTGCTAGGTACAAAGATTGCTTTTTGCCTAGTTATTGTTTTAAAATACTTTAAATTTTGTTAATATTTTTAACTTATTAAAAGATTTAGTCCCTGAGAAGCAGTTGATTGATACAATATTTATAACAATATTGTATATTATATAATTGAAAAAACTAAAAATGAATAAAAATTAAAACGTATAAAGTATTAAAAATATATGAAGCAGCATGCATCACATTTCACTTTTATGTATCACATATGTCCTCTTTTTCAAAAGTATCAACTGAAAAATAGGCGGAATTATTTCTTTAGATACGTTGATGTAAAAGTAAAGTTACTTAAATCCAATATGTACAGTGTCTTAAATATATAGTTTTATTTTGAAAAGAAAATTTTTCAATATTTTGTCTGTTAAAACTTTTGATCAAAATGTCAGGAAATTTATAAATGTATAATAATGTCATGTAATCCTATGTGACGAAACAATCACGAATGAGATAAATTTTTTGGGACAGTTTAACATTTTAAATTGCAGTCGAACTTTTAAAGAAATATAAGATAAAGTAATAAAACATTTTGCTAAACAAAGAAACAAAAACTAAAAAACGCTCTTTTTTTTTTACTATGAATTTGAATTGATCTGGATTTCTGCGATGAAAGATACAACATTAAACAAAATATTAGAGTAACTATCTTAAACATTAGTTATAGTAAAGTTTATCATGATTAAAATCTCATCTTGTTCCGGTTAACTTGTATGGTTTTAAAAATCGAAATTGATGTGTTTAAAGAGGAAAATAAAATTATTTAATTGATTCACAAAACTGGAATTCATGTTTCGAAGAAATGATAAAGTATAAAAATGGTGGTCGGAATAATTTTTATGCATATTTTATTTAATATATTTACTTTTTTATCATTTATAAAAAAAAAACGAAACACACAGGATAAGATATTTAAATTTTTTTGGATCACAGGACCATTTTATGGGACCATTTTTGTACCCATAAAAACTTTACATAAATTTGAACAAAGAAATAAAAAAGACAACGCATAGAAATCTCATTTTTTACCTCTTATATTTTCTATAGTTTATAGCAGTACTTATAGTTTCAATATTCAAATTTTAAAAAATTAATACTTTTAATTCAGGAAAAATATTTGTGAAAAATACCAAATTCTGAAAGCGTTAATTAGCACAAAATAATTACTTTAAATATCCTATATTTTTTTGATAAAAACAAAATAAATAAAATTATCTAAAGTACACTTAACACACTTATACCGTAAATTAAATTTAACAAATTATCCAATTCTTAAAAATATATTTTTATTACAGTTTTTATTACTGAGCATAATAAAATCATATGGATGATTTTTATGAAACTTTTGCATTTAAAATATTTCTTCGTTCATTGAATTAATTAAAATCTTAGTTGATGTTAATTTTTTGTATTAAGATATAAATTATCTATATTTATATAAATTTGTTTATTAAATTATGTATAAATTCGTTTATTAAATTACACATAAATTTTTATAAAATTAAACGTGACATCCAATTTATAAATGAGAACAAAGTTATTGAAAAATTATAAAAAGTTTTGACTTATAATTTTAAAAATTTAAAAGTTACATTAATTTCGTTAGTATGAATTAAAAACAAACTCCGTGCGTTAAAGATAAATTCATGCTGAAACAATGAACGTAAAATCATGAACTGATGTACTATATAAATAAATTTGATACATCTATATATATATTTCTCTTACACGGCACCAGAAAAAAGCCTCATTACAACTTCCCGAATGGCAACGTTAGAAAATCGACCAATGATTGCATCTAAAAATGTCACATGCCAAATCTAGCTGAGGTGGCTCAACATATAGCGCTTTTAAAAACGGAAACTATAACCAGAGTGAGCATTATCAGGTTGTTCAATTCAGCTGCGGCAAAAATAAAAATAAACAACTTAAAAAATAAAAATGCTGTTGCCAGCCATAGAATTTTTTGAAAGTTAACTTAGCAACATAAATCAAAATTAAGAGTGCTTGACGTAACAAATCCTTCAATTCTATAAGTGTTGTATCGCCAAATGCCCAAATTAACAATTGCAATTTCAAATTAATATTGAAATGTACAGGTTTAGAATTTTCTACAGTGAAAAGTTTTCGGAACTTCAGTATTCAAAAAAGTATACAAAAGCTAGACGTTAAGAACGTATCCAATGAGCGAGCAAAGCGAGCATTGGATTGCGAAGCAATTCGAAATGAACTGCGAAAGCAGTTCCGGGGGTTGGGGAGCGCCAGCGAGCAGGGGGCGAAGCCTCCTAGTATACTATAAAACATAAAACAATTCGAATAGAACATAAACATACAATTATAAATGCATCAAGTTTAATGCAAAAATTTGCTTACCTCCCAAAAAATGGAGTTCTTGTAATCCAAAGATAAACTTTATTAAGAACTGGAGTTCTTGATGGCACAATTTATTTAGAAAATTAAAATTATTAATTTTAATTGTCAAATGCTATTTTTTGCATGCGAATAACTTTGGATAAACGAATTCTATAATTGTGTACAAAAAGCTTTCAATTCGCTTGAAAAGTTCTTGAGGGGTGGAGAAATGATCAAAAAGGGAAATTAACATTAAGAGGTTCAAACTTTGAAACGCTCTCCTGACCAAACTATTGGGACCCTATTTTTCTGATGCGGCTATCACCAATATTTTGAGAGTCCTAAATCTAAATCTGCTGGGAAAAAAGAGGTATATTTAATCTGAGAAAATAACGATTTTGTTTTTTATTTCATAACTTAAAATATCGTTTACAACAATTAATTACAATATTTATGTTGAGGCCCTCGAACCATTAAGATTGAGTCTTAGCTCGTGAAAATCCGGTCATTAGGATTAAAAGTTATTCAGAGTGTTCTTTTTTTGACACTGCACATGCTCGTACCATCGCTAACAACTTGGGCCCTCAATATTCATGAATCTTGGCTCGATAAGGGTTCAAAGGGCCGTTATTTTCAGATATTAGCCCTACATAGAATTGTCATATTTACCCGATATTTTACAGCCATTTTACAACCATTATCGGCCCTATATAGAATTGTCAGATTTACCCGATATTTTACAGCCATTTTACAACCATTATCCGCCCTGTATAGAATTGTCATATTTACCCGATATTTCACAGCCATTTTACAACCATTATCGGCCCTATATAGAATTGTCAGATTTACCCGATATTTTACAACCATTATCGGCCCTATATAGAATTGTCAGATTCACAAAATATTTTATATTCATTATTCAGCCAATATACATCCCACAAAGGCGGATATTGCCCCCATATAGGACCCATATTAAAAAATCTCGACATCTCAATATTGGTCCCTCATTTCATGTTCATATAGGACCCATATTTTGCCAATTTTGAATCCCACTGGAACCAAGGTAAAATTGTTGATAGGGGTCTTGTAGATTCTAGGTATTTATAATGTTAAAAATAGTAAATGGTTTTCGAATGAGTATTTTAAATGCGACAAAATCTAAGAGATACTTTCTTAATATCTGACTTTGCAGCTCAAGATCCTCGTCACTGGTCTAGGCAGCATGTGTTCACCTGGCTAGAATGGTGTGTGGACAGCTTCTCTCTCCCCCCTCTGGACATCGAACAGTTCTTTATGAATGGCAAGTTGTTTTTATATTATTATCCAACTCATCATTATTATTATTGCAGTATAGTCATCCAGAGAAATACTATGGAACTACACTAATGTTATCGTACTTGTTCCATTATTGATCCAGAAACTACTTTTCGCAAAGTGAATAGAAAAATAATAGAACTCCCGTCGAGGATTCTTTAAAAAATATTTTGAGTTTTTGCTCGATATTTTGAGTTACTTATTAAGGCACAAAATTAATAAACTGATATTTATTCTGAATAAACCTTTATTTTTTTCCGACTAATATGTAATCTTTTAAACCTGGAATTTGAAAAGATATGTTGCCAATAGTTTAGATATTTGAGCGGTCAAAAGTTTGAACCACTTAATATTAATCTCGTAGGAGGGCACGTGCCTCCTGAATAGTTATTTGAATTCAACTACAAAAAAGTTATTTTCTTAAGTAAAAAGGAGGCCCCAACCCTGCTCGTTCTGTTCTCCAACACCGTATTTTTGTCTGTCATTCATCATTCCTCTTTCCCCCCTTTTTCTTATATTTTTTTAAGTCAATAATTCAATAGTGATGGCAAGAGGAATAAACTAATCCTATTTGCCCAATAAGACAAAATGACAGCTGAACAAATAATTTCTTCCTTTCAAAATTCGTCTATTCTTCTTTTTACATAAGTTTATAAGATAAGTTTTTAACAATGTAATAGCATCTATGAAAAAAAAAGACTGGTTTTTGCTAAACATTCGGAAATTCGACAACTCCTTACAGGTATTATAAATTCAGCAGCTCCCCTTTGCCGCTTAGATTCAAGAAAAAGACCAGAATATTTCCACAAATGTGGTAAATATTTTTAAGTTAAACTTTTTGAAAGGGAATTCGTATGAAAACAAAAATAAAATTAAACTGAAGGATAATATTAAGGTTGAAGACTGAATGTCCAAAACGTCCCACTCTCTCTAATCCTTCAATCAGTGTTTTTGTTTAAGTGATACCGGTACAATAATTGTTTCAACTGTTTTTAATTTTTTAAAAAAAGGACGTGGTTTATGTCTGCTGAAGAAGACAGACTTCTCTGAGAGGACACCTCGATGTGGAGACGTCCTTTACAATGCTCTCCAAGTCCTACTCCTTCAACATCAGCAACATGGAAAAGGAGAGAACAATGTCTCGGCTTCACTTTTGCAACATGCCTCCTCTCACGAGAGAAGTGAGTTCTTATTTTTTCCCCCCTTTTATACAATGCTATAATACCCATATGTTACTTATATTCACTCTTAAAGTTGGAGGAAGAAATCAGTGCCGGCGCCCCGGGCGAGATTCTGAAAACGGCACACTTTCCCAGATCAACAAAGTCAAGCATCACTGGCTGCGGTCAGTGTGCCGTATTGGTTCTTGTTAAACAGTTCTACCGCAAAGTGCTCGACTTCACAAACAGGTCGTCGGGCTACCGAAGCAGGGGTGCCGTCCCCTCTGCAGAGGATCAAAATTGTGATGGCTTGTCTTCGGATCATCCTCAGGGATGTTTCCCAGACCGTCGCCAATGGCCCATTGTGCAGATCTAGTGTGACGTAAATGAACTACAACAACAACAGATAGCGAAATAAGATTTATTTTAACTCAGCGAAAAACTTTTAATGTAAACCTTAAAAGGTTTATTATGAGGTTTACGCGTAAACCTTCTAACAAGATTTACCTTAAAACAAGATTGATAAAAATCTTAAATCGAGGTTGACTTAGGGTTTTCAAGCGTGAAAATATTATTTAATAAAGCTAGTCTGAAGGTGAAAATAATCTTAACTCTAGGTAATTATAAGGTTTCTTTTCGCAAAGTCTTGTAGGCTCAGCTAAAATCCACGTTGCCATGAAATTTTTTAATGGACTATGCAATTGGATTCTATCGTTAGTGTGACGTCTGCTAAAATGTCACTATGGATATAAGTGACCATTTTATCTAAGTGACAATACTTTTTAAAAAAGGTTTCCAAATAATTTTTAATCCTTTTAGGATGAAAAGTTAGAAACTGCAATATTTTTTCTTTATTGAAAAAAGATTTTTAGTACAAACATTTTCGTGACAATTAAAAGAAAATTCCGACGCAAGGCTGCAACAAGGCTACATGCTTTCTGGGTATGAAATTTACAATTATTGTGAGAAACATTTGCCACCACCTTTTAATTTTTTTCCGACTGTGGCAACCCTGTAATAAATACTAAATTGGAATGATGATCCATGGTTGAAAAGAAATCATTGATTGTTATCTTTACAGGTCCTATTCCTACAAGAACGGGCTCCTGGCCAAGGTCTATCAGCAGTGACTTCCATAGCATGGGTCACGTGATACACGAGAGCGAACATGCACAAGTAGCCATTAGTCACATGAATGGTAGTGACGTTGACAGTACCACAGCTATGAGTCCCCCTCCAGCCAATGAAGACTCGGAAAAGAGTCCCGAAAGAGGTTGTGTAACAGGTACAAAAGATAAGCTTACTAAATATAAAATCTGAAATCTTCTTTTAAATTACATTCCGTTGCGCTAACAAGGCATTCTGCAATGACCACGCTTTAATATCTAAACATAATATACATTAAGGGTTGCGTAGCGTTTTTAATGAGATTAATTTATTTTCGTTTTTTAAATGCCCTCAAAGGTGTTTTTTCATGGGGAGTTTTTAAAAAGTGCTTAATTTTCAGTTTTCGAAAATGAGATTTATTTAATCAATCATCTGCAAATCATTCGTTTTTAAGTTTTTTCTAAAAAATAAAGGAGATTTAAAATAAAATTAAAGTTAATTTCTTTAATTTTAATTTTTTTCAACACAAAGTAGGAAGGCGCCAATTAGCGGAGCGCACCGGGATAGGTCACGGTGGACCAGTCCTTCCCTGTATGCATATGAAATAAAGAATATAGAATAAGAATTATTTATTCATTATTTCATTTAACTTTACTTTTTTGATAATATGATTAAAATAGCAGCGATGGCTCACGTTCACCTACCAATGAGGTGAACCGGGTTCGAATCCCAACAATGGTTGCTCGATACGAATTTCGCATCCGGCTTGCACCGACCACAGTGCTGACGTGAAATATCCGCAGTGGTAGACGGATCATGCATTAGAGTCCCCTTGCCGTCTGGTTAACCGTTGGATGCTCTCGTGGTCTTCCTCTCCTTGTAACGCAAATGCGGGTTAGTTCCATCAAAATCCTCTAAGAAGGCAAATTTCTCTCACCACTTGATACCGGAGTTCCCTTGTCTTCTGGATCGGGTTCAAAATTACAAGACTACGGAGTTGAACATTAGTAATCATAAACCCAAATTCGGGTCTGTTATAAAATATGATTAAAAGTAAAGTTTCTCTTTATTTTGGATGCATAAAAATTTTTTATTTTTGTAGATGCGGTTTTATTGAACTCAAAACATCCATCTGTAGTTACTCCAGTGCAATCTCACCCAACAACCCTGTTCAACGAAAGAAACAATGGAAACTGTGCTGAAAAAATCAGTAAATATTATTTTTTTATTCACTGCTTACTTATGATTAGCATTCAGTTCTTATTAACTTCTTCATAAAATGAATTTTCATTGCAATAAGCTTTGCTGTTTTAGTATGTTTTATTATTTAAATCAACATTATTTGTATACATTAGTAATGATCATTGTAACTTTTAATTGAAGTGTTATAAAGTATTAATTATAAAGAAACATTAATGATGAGTGTGAGCATATTTTTTCCCCTTTTATTTGTTGTCAATGTTAATGAGGTTTAACTTTGCTTAGTTGCCTGTTTTGCTTTTTTAAGAATACCACAAATTAATGCTTATTGGATAATCACTATTATAGAATGGCTTTATTTCACATAAATAAAAGTAATTTTTAAAAAATATCGTTTTAAATGGCAATTGATTTATTGATAATTTTTCCCCCCAATATTCAGGCAAAATGCATGAAAGGAACAACGTCCAGAAAATTAAAGTCCTAATTTCTCTTAGATGCATGTCTCTATAATGCCCATGTCTTTAGTCGCGACAATTTTGAAGCTTCTGTCTTTCTGTGGCTTTTTTTTGTTTTTTTTTTTGCCTGCTTTGTATTTTAAACATTTTTTTATTTTTTGACACAGTTAGAGCATGTAAGGGCCAATCTAAAAATGCTTCTAACTAATTGTGAGGAGTTTAAATAAAAAAATTTTCATTAACCAGAGATAGAATTTCTTTATATATATATATATATATATATATATATATATATATATCTGATAGCAGAAATCCTCCTGGACGGCAGTGGGCGATTATCACGGTATCTACAAATTATTATGGTACACTTAGAGGTTGGGCAACTCCAAAGAGCAGAGTATGATTAACAAGAAAGCCTTACGGCTGAAAATTTTTCTCGGCTAAAATTTTCAGAATTTAAAATTCTGCAAATTTTTTCTCGATTCAGCAAACACCTGACAGGAATATCTCGTGATTCCCAGGACTTGCCTTAAACGATCAAATCTTTGAGCAGAATGGACCTCACAATTATATGTCGCGAAGGCTCCTCTTCAAGATGACAGTCTTTACAAAGAGGATTAGATTCAACACCCATTACGTATAGGTGTCTCGAGGGTGCTATGTCCAGTGAGAAGACCAATGATCAGGGGTGATTGTGAGCCCAACACAAAAATTTCACACGCATTTCAAAAGATTAATGTCTTTATAAATTTAAATCATTGATGTTTTCGCAACATGAGATTCTAAATAAATTATATATAGCATAATTTAAACGAATAATCATGTTTGTTTAATTTTTGTCTCTCGTCACATTTATTATTCTACCAAAAAAGTATTTACAAATGAAAGAGATGCCAAGTATAAATTCTTGTTGTACTATTTTTAAATAAAATATACAAGAATTTTTATACATAAATGTGATCGATGATTTCTTGAAATTTCTGGACCTTAGATTTCTAGAAACTACCGGATCATGGTTATGGAAAAATCTGGAAATCCAGACTTCTCCCGGAGCACAACCATCTCTGCATGAATAATCTTCCTCAAACTGTTCCTGTTTAGCTTAAGGAGCTCTTTTTGACGAACATTAGGAGAGTCACGATACAGCTGTTTAGCTTGTCTCTGACCATCTCCGAATTGCGCCATTGCTCATGGGCAAATTTGACATAGAGCTTGAATATGAATGATGTGGGAGAAATTCCCAAGGCTGGTTCAGAGCCGTAAAAAATCGCAATAGAGCCAGCCCGTGCCGCTTCATAAGCTAGCTCATGTCCAAGGATGCCCATATGTCCAGTTACTCAATGTAGGCATACCTTGTTATGAGTAGAGAGGTCACAAAGGACCGTGAAGCACTCCCTCCCACACTAGTAAAGAGGTGATGAATTTACAACTTGATAGTGATAGGAGAATTTTCACAGTATCTGAAGATCATTTTTCGTCCAATTTCAAAAAAAAAAAAAAAAGTGACAAATAAAATTTCTGAGGCTCCTTTTAAAACCATACTAAAACTTGTTTCTTCTTGTATTGGATTAAATTTGAAGGTGTTTCTCTTGATTTCTTTCTGTTTCTGCCTACAATTAGACAGGTTTTCGTGTTCCTCAGATATTGATAATGTTTTTGAAATATTAATTTATGATCTTCAATGTGATAATTTGTGACTTTCATAATGAGGGGAGTGGTCATGAAAAACAAAGCAATTATTTTTCTTTACTGAAAAACCATTGCTAAGATAATCTTTTTTCTTAACAGATGTTCGTCTTTTGTGGGACTTTCTTCAGCAATTGCTGAACGATTCTCAACAAAGATACAATTGTTGTATTGTCTGGAAGGACAAATCTCGGGGGATATTTAAGATCACAGATCCTCATCGTTTGGCAGCTCTGTGGGGGAAACAGAAGAATCACTTAAACATGAACTTCGACAAAATGTCTCGTGCTTTACGATACTACTACAGGGTTAGAATTCTCCAAAAGGAGCCTGGAGAGAGGCATTGTTACAGGTAATCATTCTTTCGCCTAATAAATTTTTTTCCCTATATATGCATAGAAAAAAGTGAACCATGAAGATTCAAATACAGAAATATCAAATTGTGAACAAAACATGGGGAATTAAGCAATGAGGAAGTTAACCTGCAATGTAATACGTTTGCATTTTGATGTTTGGAGAATGTTTTTTCAGCACTTGAAACTTCATGGATCCTAATGTTGCTTGGCAGCAACATTAGGTATTAACTAATTTTCCATTGTGATTTAACAAAGTTAATAAAAAAAGTGGAATACGCAAGATTAATATAATTTTTTTAAAGCCATAATCAATATGTGCCTCAAACTTATAGTGTTTATTAACATTAGTTGATATACACTATAAGTTATCAACTAATGTAAAATAAAATTACTCAGACATTATAATTCCGCTATTAACTCTACCGTTTAAAATTAAAGATCAGATACATTTAAAAAAAATTTAAATTTTTCAAAACTAAATTTTTTAAATGGGCTAAAAAGGAAACAATTATATTTTTATGGAGCATAAAACTAACAACGTAGACTGACAAAAAACTTATGGCCTAAACTACCAGTAAAATTTACAGTGTTTCTGACTCTATGGGATCGCAAAAAAAAGCGTGGTAATTTTTACCAAAGTGCTTTGGTAATGATTTTTTGGTAAAATTAACTGTAAGATAAAGTTTTTGTTACCATTGGTAGTAAATATGGTAAAAAATTGCCAATTTTAACAGTAGCATAATTTAGACGATGTAAAAATGTTCAGTTTAATATTGAAATTCAGTTTAATAAATTTAAAATATATATATATATTTTGTTTAAAAATTTTACTGTAGATAAATAAGATCGAATGGAACTTTTAAATTATAACTTTTCATTATTCATTTGTACAAAATGTTACTTTTCACTATAGAGTTTCTAAGCCCTACTTTTTTTAAATTTTATTTAACTACTGCCTTGTTTAATTATTAATTGTATAATATTGATTGAAATAGTCATTTTACGCTGCAACATGGTGCGTAGCGTTTTTAAAAACTGCTTATTTTCGATTTTTAAAAGCCCTTAAAGGTGCTTTTTTCATTGGGTGTTTTTAAAAAGTGATTAACCCTTTCCGAAAATGAAAAATTTTCCTTTATTGAGTAGATTTTTGCCACGCATTATACAAAAAGCGTGCTTTTCACATTGTTCTATTCAAAGTTTTCACTATCCATTCAAGCACAATCCATTTCCGTGTACCGTCTGTCGTTAGCATATGAAAGAGCCTATAATTTTACATGTATGATTAAATACTTTGGATTCCGCATGTGCGTCTACTGAGCTGGGTTCGTTGAGATTATTGCACTCCCATGTGCATCTCAGCTGCATTTTGCAAGATATTCTCAATTTCAGGCTTCATTTTCCACCCTCTGATATTGAACCAAAAAATCTCTTCATATAATGGCTATTATAATCAGTTCTTTTATCATGATCATGTAAAGTCTTATTTAATTATTTTGTAATTATTTATTATTTTGTAATTATTTATTTTGTATTAGTAATTATTTTGTATTTTGTTAATGTATAGAGTGCTTAAAAATATTTTTCAAGTGCTTATTTTATGTTGAAATATTTGGCTACACACCCTGTGCAAGCCAAATATTTCAACATATTTTTTCATATAGTTTGTATTTTTATTTTATAATTGATTTGCACCCGTTTCAGATTCTTAAGGCATCCGAATGAACTGCGTCATTGCAAGCAAAGGGCTCTGTTGACACGCGAGAATGGCACTCCAAATGGAATTCAGGCGAGTGGAGATGTTGAGGCAGCTTTAGACATGAGTATTAAAGAGGAAGGCTTCTCACCTAATGCCACAGACTAGTAATCAAAACAATAACAACACCTGTTAAGTGTTTCCACAAACTCAGTTGAAAGGTCATTAAAAAGTCGTATTTATACTTTTCCACTAAATGACTGACTGTTACTCCGCTATCTTTGTTATCAGTAATTATTTTTTTTTTTTTAAAGTTCAAAGTATATTACGTTTGTTCCAAAAATAACTGTGATATTAGATTAGCATTGGTAACACATTTGATTTTTGTATATTGGGTCCAAGAAATCCAAGATGGCACAAATAATCGGAGGAACTCTATAATCAAACTTTTATACTCAATAACAGATTTTGCTATTTACTTATCACATTCTCAAAGTTCTGTTGAAAGTCTCGATTGCATTTGATTTGCAATCACATGCTCTCTTTCATTCATTTCCTACTATTAGTTCACATTCTCCCTATATATATTGTTCAAATTTTCAATCATTAATAAAATATTTTTTATTCATCCACTCAAGTTCAAATACATTTTTTTAAAACTTGTAGTGGATGACACTTGATTTTAATACAGTTCTTTAAAATACTAATTCTTTCATTAAATGTTATTAATTGATTTTAAATTTATAAAATATTGTAATTATTTAATAAAAAGTAACTAATATAAAATTTTTCTTTGTTGACCTAAATAGGAATTGACTTTAAAACTTTTTTTTTATATTACTTGTTTTTCTTGTGAATTAATCATGTTTGATGGGAGTTTTTATTAGTAGGGATACACACAGAGCAGGGCATTTAATCTGGAAGTTCTAAAATTAGGATTATTTGTTCTAAAGATATTCTTAAAATGAAAAATCAAAATTATAACTTAGTATTTTGCCTAATTTTATTATTTTTATTCAATAAAAAGGTTATTGAAAACAGAGTTACCAGTTGTTTGATCTCTTTAGTTCATAACTTCTTGATAAAGCTAGTACAATTTTTAAATTTTCTTAAAATTTGGGCCATCTTGTATTTAAATTTTTTTTTCCAACATTGTCATATTTTAAGTATCATTATATACTATAATGATGAGAATCACATCTTTGTAATGCTACTTTCAAAAAGGCAGGTATTTAATATTTTTTTCACATGAGAGGAATTGGCAATTTGATGCTGACACTTTATTAGTTGAATTGTCCATAAAAAAAATTAAAAAAAAGTTTTTTTCATTGCTAAAAAAAATAAAATAAAATAACACATAAGAAAAGAAAAATTAAAATTATTCATTAATTATTACTATGAGAAGAATATAAAATAGAGATCTTAATTGGGAAACATGTGCATGTAACAACTAAATCTTTTTATTTATGCCAAAGTAAGATAACATTTAAAAAAATTATCTATAAAAACAATATTTTTATTTTTCACATTTGTTAGAAATAGTAATATACAAAGAAAAAAAAATGATAAGCATAATTTTCTACTGAAATAACATATTTAAAAAACACTCTAATCGCATTGTTTAAAAACAAAAACAATATTACCAAATCAAAGATAAAATTAAACTTATCACTTACTGCTATTTAAAGGAGAGAAAAAAAATCTATATTACCTTAAGTAATATGCCATTTTATAAAGCATGCAAAAGCTGCAGTGGTTTTTAAAATTTTCGTTTACTTTCATAGAAAATAGTAATTATAAATTTTCTACAATAAAAATAAAATAATTATCACAGTAATAATCACTTAATTTAGAGTTTACCTAAAGCAGAGTATGAAAGAAAAATTAACTTCTGGACATCAGGTTGACAACTTGTTGTGTGTCTTGTTTGAAACAAAACAAATTAAATTAATTTAACTTCCTTGATTTTTGAAGCTATTTGATAATTTTTCTACCGTACTAGACCTTATGTATTTCATTAACTTTTTTAAATCAAACCTTTGAATTAAAAGCAAATGCAATTTTTTTACAAACTACTTTACACACACAGACACATATATATATATATATATTAAATTCAATATTTGAATAGTTATATTTAGTTTTATTTTATTGTTTGAGTATACATAAATTTCATCTATGACAAATATTTAAATGCAGTCAGACTTGTTTATCTCGAATATCACGGGAAAGGCGAAAAAATTGAGATGAAGAGGTTTCGAATTATACAGGTACTTTAAGAAATTCAATTTAATTAAGAAATTCGATTAAAAGTGCTTTGTTTTTAGTAGAAAAATACGGGCATTTCTGTAAATTAATTATACTACATATATCTATTTACATAATTTTTTTAAACATACCTTTACTAAAAATAATCTTTTTAATGATTTTTGACGTCTAACTTTCTTTGTTTGTTATGTTGTTTGGGCATTTGTGCTCGATTATTTGAAAAGCAGAGGTTTTGAAAAAAAGAGATAGACATGGAAAATACATTGATTTTAAATAGTAAATGTAAGGAATTTTAGAAATTTTGAGATAAACAGGTCTAACTGTATGTTCATAATTTCTATTGAAGTCAATTTCTCCTAATCAGTTCTCTTTTTAGATATTAGCATTTCAAATCTAAATATCTGTTACCATTAAAAATATTGCTGAAATTCAATGTTTCCATTTAACAAAGAAGTCTTGACAGCTTATTATACATAATTGTTTGTGCACTAAGAAAGTTACTAATTTATATAACTATTTATCGTTTTGTTGTTTAAATATTTTTTTTATGCTTTCTGATTGTCATATGCAAAGATGAGAGAATTTCTTTTTAGTTTTTTAAAACTATTAACATATCAAGATTTAGTTAGTTATTTTACTTAGACCTACTTAAATAGTTCTGAGGTCAGTTAAATATAGAGCTGCTATTTTAAAACGTATAGTTGAAGAGATGATACAGTATTTTTAATCATTGAGTTTATAAACATGTTCCAAATTCATTATTGCTTGAAATATTCAGAGAATGCAATTTAGAGTATAGTTGATGAGATAATAAATTATCTCTTCTTCATTTAGTATCTCTTATTTTAAATTTGATCATTAAATGTTAACTTAAGTTACGTGCTTCAGTAATATGTAAACTACGAGTTCCAGGTTAGCTTTATGCCGGATAGCCTGGTTTTTACTGTAATTTTAATCATTGAGTTTATAAACATGTTCCAAATTCATTATTACTTGAAATATTCAAAGAATGCAATTTAGAATTTAATTGACTCAACAGTTCATAAATTTTCAGTTAAATTATATTTATTTTAGAAATAAGTTTTCACAAAAATGATATGCTGAGAGAATTCATGAGCGAGACATTACTTTGTTGTAAGTTAGTTGTTTATAATGAATGTTGTTCTCGATTATGATTACTATATTTATGTGTTTTCTTTTTGTACCTGAAAAATGATTCTAAAATGTTTGTAAATAAATGCATTGTTTTCACATAGTGATAATTTATTTCTTGTTTTCTATTTTATTTTTTTTTCCAAGGAAAAACATATATCAAGAAGTTGAATTAACTGATTTTCGAGATTGTTTTTGTTTTAAGAATGCATCATATGCTTAAAAAGATTTTTTTCTACATAAATTGGAAGCATTTTTTTTTTTTTTTTTTTAAATTTAATCAATGGTATTTCTATCTGTGTCAAAGCTATTCATCCTATTTCTATCTAGTTTTCACAAGATTGTACATTTTTCTACTTTAAAAGTTTATTGATATCTCTTCAGTTTTTATTGGCTTTAAAAGTTCTTTTGTGTAGGGAAAGTCACTTTTTGAAGCTTATGGCTTAATTTATAATCTCTTAAAAACAAACTAGAAATTTGAAGAGTACATAGCTACCAACATGGATAGGAAAAAATCCAGTAGATCTTACAAAATAATATAAATTTCATGGTAATTGTTGTATAATGTACTAACTATTTTACACATAGGAAATTTTAGGGATTTTTATAGTCATTAAAATAGAAAAAGTGCAATATTTTCCAGTTATGATTGACATCAAATATACTGACATGTTATGTATTATGTTTACTCATAATTTTGAATATAAATAGGCATTTAATTCATCAAAGACAATTTAAAAAATTGTTTTAATTAATTTAAAAAGACAGTTCTGAATAAAAATAAACTGAACATTTTAGAACAAAAATAAGTTTTGAACTGATTTCTATAATTGATGTTCGCTTCATTATATATTAGTAATACTTATCTAAATATTCAAGCAAGCAACAATCTAAACTATTCTATTTCAATGTTTTTTTTTTTAAGAAAACTTACTTAGGGAATTTTTAAAAAATGTACAAAAACCAGGAGAATTTTAATTAAACGAGTAGACCAGGAGAAACTGGCAAAATCAAAGAGTCTACTAGAAAATCCAGTAGAGTTAGCAGCTATGAGAGTATTAATTACTATGCTACATAGTAAAAAAAAATTGTTAAGAGATATGCATGTGCTACATAAGACATCTGTAATATAGGAAACTTTATTAGTATACCTTTCTTCATAGGTTTCAAACTTATGATGTTTCTAATCAAGTATATATTTCTGTTTCGGATCATTTTTTTTATCATAGTGTACCTTTTCGTTTTGTGTTAATTAAATTATCTTCGATATTATGCACATTTGAAAAAAATTTAATTATTATAATTGTTAATTAATATAGAACTAATATTTCCCCATTTTATTTTACCGATGTACATATGTTTTTAGCTAGCCATTTTTGATGGTGACTGTAAGTCCATAGAGTTTTGGATCGATAGGTATAGTTTGTTCACCAGGAGTTGACACTTTGCTCCACCTCCTTGGACAAAGAGTTCATTTCAGTGCGGGAGTAAGAGGAGACGCGTTTTCACGCTTGAAATTGAGACAAATCTTAATGTGTGCCAAATGCAAACAATGAATTCTTTTTTAGTCACTTACTTCGCTTCATCATCTGTTATTATACCTTTCGTTACTCTAGCTAATTAAATATATTGCAGCAAAATGACTTAAAAAAGGACAAACTATTCACTCAAAAGAGAGAAATAATATCAAATTAATTAAATATTTAATATTAAAAAAATGCTCAAGTGCTCATAAAGATTGCAAAATAAATATTTTTGTCATACGATCGCCAAATAGCAATCTTGTTCAAGATTGTTCCCATCCTTCTCCCCAAAATAATATTGTCGGTTACCACATGATGAAAGCAGAGCAGAGTGCCTACTCCTGGTGAACGAACTGGAAAGTAAAGGTGGTTAGAACACCTCTATGTGGATAAAACACACAAGCTGACAATAAAAATGCATAAATTTATTTAAATTATTATTCAATTATCTCTCGTATTCTAGAAAGTAAACTTTCCAAAACATCAAAATTTAAGAGTGCCTTTTCATATATTTCTTTCCATGCAGCTCTGGGCATGAGAGTATTGTTTACTGTCACAACAGTCTTTTGTTTTTTGTCTGCTTGCTTGGCTGTCTCCTTGTAGTGGGCTCGGGATAAGTTAATAGCTTCCGCTAAAGGTTTCAAGTACGACTCTGAAACAGCTTCTATGATGTCCCAAATGCCTGTCATATTTTTACTTCTGCTATCCCTCAGCACAAGGTAGCGGAGAAAGTTTAATGTCGACATTATTCTGTCTTTATTTTCGAGTAAATCTGTTTCTGCGCCCTCGGGCAGAACAAAGACCTTCTTCATAAACAGCATTAAGTTCTTACCGAGAAAATAAGAAGTAGGATCATTCATATTCGCATGCAGATAATTTTTATACAGATCTATAGCTAGTCCAACGCAACCAGAATGTTCTACAGTGCATACCACCTGTAATATTAAGTGATACCTGGCTTTCCAGTCACATTTGTCGATGTAAGTTAAAAAGTTATTAATGGCTATCTGTCTGCAGTGTTTCACTTGACAGTGAACGGCAACATTCAGAAGTAGTTTAGACAATTCTGTGTATAAATTAATTTCAACACAACTGTAGCTGATTTCAAAACTTTCAAGGTTGTTTAAAAGTTTGCGAGTTAACAAGAGTCCTTTGAACAACACACAATTGTTTGTTTCATGTAACAATTGCTTCATATATTTTAAATTATTCATGAAGATGTACTTATGACTATATACAAAAGGCTGAGAGTCAATGGCTAGTTTTTCTACAAATATTAGATACGATAAATTGGAAAAAGCCAACAATGACACAGGTTCTTCGCAGTCTTCCTCGGCAGAATTTTTCTTTATTGAAAACAAAGATTGTTCGTATTTATATAAATTGAAAACATTACGACAGATTCTGCACAAGCTCTTCAGATAATTTTCACATAATATACGTGTCGTACTTTTTGACTTTCTTTCATCTTCTACATGTAAGTCTAGATACAAAAAGGGATGATGAAACAGTTTTAATATATATTTCCGTAGTATCTCCCGCTGAAATTCAATTCTATCAGCTGAAGATTTTGTTTTCTCATAACTGACCTCTTCTATGAAAAATTCAACAAAACTGTAGTAGTTGGACAAAACGTAATTCGCGTCCACCACTTCGGGTGTCGCGTCCAACAGCATCTTCTCTTCTCCTTCGAGATCGTAATCATTCGGTGGAGGAAGCGTTTCAATGTGTGCATTTAAAGAACTCAAAACCCATTCGAGAGTCTTAACCCGCTTGCTGGGAACTTTTTTCAGAGTCTTCTTTAATGGTTCTAGTAACAGACAGAAAAACGAATGCTCTTTGAAACTGTCAGCTTCTTCCATGAGGGCGACAATAACTTCTCGTGGTTTACCATGATCTACAATGTGGAGCAGTATCTTCTTGCAGAGTACAAGATCAGACTCGTGTTCTAAGATGTTGTTGGTCTTAACAGTTAAACATATCTTGTTTATTAAGTTCCAGACTCTACTTTTAATGAGTTCCTCATTTTCTGGATTTTTCAAGAACTCAAGAATCGTCTCATACTTTTTCTCCAATAGTAAATTGTAGAGGTTGTCCTCAAAGCTCAACTTTGTTAACATTATTTATTGGCACTAAAACAGAAAAATTTTGCATTTAATTACATTACAAGTGGTTGGGATAAAATAAAAAATCAAATTGAAGGTTACACAATTGCCTCTAAATAAAACAAGTTGCTTGTAGCACACAAGGTTTTACAGGGGTAAATTAAGTCACTGGTCTCAGATCAGTGACTAAAACAGGGTGCATAGCCAAATTTTTCAAAAATAATAATAATAATAAGCACATTTTAAGCACTTTAAAAAATATCATAATTAGACAGGGATGGCAAGTTTTTGACGATTGCTGGTTTTATTTGCTTGCCAGTGACAAAGACGATGGTGCGTCACCAATGATGAAATTAAATTTTATCACTACTGGAGAAAAAAATTTGACAATGTTTAGTTGGTCCCCGTAATCAGCAAAAATTCGAGAGATTTTTCAGTTTGATTCCAGAGGGAGAAAAATTAAGTCTGAAATTTAAAATCTCTTGCAAAATGCAGCAGAGTTGCACATGAGAGACAAAAATCCTTCCCCCTGAATCCAGCTCAGTATATGCAAATGCGGATCTGCTAGTATTTCATCAAGTATGTAAAACGAGCACTATGAACCGATGGTACGCTGAAATAGATTGGGGTTGAATTAATTGTGACACCGTTGGCGTAATTTGTGGCTTAAATCAACATGGTAAAGAAAAAATATCTCATTTTGGAAAAGGGAAAATTAAGCACTTTTTAAAAATACCCATTTAAAAAAGCACCTTTAAGGGCTTTTAAAAAACTAAAATCGAAAATAAGCACCTTTAAGTAATTTTTAAAAATGCTACGCACCCTGTAAAAGATAAAACTAGTCTATATTAGAGTTGCGTAATGATTCGGTGATTCAAATCAACTGATTTGCATTAGGGATTGAAATCAGTTGATTTTATCAAAATAAATTTAAATTATAATGAATAATAAGTTTCTGAAATTTCAGATACTTATGTTTCATAGTTATGCTGTGGCAAATTTCTTGTAAAACCTATGAATAAAATTTTGAATTATTTTATTTGAATCATGTGATTTGCAATTGATTCGTAAAAATCATGCTATTTGAATCTTTGATTTTAATTACTCGATTCGATTTGAATCACTGATTTGAATAGTGGTTTGAATCCCTTGATTCGACTTACATGATTCACATAATTGATCTGAGTAATTGATCCAAATCACTTGAATCAAATCACTGATCTGAAATCACTTAATTTGAATAACTGATCTGAATCCCTTGATACAAATAGTGATTTCAATCACTTAATTCAAATTGCTTATCCGAATCATTTTTTGTTTCCAAAAGTAATATTGACTTAACAGGGGTCTGTTTAGAAGAACAGACCCTTCACAAAATATCTTTTCATAAAAACGGACCCTTCACAAAATATCTTTTCATAAAAACGGACCCTTCACAAAATATCTTTTCATAAAAACGGACCCTTCACAAAATATATTTTCATAAAAACGGACCCTTCACAAAATATATTTTCATAAAAACGGACCCTTCACAAAATATATTTTCATAAAAACGGACCCTTCACAAAATATATTTTCATAAAAACGGACCCTTCACAAAATATTTTAACTTAAAAACGGACCATTCACAAAATAATTTATCTTTTAATCGAACCCTTCACAAATTTGTTTATCTTCATTATTGTTTTTTTAATCGAATAAACCTTTCCCAGGCAGGAGGGGGGGAGAAAGACAGATGTAAACGAACTAATAATTGTCTTCGGCAGACGCTTCTTCCTTTATTCGCCCGAAATGAATATTCTGTGTTCAGCGGTATAGGCTAAATACCAAATATTTGTATATTGCATCTCTAGTTTAGTAGCAGCAATTGCTGTTTATTTTTTAAAAATTATATATTTTTTATTATAATTTTACAGTGTTTACATAATTTTAAAAATTATATATTTTTTATTATATTTGTATTATAATTTTTGAACAAAGGAATTAAGTGATTAGCATCACTTAATTCTTATCAGTGATGCTGATAGTGATTAAGGCTACATAAATTCATGACCAACGGCATTTTGGCCCTATGTAGACACGGCGTTTTGTTACATGGAGAGGAAAACAATAAAAACTATCCAGGGTCATTTCATTGCGAGCGCTCTAAGATCAGCTTGCTAAGCTGTTATTGATGCTAGGAATGCTTAACTTTTTGTGATCATAGGAAAATAATAAGTACTACTAAAGAGTTCTGCGTAAATTCATCGTTGAACTATCCGTTGTGAGCACAATTTGTCGCAGTGACAATTTGTGAGCATAACTTTTCAGAAAGACAATTTGTCATGAGCACAATTCATTGCACTAATAATCCCTAATCATCATCCTCATCAATGGCACGACAGCCCCGGGTGGGCCCTGGCCTTCTCAATCAACTTCCTCCAGGCCTGCCTCTGCCTGGCAGTTGTCTCCCAGTTTGAGACTTTTAAGACAGATAAGTCTCTTTCCACGCAGTCGGTCCATCTCAGCTTTGGTCGACCTCTGGGCCTTGATCCGATGGGCTGAGCCAAAAAGATTATGTTTGTCGAACGCTCTCTGTTCATTCGAATAATGTGACCAGCCCATTTAATTCTTTGGATTTTTACATACTTGACAACATTAGGCTCTCTAAAAGCCCGATAGAGTTCTGAGTTTGAACGTCTGTACCAAGTACCATCAACTTGTTTGCCCCCAAAAATGGATCTTAGGATCCGACGTTCGAAGATTCCCAAGGAATTCTCACCTTTCTGTGTTGTTGTCCAAGTTTCTGAGGCATATGTTAGGATAGGTCTGATTAAGCATTTATAAATTAGCAGTTTAGTATCTCTTTTTAGTAGGTTTGGTTTAAAATATTTTTTTAAACCATAAAAACATTTACTTGCACTATTGATTCTTCTTTGTACTTCAGGTGCGATATTGCCACTGACGTTGACCTCAGAACCAAGATAAATAAAACTCTTTACTTTTTCAAACTTGTATTCACCAATTTGCAAGTGAGTTGTAGAATCAGTAATTTTGGTGCATTGCATATACTTGGTTTCTCCTGGTTAATAGTGAGATGCATTTATCCTGCCTCTTTTTCCATGGATAGAAAAGCTTGCTTTAAGTCAGATTGTGTTCGCGGCATGATGTCAACGTCATCGGCAAATGCAAAAATTTGTACAGACTTATGAAAGATATGTCCTCTGGTATTGATTCCTGAATCTCTGATAATTTTTTCTAATGCCAAATTGAAGAGTAGGCATGCCAATGCATCGCCTTGCCTTACACCATTTTTTACCTCCATTGGTTCCGAGAATAATCCCTCATGGGCACTACTTTTCGTAAGGACAATACATTGTGAGCACAATTTCTTGCAGTTTTGATGAAATGCACATTAGTCCAGTAGCCTTCTAATGAGGTGAACCGGGTTTGCATTCCAACGATGGCTGGCTGATGCAATCGGCTCGCACCGACCACAGTGCTGATGTGAAATATCCTCAGTGGTAGATGGATCATGAGTTAGAGCCCCCTTGTCATCAGGCTAACAGTGGGAGGTTCTCACGGTCTTCCCCTCCATGTAACGCAAATGCCGGTTATTTCCATAAAAAAGTTCTCCACAAAGGCAAATTGTTTACTATCCAGTACCAAATGGCGTGAGATGATTGTTATTGCCAAAAACCATCTTCGGAGCTACAGCCTAGAACAGGCCAAGGTCGCCAAAATCAGCTTCCGATATCGCTGTTTATGCAAGATCTCTGTTTCTTCAATTTCTGACACTTAACACGCCACGATCTTTCTGTACATTATCCTTCTACAAAAACAAAAGTCATAAAATGTATGGATTTTTTTAATTTGTGTACCAAGGAAAATTTGTCTCAGAATTATATTAAATAATTTTAATAATATTTCATTTCTGTCCACTTCTGTTCTGCTAATCCAAATGAGTCTTGAAATTATCTCTATAAAGAGTATGTTTGATTTACAAACCAATTTAATTTCGATAATCAAAGTGTGTGTATGCATCTTGAATTAATTATTCTTATTTGAAATTGAAACGTAAATATATATTTTCAGACTCTTTCATATCTTCTTGCTATTATATAGGTAGGTAGCCAAGAAGTCGTGGGCTCGAACCAGGGCCGCCTCGAAAGAAGGAGGAGTTAAGCTGAATAGGGGGCCTCGGTACTGAAAATGATCTTCAGCTCTGACGTCACGCATCCCGATCCATGTTTCAGCTGGTTTGTGTTGTATGCTGTGTTGATTTTATAGCGTGTTATAAATATCTCCTAATATCGTCGTCAAAAGTCACTTTACTGATTTAATTTAGGTATTGGTAAATAGTATTTAAGCTTTTGGTGGGAGAATTCAATGTATTTTTTATACAATTAGGGGAGAAAAAAATATTTTTAAATATTGTAGTTACCCATGAAATTGGTTACATAATACTAGTACATAATAATTTTGCTCATTTTATTAATAGTACAATACTTAAAATATGTTTCTAATACGTTTCTTTTGTTATTCTATATATTTGTTTTTAATCATGACTGGTTTAAGTTTTCTTTTGAAAAGTTTCTTTTGTTTTGCTAGTGAAACAGAAATTATTGCAAGATAGTATTTATAAGAACAAATGATTCACCGCCAGTTATTTTAATTCTTCATATATTGTTTGTATTTTTATTTATTTATTTATTATTATTATAATTTTTTTTTTTTTATGATTGCATTAAGAAAACAATTTTAGCTTTTAGTAACAATGTTAACATTTTCCCTCTATATTTCTATAATTTAGATTGATGTGACAATCTCTTGTATTTATATCTTGATACATAATGCAAATGTAAAAATAATTATATTATTGTTATTCATGAAAAAGTATTGTTTGTATGAAGAATGAATAAAAATTTTTTATTGTATTCTGTACCTGCAAAGTTTATATAACTCATTTAAATTCACCTACACATTTGACGAAGTATGTCTGCTTTTTTTCCTATATTAATTTTTTAAAAAAATTGTAAGTTTTAATTTTGTTATAAAATTTTTTTTATCCTCTTAAATTTATTCTTTAGTATCTTATAAAATATGAATCTTATGCCTTTTAAACATCATTTTAATAGTCTTGCTTTGTTAAATGCTCAACACGAAATATTTTTACAATATAAGAATTAATTCCTATTAATTTTTTTTTTATGTGACTAGTCTCCTACCTGAAAGTATTCCAATTATTTGGTTCAAAACTTCTTATTAGTAAATATCAATCACAAGTAGGTTGTTCAACTTATGTGGATTTAAAATATATCTTGCAATAAATAATTGTTAAGCAACATCATAGCTAAATCACATTTTTATTTTTTTGAATTTTAAAAAAGGTAATTTGGAGAAGAAATATTTACCATCTGTAATTAAAATATTTTAACGGAACTCATAACATTTATTAAATTGACTAGTTATCTCTCTATACATTCAGATTCAACTTTTCTTATGGATGATAATTTCATTTGCACTAAATTTTATAAGGTTAAAGGTTTGGTAATTTAAGATGCAAAAGAAGCTGGAATACATGTAAAAATTAAATTATGTTTAATTAGAACAAATTAAATTCTAATTAATGTCACGTAATTTAGGCACAAGAGAAATTTTTAAAAATTTATTGAAATTCGCTTTAAGTCAAGCTTTTAGCTTAACTGATAACTTATAAATATGCAGATAGACGAAAAAGTTATTTCTCTGCACTACTTCACATAAAAATAACTAAATTAATATTCTTTTGAAATTATTACTAAAGAAATACAATGTTTTCGTTAAAACGAAGATTCCCTTTCTAGCAGAGCTTGAAATTTCATGAATAAAGCTATCTCTTTTTGACAACATTCAAACTACTAAAGAGAAAGTGAAGTAGCTGGATCGTAATGTGTGACGTCACAAGAGGAGTGCCGTGACCCCCTGAACTGTAACTCCTCCTTCTTTCGAGGCGGCCCTGCTTGAACCCTGCCAGACGAAGACTCCCCGTGTAGTAAATGGTGACTGGTGCACTTTAAATCTGTCTAGTCACAAAGTCCTCCATGTTCCCATAGCAAATCATACCTCTGGGGGTACAGATCCAGGAGTTTCCTTGTTTTCTGGATTGGGTTCAAAATTACAAGGCAGCATAGTTTTACTTTAGTAGTCGTAAATCTAAAAATTGGGTCGGCTCTTCAATGAATGGTATAAAAAAAGATGTTTCTTTGGAAAAAACTAACACCAAAAGTATTTTTTTGGCAGAAAACTTTGCTTTGTCACCATAAATGATACCTGAAATCTTCCCCTCTCTTCTCTCTACCCAGGGAAATGAGGGTAATTTGAGAAGGAGAATTAAATTTATTCTAAACAGGCAAGATAGGCTTTGTTTCTGATGCTTTTTTCATATACACTGAGTTGAATTAAACCAATTAGGAAGAAGTGATTGGATTAATAGTTAATTAAAAATAATAATAGGTTTTATTTACAAAAAGTACAAATTTGTATTTTTAGCTATTTATGCATCTAACATCGCTATCTAAACATGTGAGGCATGGTTTCTTATTTACCTTGAATCGAATGACACTTTGGAAGAACCGATAGACTGAGTAATTTAAAAGCTAAAAGCGTTTTATTTATAAAAGTACTTGGAATGATTTTTGTTTACAAACACTTTTTATATTGCTATCTAAATATGTTAAGTACATTTTCCAATATAATCTTTCAAACTGAATTGAATGAGATAAAATTTAAGTCAATAGGATAAAGAGCTTTGATAAAGACCGAGAGAATAATATACAGTGCAGAACCTCTTATCCGGAAATCAGAAAACCGGAATGAAATTCAGAACCGGAAAAGAATTTTCTTCCATTAAAAAAATTTTTTTTTCCTGCAAGATTTTGAGCCCATTTTGTTATTTAGAGCGTACGACATATCGAGTTGACAAAAGAACTGATTTAGAGGACGGATCAAAAGTCGTTTGTAGATGAATCTCACATAAGCACAAATAGCTTATATATGTTATTAATGTTAATAATAACATTAAAAATATGAATAAGCCTGTATATAATTTTTATTTCATAATTTCTTTCCTTATTTAAACTTAAGTGTATTATTATTTATCATTTTTTATTATTTCTAAAACTATTTCAAAATAATTTTTTAGTTTCATTTTATAAACATAAAAAAAACGGCATTTCGTAGCGATTCAAAAAACCGGAAAAATCAGTTATCCGGAATCGCGATGGTCCCGATCCTTCCAGGTAATCGGTTCTCTACTGTACAAGTTTTTTCATAAGTACAATTAAAAATTACTTTTTATAAAAAAAAATTAACAATTTTTGAAATATTAGTCCTCTTAACATGTGTTTGTTTTCATTTGATTACGCGAGAAAGAATATACATAGGAAACAATACTTGTCAGCATAGCAACATGAAATGCGTATATAAGTGCAAGCACAAGATTGTACTTTTTGTACAAAAAACCCTTATAACTACTTAACTATTAATATTATCTGTTCCAGTTTTATTTAAATCAATTCAGCATAAAAAGTTGCATCGAAAAATGTTACATGTTCAAATAGCTTTTATATAGCAATAGCAATGTAAAAAATATACAAAATTACATGTCAAAAGATGAACTTTATATACACAAAAACCTTTTATATTTTTAATTGTTCATTCCATTGACTTGTGTCTAGTTTCAATTGATTCAACCTGAAAAAATATATTGGGGACAAAAGGTTGCTTGTTACATAGCAATGCCATTTGAGTTTATCTCTGGTCTTCCACCTATTGATTTAATTATCATTAATAATCTTGAATTAAAGGAGAAGTTAAAAGACAACGATTGTCTAACCCTGGACGGGAAGCTTCCTATTTCATGTTTGCCCCACCCAGCATGTAGGAAACCTGTTATAATTATTCCTTATGTAAATAATGCTTTTCAGGCATATAAAACTATCTGTTTTACGGATGGTAGTAAGCTTGATGGAAGGGTTGGTCTTGCTTTTGTAATTTATGAAAATGGAACAGAGAAGGTTACTGCCAAGCACCGACTACTTAATGAATGTTCTGTTTTCCAGGCTGAACTTTTGTGTATAAACCTGGTTGTTAAGTGGATACAAAATTCTTTTAGTGAAAACAAAATTTTTAAATACCTCATTTGTACAGATTCTCTTTCTTCACTTTTTCTTTTGCGTGACACGACTTCTACTGAGAAGCTTGTGGTGGAAATTCACTCGATTTTGAACGCTCTTGAAAACGTAACTATTCATTTTTCTTATGTTCGTGGCCATAGCGGTATTTTGGGCAATGAAAGAGCAGACCAATTGGCTAAGGAAGCTACGTGTGGTGAAATAGACTTAAGGGTGTCTGTTCCAGCTTCTCACTGGAAGCGCATCGCTAGAGATAAAATCATTGCGGACTGGAATGCTGAATTTCTTTCTTCGCCTCGGTCGCTTTGGACGAAAAGGTTCTTTCCATCCATTTTTCACCGTTTGCAATGTAAATTCTTTGCAACTGATTTTAAATTAACCCAAATTTTAACAAACCATGGAAATTTTAAGAGATATTTATTTCGTTTCCATCTGGAGACCAGTGGAATTTGTGCTTGTGGCGATGCTGATGAAGATGCTGAACATATTCTTCTTCATTGCGATTTGTATGCGAGTGCCCGAATGAAATTAAAGACTGATTTGAGGCGTCTTTCTATTTGTTGGCCTCCTGTCTTATCAGAACTGGTCAAAAGTATTGAAAGTCATGCTGCCTTGCGGAATTTTGTTTTTAATTTAAATTTGTAAATTTTTCTTCTTTTGTTTTCTACTTACAACTGTAAGCCTCATGTTATACTTTGTGGTGCATGAGGAGTTTTAAGTCGTTTAATAATAAAAAAAAAAAAAAAAAATGCCATTTGAGTTATATGCACAAATTTGTAATTTTCTAAATAAAACCATTATACCTTTTAAACTATTCCTGCAGTAGTCTCATGGTTAATTCAATTTAAGAGTAAAAATATACATTGGAAACAATATCTCAGGTAAAATGCAAAAAGTAAAATTAACACTATGAAAGCTTGAGTGAGCAAAATTAATAATAGCAAAACATGTTTTAGGGTGTTGCAAAAAAGTGATTCAGATATTACATTGAAAATAACTTAGAAAAAAATTATGTGGGGATTTAAAGCAACAACAGATAAATAGCATAGATAAAAGTTCAAATAAGAGAGCTAATTCTAAACTAAAACAGAGAATCCAAACAACACTATTTTAACTTTAAAAAATCAACCACATCCACCAACAAAACCTTTTTTCACAAATTTGCAGTACATCTTTCTAGACTGGAATAGCCTGGCAGGTATAGCTTTGGGCCTATTTCTGAAAGGTTGTGAGTCTGAATCCCACCAGCTGAAGAATCCACGTGAGGGTGACTGGTGCATGCTAAATCTGTATGGGTCACAAAGTCCTTCAAGTTCCAACAACAAATTAATGCCTATGAGAGTACTGGACTGGAGATTGATTGTTCTCAGGTTCAGGCCAAAATTATAATCTTCGGATAGATAAATGGCATGCGAATGAGTGAATTTTTTTCTCAAATTTTTGAGAGTTTAAATACTTTTGGCAATAATAGGTTGGGGAATATTACTATCGTGATCTGCCGCACAATAATCGCCAAGTCTTAGTAACTTTCGGAAACGTGAGAAACTGAAAAAAAAAAAAAAAAAAAAACAGAAGGTGTCTAATTTGAAAGGTAGGTACAGCTTGTAGCCTATAGTTGTTTTTTTTATTTTTAAAATTTGCAAACCCAAAATCATTTGTATCTATGTAGTTGTCGTGACAGAGGACGATATGGAAATATCCCCAAAAAAATCACAGAATGATCTAGTAGAAGTCAAAGAATATTCACTGGGTACTAGGGTACAGCAATAAATATACTCGATGGTGTTTCAGCTACTCAAATTATCATAATATTTAGGACAATTTAGATTTAATATTTCAATTTATTATCTTAATAAAAGTTCAAAAAATTGTATTATTTGTCGTCACGAGTTGCAGACTTCTACTAGCAACGAAAGCGAAAGAAGCAATTAAAAGCTTTTAAATTAGGAATCTCATTTTTCGACCAAAACTTTTTATCGAAAATTTCCAGTATCCAATCTTTATAAATGGATACATTTTGCGTATTTTCAACGAGCGAGCTTAAGTAATGATAATAAGTAAAATCTGGAAAAAAATATAATGTAATTAATAATTTAAATTATTCAACATTACCTTTTCGAGATATAATTCAGAATTGAGAGAAATAGTAACAAATAAACAAAAACCCGACAACAAACAAAAAGCTTTTCACTTCATTTCAGTTTATTTTCCAACAGCATCAAATTTATAATTTATTATATATTTAAAATTTAATTTTCAAAATTTGTAAATTAAAAATAAATGTCCTTCGTGGAATAAAAGTAACTAAAAAAGCTACCTGAGTTTTTTTTCCTCCATTAACGACTACAGAATAAGTATTTCTCTCTCTTGCATCGTTTGAGAAAAAAAAAATATGATTTCAAATTTAAAATTGCAGGCAAAACGCATTTGACGATCATTTAAATTATTTTATTCAATATTACGAAAACTGACACCAATTTATTTATATGTACAAGTGTATATGCTGAGCTGATGTGATGACCGTGTCAAAAATGTCGGCCCCTTTCGGCTAGAGCATGCCGCGTTAAGGATCTCGAAATGGACATAAATTCCTTCGTAAGTAAATATTTTAACCACAATTATCTATAAGATTGAATATTTGTATTACTAAACTCAGGAATTAAATACTAATGAAATGTTAATGGTGGCAGGACGTGAGAAAAGTTTTAAAAATTGGTTGTAACATCTGAAAGTTCGATGATGTAGAAAATCATTTTTCATGTCGTGTGTGACATTATTGGATTATTAATATTTTCAATTACTAAAAAACATTGCAAAAATTATATTTCTTGAGCTTTATTACAAGCTGGACAGAATTAAGTCTGGTTTTCACTAAAAGTAAACACTTTAAGCCTAATTTAGGATGTTAATGATTGTGATCACGGCAAAATATTTATTATCTTAATTTTCCTGTTACATATTACTAGTGAATTTATTTTCTTAAAAGTCAAATGAATAACTTTTTGTTCTGCTTGTTTGTAAACTTATAATTACAATACGTAGCAGTATACTCCAAAATAAACTCGTCTTACATTTCTTGACCATATTTGAACATACCTAAATGCGTGACTTACCTTATTTTAATATATAGGTTTTTGTTTTAATCTTATGTGTTTCTTGTAGAAAAGTGTAAAAAATCATTCTTAGACAAATTAATATTTGATTTCCATATTCTGTTTGCAGTATGTGTTTGAATTTTCAGTGAATTTTATTGAATTCAAATACATATGAGAGCAACTATACTACTCATAGGTGTTCTGTTTTATGAAATTGTAACAATATTTAATTTTTATTACCGTATGTATGTTGAGAAGTTTCTTTAGAATTATTTTACCCTATAAGAGATAAAACAAACAAACAGAGTTTGGATTTACTGAATTCATTTCAGTTGTAGTAAATAAGAAGTAATGCAAAAGTGTGCATGAACCTTGTTTTAAAATGAGATTTAAAAAACATTAGTCACTGAAGGAATACTTCGTCAAAGAACCAGTGACTAAATTTTTTCAACCTTTGTTTAACTAGACCATTAGTTACTGGTCCAAAAGACTGATAATTGAATATTACTAGTCTAAGCCTATTATATTCTGGTTTGTTTACAATTATCTTGGAGACTTAAACTGAATATAAAAATTTAAATACTGAACATTTGCAATGTTCACAATTATGATAGGCTGTTTTGTAAGAGAAACATGGACCAGAACTAAGAATCACAAAACCAAAAAAAGCATATTCTTCTATCAAGGGCGATTGTAATCCGGGGGTGGGGTACCCCAGAATTCCGGGTTTTTCGTATCATCATCAAAAAAACTAAAAGAAAGTCAAGATTTATATGCAATTATTGCACAATTGCACAAGACCCTTGTTTCATGTCAAAAACTTATAATTTTGAAGTTTTAGTTGATTCTTGTTAACAAACAAACATTTGCGTGCATTCTTTTGCCAAATTGATTCTTTTTGTTTTGGGGGATTTGAATATTTGGAACTGCACCTGTACTTGCTAATATCGAGATTCTTATTCATGCAATTTTAATATTCCCTGTAGCAGAATTTTTTCAGGCTTTCTGTGACATACCTCTTTAACAGGGTTTGGTTTTTGACGTCAAAAAGTGGTTTTTGACATGACAAGGGTATAATACTGGTTTAAACCGTCAAAAACTGAAGTTTGCCAAGAAAATATATGAACTTCAAAACTACCAACAGTTGCCATGCATTATATTGAAATTTAATTATACTATAGGTAATCAGCAGTTTTTAAAATATTTTTTAGTTAAAATTAAGGTAAAATAACAGATTTAAAATCTCAGAAATTTATATTCAAATGCATGTGCAGAAAAATTTTGCACAAAAATTGTTTAAATATTTATATTTTGAAAAAAATTTTTTTTTTTTATATTTAATAAAATTAAAAGTTTATTACTATGCATTTTTGACACATAAGGAACATATAACTAATATTTATAATGATCTCACAAGTTATGTTGTATAAATACAATATAAATACAAACTTGATACAAGTGTATAAAAAAAAATTTTTTAATGTTGTACCGAATATCTTTATTATCCAGTATGTTAATTTGAATTTAAAAGTAGTTATATTTATGAATAATGATAAATATAATTCATATTGTTTATTATATTTATTTATAATTATTACACTTATCATTTTAAAACAATTTTTATCTTTTAATTTTTTTTTCTTCACTTGTATTAAGAATACAAATAATGTATATCTTGAAAGCAAGGAGTAATTATTCAACAGCTGAATATTTAGATATTCAACAAAACTATATAGTATTCAGCAAAATGAAATTCACAAGTATTTGGATAAACTAAATTTTCAGCATAGTAAATGAATAGGCTGAATATACTGTAAATCGACACTAACTACTCTGTGTATTTAACAGAAAGCACTTAAATTTGTATTGTCTTATGTTAACTATGAATTTAAAAAAAATTGAAGATTTAAAATTCAGAATTACTGATTTTTCTGAAAAACTAACAACCAATCACAAAAGTCAAACTAAACAGAAGAACATTACAGTCACTGATCCATGAAATATTTAAACAAATTATTATGGAAATTTTTTAATTATCCTAATAAATTGATTGTGAATGTTGCATGTGCCCAACCTGTTTAAAAGATTTTTCTTTAAAAGATGTCTAATGTACAAAACTGCTAATGTTTATCTTTAAAAATGTCTAATTTTTAGTATAATCTATACTATACACTAAATTTGGTTATAAATAAATTTCTTAATAATATCACTGCAGATTTTCAATAACACATGAAAATAAATACATAATATTACAAAAGATGTGAGTTTTCAAAAATACAAGATTTTGGTTACTATTCAAAATATAAGTGTTTCTTCAAAATTTTAAATTTATTTTATCTAGAACATATTTCGAAAAACTATCCTTTATAAAAAATATATAAATTTTCCGTATTATTTAAATTTCAAATATGAATATAGGTTTATGACATTTATGACGGTGAGGTTTTTGACGTGACGGTTTAAACCATGGTTTAAACCGTCAAAAACTGTCACATGTAAAAAACCTGCCAACCCTGCTCTTTAATATTATTATCTTTCTGCAAGATACTTAAAAATAACAAAAATACATGTAATTTAAGTAACCAAAGCGTCCACTTCAAAAAAAAAAAAAAAATAATAATTGGATCAAATAAAATAATTTTTTAAATGAACAGGGTGCGTAGCGTTTTTAAAAAGTGCTTAAAGGTGCTTATATTAGATTTTCATTTTTTAAAAGCCCTTAAAGGTGCTTTTTGCATGGGTGTGTTAAGAGAAAGTGCTTAATTTTTCCCTTTTTCAAAAGGAGATTTTTCCTTTACTATGTTGATTTTCGATTCGAATTATGCAAAAAGCCACTGTTCAGATTGTTCTATTCAACGTTTTCACAATTAATTCAGTCCCAATATATTTTGGCGTATTGTCAGTCCGTAGAGTATGAAAACGCCATTCGTTTTACATGATTCAAAATTTCATGAATTTTTACCGTTGTCAAAAATAATGCCCATTTATTTATTTTTTTTGACATGACGCTTAAAACAAGATAAAACCGTCAAATGTCAAAATGCCTAATTATGATATTTTTTAAAGTGCTTAAAAATATTTTTTGAGTGCTGGTGCTTATTTTTTGTTGAATATTATGATCAAACTTTTTGCATTTTGTAAGAAGTTAACACACTAATTATTCCTTTTTCGCATCATTAAAAGAAATTCGTGAAATCTGAAACGGTAACTACCGAAAAGAAAAAAAAGATTGACAGCGAAATCATGCAAATCGGATTCTTCAGAAAGGGGTTGCTAAATGTATGTTTTTATTTCAAGATTCAGTTGTAATAAATAATATCGTATTACAAATATTGGATTTTAAAAGCTATGTGGAAATCAGTAGTAATAACTGCATGAAAAAATAAGACGAAAATTTCTACAGAAAATAAAACCAAGTTTTTTATTTCATTATTCTTTATTTTTCATTATTCTCAAAAGAAAAATCACAAGCATTTTCCCCCCACTCTTATACATGAGAAAGGCATCTTTGGAATATAATTCTGAAAAAAAAAAGATAAAATCTTATGAAAATTTCTAGAAAAAAGGAAAAGAAAACTTTTTACTGCCCAAAAGAAAAATCTTTCTGCGGCAATGTTGCCACAGTTTTGCCACGAGTCTAGAGCTCATTCTAGGCAGGGTAAACAGGGTGCAGCACCCTGTTGCCCTTTTCGTCAAAAGAATCCTCCCTTTTGCCCCTGAAGTAAATTAGTGCCTGGATTTAATAGATTCCATACCCTTTCTTTCCTCAACCCTTCTTTATTAATCACCTTCTGAAGTCTTTACTACACAACACAAAACAGGTTTTAAATTCCTAAACACTAGAAATAAAGGTGTATCAATTGCAATTTTAATTACCTTGTAAATTATTATCTATTATTTATTTTATAAATCTTAACCATAAAAAAAACTGCAAAGAAAGTAATAGAACAAAACATTATCCAGTGTTTCAATATCGTGCTATATTTGTATGCAAACAAAAAGGGAAAGGAATTTTAAGGCTTTTTCTAAAAGTTAAGTGGATGTGAAAATCAATTCAAGGTCATTTTCCCCATAAAATGCGTTAACAAGTTTATAATTTTCTCAAATATTTTGGGAAATAGGGAAAGTAGATCTAAAAAAAATTTCGTTAAATAGAAAATTCACTTCGCTATTTGGAAGTTATTTTACGAAGAAATTTCCAAAATGTTCTTGGTTCCACGAAAAAATTCGCAAAATGAGAAATTCGTAAAATGGAAGTTCGTTAAATAGAAGTCCGACTGTAATTGCTTTTCTACTTTTAGTAAAGAAAAAAAAAAAGTTTTTTTTTCTTTTACTAATTGACAATGTTTTTTAATAGAACGTGTAAAGCCCATAGAAAAAAATTATTGCCATTTTAAAATAATAATGCCCTTAAACTTTTGCACCCTGCCCTTTTTTCTGCCTAGAATGAGCTCTGAAGTATTGAAGAATGATTCTTGTATTTACTTGATTTCAAAATTGTACATCACAATTCATATTTACGAGAGTTTGAAATCCAATGCCCTGATTAGTATTCAAACATTTTTAAAATCCAATAATACCAATTGGTATTTACATGTTTATAATATTTAACTGCATTTTTCGCATTTATACATGATTTAAAAACTATGTATTGCGATTCCTATCCACACGATTTTAAAAGTTGATATTGTGATCCATGTAAGAAGTAAGTTTTTTTCTTGAATTTGTGACTCTGAAAGTATAATAGTCTGCATTAGTAGGTAATTTATTTATAAATGTTAGATTAAAAAATTATGTTAAATATAAGACATGTATATGTGGTACATAAATTGATATAAATTTAATGGACATAAAACTTTGAAGGTTTTTGCTTTTTAATATTTTTTATAAAGTTTGTTTCAAAGAAAGAAAAAGCTTAAAAGGTTCAACGCAAGAGAAAATTATTAATGAATTCCTATTCACATCTGATACCAGTGATAAAGTTACTAAGCGATAATGATGGTTAGCCACTACAATCTCTGTTAGAAGAAGATAAAGACAAAAAGAATCCAATAAAATAGATGAGCAGCATATTGAAGATGTAGATGCAGATATTATGTAAATTGAAGATGTGTCCAATGATTCATTCAAGAATATTGCCAACTTATTTGAAGCAGGACCCTTTTTTTAAATCAACATATTTTTAGTTATTGTTTTCCGATGACATGTCAATGATATAAAAAGAAATAACAAATGAATATTCTGACTACATTTACTGAAAAAAAAAGCTGTCAAACTTGAAATTGGTGCCAACTACTAATATAGCAGAGGTGTAGGCATTCATATCATGTCTCTTCATTATGAGACATGATACTGCCATGTCTCAAGGATTGTTGAATATAGGTCTAACAATCCTATCTTCATAAATATAAAGATAAGATCGACAAGTCAATGACCAGGACAGATTTTTTTATATCTGGAAATTCTTGCTTTCGCTAGACATAGAACAGGAGAACAGAAATCTGACCCAAAATTCTTTTACATGCAAAATGTCTTTCCTATCTTTACTGACTTAAAGAAATTATCTTTACATTTCTCACCTTATGAGAATTATTAGATGAACCACATTATGATGATTATGTACAAAAGTCTACTTGGCATAGTCCAATATATGCCCTAAAAACCTGCCAATAGAGGTTTGAAAGTGTGGATGATGTGCACTTTCTTCTCTTGGCTGCATTTTAAACTTTGAAGTTTATTACAGCGAAACATGATTAAATGGTAAGATGACAGAGGGGTCGGCAATGATGTGATCACACAAAGCAACATTTTACCGCCAGGGGGGGGGCAACTATCGGAATTATTTCAATAAGTATCTCACATGTTTTCATTTTGTGTTAGACCTAGTGAAAAAAAAATTGTTTATTTATTTATTTTGTTTTTTGTTTTGTTTTTTTGATCTTTTGAAACTTTGAGCACTTGTCTCAAATATTTTCTGAAAGAGTTAAAAAGATATTAGCTTGGCAATGCTGAAAACTAAAAGTATTTCAGTCTACTGAATACCACAAGTTATTTTTTATGGTATAGAAAGACAAAAGGTTATCTTTATACTTTCTATAACTGTTAAAAGAAGAATAGGCCGGATATTTAAATCACTAGATTATCCCATAATGTTTTCAGATTATAGCTAGTTAATGGGTGGAGTTGATATGGTAGATCAAAAGCGCAAATATTACGAGTCTGCTCAGAAATCAAGAAAGTGGTGGTTGTGTGTGTTTTTGGTTTCTTTTAGACATTCCCTGACCACTATTCTTTCATCATTTCATTCCGTTTCTCAGCCAGTATCTGATAAATAAATTTTTAAAAAAAGAAAAAAGACCAAAACATTTTTGGGCCTTAAACTAACTGAGCCTCATTGAAGAATTGTCGAAAGAAAATCTATTTGCCACAGTCCTAGTTCATCTACCAATTAAAACCAAAATCATCCTTATAAGCAATGTAAAATATCAACTCCCAGAAGATGCCTTAAATGTTCAAAATCATTTTAAACATTGCCGTAAGAAGGTTTTAAATGTGTTGGATATCCCTTTGCCTGGTTTGTTTTTGCCCATATCACGATGAATTAATTATCTATGTTATGCAGGTCAATTTAAATGGTTTTTTTTTCAGGCAAAATTCCTCTTTATACTTTCAAATATTTGCAATTATTTTCTCTTAGAAAATAAAATTAAGTACAATTTTATATTAAAAGTTTGCTTTGTTTGCTAGTCTAGTATGCTTTGCATTACTATGTTTGTTGTAAATCATACAAATTTTTCATAGTGTTCTCACAACGAAATTCACAATTTTATTGTCATTTCAAAGATTTTCCTTTTTTTAGTTTATCCCGTTTTTCAGTTGTTAGATACATTTCTATTTCATTTTCTATAATTTTAAGTCTTGCATTTGTAGGCTTGTAAAATTTTTCTTAAGGAAATTATGTAATATTATTTCAAATATTTAATTCTTTATTTAGTAAGTATTAGATTTTTTTTACTTAAGTGGTTGCAATTCATTTTAAAATTTCTTTAACTTATTTTTTAAAAATATTGACTAGTTGCTAGTATATTTAAATATATCTTAATGAAAGAAAAGTCATTAGATTAAAAAAGTAAATTCAAATCATATATATATATATATACAGGGGTCTGTCTAAGCCGAATTTACTACCGTTTAGCGGTACCTTCACAAACTCAACTTTAGGAAAGACGGTAGTTTCACAAAATACTTTTTCTTATAATTTAATTTTTGTATTCCTTAACGACAAATCCATCTTTTTGTGTTGATTTTTTGATATATTTGACCATATTTTTGTGTTGAAATTATGTCTAAATTTTCACAAAATAGGTACCTCGCAGAAAAACCTAGACAGACCCCTGATATATATATATATATATTATATGTAAAAATTAATTAGTTAAATCAACAATTGTTTTAATTAAAAATATTGTTTCTTTTGATTTTTGTATTTAAAAATTATCATAAAAAGGAATTTTAACAATTAAACATTAATGAACAGGAAATTCTGCAAAGTTGGGTTATATTTATTTGTAAATTGTGATTGACTACTTGCTTATACTTTAATTTCTATGTTTTTCCATAGGATTTAGAATTTTATGATTTTGAAAATGCTAGCGAAGAGGAAATTCAAGAAATACATGCTATACTTAAAGGCCCTGGAAATAATGGCTCTGTGGAGGTATTAATTTCAAAGTTAAACAGCATGATTGTTTTTATTATATCTTTTGTATAACTTTGTTTTTTAATTACCATTATTTTTATATTTAGCTTCCATGGGAAACCACTTTAAAAGAAAATTGTAATGAATCTCTTCCTGAAAAAGAAGGTAAGCATATATAAATAATCTTTTTTTTGTCATATGCTTTTTTTTATTTCTTTATTGCCAACGTAAAAAAGAAATGAGGACTTTCCTTGTTGCTGTGTAAGAAAATACAGTCAAACCCCTCTATACTGAATCTCGCAATTTAGCGAATTTTATAAAGCTAATGAAGTAGATTTATAGGAATGCGGCTCTGACACAGATGATAATGAATCTCCAGTGAAAACTGTTACTTTTTCTGATACAGTGAAAACTTACCTAATGCAGCAAGATTTAAATTTCTTTATTTCGTGACTTTGAAAAAAAATTTTTTAAAGTAAGGAATCAAGGAAATAAGCAAACTTTTAAGATTTAAAATTTCAAACTAATCAGCTCGTAACCATTCGTTTTATTTTAAGTTCCTAAATAAAAAGTGTAAGATTTGTATTTATTTTGGGTATTTGCTTATTAGACATGTTCAGATATTCCATACTGTTAATCTTCTTTTTTTTTTTCCGTTCCCGATATTACGAATTATCCTCGATTTAGCCAATAATATTTTCAGTCCTTATGAATTCGTTAAATCGGGGTCGTACTGTATATTTATATTAGGGGTGCACAACGTGTGGCCCGCCGACTGTTGATGTACGGCCCGATGTAAGCTCCTTTTTGGTCTATATGGATATTTATTTGGAGATCACGAAGTTTGCACTGAATTACCAATCACTTATTTTACAAAGTATTAATGACTTCTTATTATTTCACTTGATTTGTGCTTTGTAAGAATTTGCAGTATTCTTGAAGTTTTATGAAAAGAAAAAGAAACAATATTTTCTCAATCATATTATTTTTATTGTTTGAGGTGTTCAGTTGTGTAATACTCGGAAACTCTGTCACATAAAACTTCAAAAACTTTTAACTATTTATTATTTTCTTTAAAAGCAATAGAAATTAACAATTCAATAAATTTTCTAAGTGGTGGATTGAAATGCCATTTACATTTAATAAATTACTTTTGACAATTGTCTTAAGTCAATTTTTTTCATAAATTATAAAAACATTTTTTTTTCAATATTTAGTCAAAGAAAAGTTAAATTTACTAATATTTATATTTCTTTATCTTATTTTCAAATTAAGGAGTATGTTTTCTTACTGCTCTGTTTATAAAATTTCCTGCCTGTAGCCTTAGCCTGTGATTGTTGCCTTTGGAGGATTTTTGTCCTCAAAATATGTACTCTTGCGATACCCATGAATACACACAAAAACTTTTCTCATTTATAAGTTTAAGTTTCTGAAAAACTTAATATTTTGCTCAAAAATTTTAAATAAAAGTTGATTATACTATTGATTCTTACCAGATTTTAGATTTTAATTTGGATGACAAGTAATTGATTACTGGTAATAATATTTTTCAAATGTGCAATAAAAAAGCTGCATTTGTTTTTAGAAAAATGTATTACTTTAATATTTTACTGATTATTTTTAACCATTTTCTATTGCTTATATATATATTTTTTTCTTTTTTTAGATACACTGGAGAAAATAGATGTAAAAAGTACCAAATGTCTGGGATCTGTTGTTGGCCCAGCTTTACATTTTGCAACCCCACAATCTCCTTTATCACCTCCAGTTGCGCGTCTACCGCCACCAACAGTAGAAGCATTCATAGCACCCCCTACTAGTGTAAGTCCATATCCAAATCCTCCTTACATTGTGTCTAGAACGATACCTTATCTACGTGCCTATCATCATATGGGAATGCCATTCTTTGCATGTCCAATACCAGGAAGTGCTGGGGAAGCCAGCCCTTTACCTTCACCTTATGGGCAGTTTGTACCAGTAGTTCCTGCAACTGTTGCGCAAGAAAAATATATAGGGCATATTGATTCTGAATCGAATCAGAAGAGCGGCAGCAGCAACAACAAACCAACTGAAAAACAATTTAATAATCGCTGTAGCAAAAAGAAATTGGACTACTCTACGTCATCTGAGACTGTTGCAGATGTTTACCGAGAAGTAACTCTAGAGGGGACTTCTTCAACTGTTAGTAGTGATCGTCCACCTTTAGTGCCTTTACCTGTACCACCATCTACATTTGGTGTTGCAGGTGGGACAATTCCTTTACATGGTTATCCCCCAGGTTTGCACACTCTTCCATACCCCCAGATGACTGGGCCGCAAGCTCCATCAGCTGCAATGTATTATGTTCCCGTATTTAACCACCCCTATAGCAGTTACTTGCCTTCTCCATCTGCTCCAATGGTGCTTCCGGTCAACCTTCAACCGGACGACACCACCTCCCCAGTCAGTAGTTCTTGTGAAAATGCTGAACCCGCTTTGCTCGCCAAAACTAGTGAGATTGTCCCACACGTCCAGTCGAACTGTGAACAACAGAAGCAATCTTCCGAAGAGAAGACTACAGACTCTGCTGCCAAAAATGTGTCAGAGGGAGAGGATATTACGGACTGCAACTCCTCTTCTGACTATCCTAACAGTAAGAGCATAAGCTCGTCTCCCGACTATATTCCCGATCCGGGAATAATTACAGATGACTTTTACGATAAATGTGCCGCAACCGCTTCCGAGGAAGACGTGAAACAGGCAGACTCTTCTCGATGTTGGGCTGACCTGTTTAAGAAACCTCGCTCTGAAATCAACGGTATTGACCACCAACAGAGGCACATGCTAGATAAAGATGAACTTTATACAAATGGAAAACATTATGCATCTTCTAGTGATGTTCATTAATTTCATAAAACTAGCAATAAATTTGCTGCATAATATATTTTGCATAAAAAGCATTTTTAAAGCGAGTCTGCCCTCGTGTTTTTTGAGTGATATATTGTTGTGATCTTGATTGAAAGATTGAGCTTTTGTGCATAAATATATTTAAATTATTAGATTAATAGAAAAGTATTGTTTGTGCTCTCATATCTGCCACATTTCGCTATTTTTTTGTGAAAAGTGGATTTCAGCTGTTTGAGGCTGTGAAAAAATTATATATATATTATAACTGGACTGTGCTTTACTAACTTTACTATTGTAAGATTGCTGTGTTTTAATTTTTATCTTGTTCTTTACATATAAATTGTATATACATTTTTATATTAATAGTCATTAAATAAGGTCTTTAGTAAATGTGTTTGAATTTGTAGGCGTGTTTTTAAAAAATTAGATTTAAATTGATTGTTGTAATTATTCAGAAATGAACTAGTGATCTACTTGCCTGAATCATTCTGTTGTGACAGAAAAAATTCATTGTAAAATGTTGTGGCACTGACCATGCAAAGCAATTGTTAATTCTCAAAAATATTTGCAATTTTTCTTACATAAAATTTAACTGTTGATAAGTAGTCATGCAATAAAGGTTAATGTTATAAAATTGTGAAAGCTACTTGCAGAAATAAATTTTTTATAGTGTAGCTTCTGAGATTTGCATTGGTTTTTATTTTTACCTTTTCTCATTTTATATAATAGTTTTTTATTTGTTTTGTTGATATCTTTCAATTTTTGTTGCATGACAAAGAAAATATGAATAATTATAAAATAATAAAAAAAGAAACTAAATGTTCATAACTTAAATTTGCTTTTCTTTCATTAAAACTTTCAATTTGATACATAACAAGCAGCTAGCTTGAAGATGATATTTACAATCCTTTTTTTTTCCTTCATAAAAAATCAGCTTTAAAGCTGACTATACTTCGTTTCACCTCAAGTTGGCACTGCAGGGAAAAGTTGGAAATGTAATGCAATACGGTCTTTGAAAAGTAATTATTCGCTATTTCCGAATTAATTACAGTTTGAATGTGCATACAAATATAAATAAATGTTGTATAATAAGAAATATGTATAATGAAACATGTTTTAGAAGTTTTTTCATGACTAAATGTATTTAATTTATAAATACCTTCTCAGGAAAGCAAATATACAAAGGAGGAGGGGTTTGGCGATGAATTAGTTTCCGAGGACGAGGTATTGGTGGGTTGGCTATGTTTTTGCACTGGTCAGCCAGCTCTTTCAAATCTCCTTGCCTTTGTGCATTATTTCAATTTCTTTCAACCGCGTCACTTAATTGCTTTTATTAGTTATTAACTGTTAATTTGTTTTTGTTATTTATTAATTTTTAGCTTGTTTTTTTAAAGTTTGTATTTTTTTACATTGTTTATTTTTTTTTTGTAATTCCTTGTTAGATTGTTATTTATTATTTTTTGCTAATTACTAAATGTTAGCTTGTTTTTTTGTTAGTTTCTTTTTTAGCCATTAAGCTTTATATCAGATTTTTAGACTTGAGAATTTCTTTAGAGAAAAGAAAATGGCAATCTTCCTTTATAGGGAGATTTTTTAGGTAAGTTCTTTTGTTTCATGGAAGCAAATATATTTCAGGAAAAAAAATTACTTTTATAATAAAAAAAAAACTTACAGAAAAAATGTGATTTCTTTTCATAAAAAAAAAGAACAGTAAATATTATAAAACATATGTATTCTCTTTTTCATGATCAATGATTTCTTGCCTATGTTGACTTTTCCCTCCACCACAAAACACCAATGTTGGATAAATTAAAATTTATAAAAAAAAAAAAAAAAGATTGCATACAAAAATAAGTATCTAACGTAAAGTATTTATGAGCATATTTTTTTACTTTGTTTTAATAAATAAAAATATATATCTTTTTAAATTATAATTTTATTTAATTTAAAATTAGTTTCATTTAGTTAAAAAATATTAATAAAAATCTTTTTTAAAAATCATAATAAGAATTTTTTTTTTTTTTTTAAATTATAGTAAGAAATCAGCTTACAATTAGTGTCTCAAATCAATTATTATTAGAAATGCTCTAAAAAAATTGTGTTCTTTTCTATATTTTGCTAAAAATTATAAATATAATATAGTAATATATTATATTTATAATTTTTATATATAATTATATTATATAAATATATTTTTATATATAATTATATATATTTAAATATATTATAGTAAGATTCTTGGGAGAGAAAAAAGTCGGAGCTTTGTTTTCTTTAAGGCCAATATTAGCCACTTTCACTCCTTTTTTTGCTACCTCATGCCCCCAACTATCTTAGAGCAACCCAGTTTCCATGACAATGGCTGCAATCCAATCTACCGGCCTTTCTCTCCAGTACCAACTTAAGGTGAAATGAAGTACAAGCTTGCAATTTCTAAATAGAAAACAAAAATTATGTTATTATACTATTGCCATTGATCCCTTTAGCAAGTTTTCCGTATAAATGTTTTAAAACTTTAGCCGACTCTCTCTGTAGTGTTTTCACCCAATTTCTGATCTACTTCATTGTGTTGAAGGCAGGGTTCACAAAGATGAAGGCCCTACCCAAAGAAACCCAGTGTTTTTTTTTATAGATTGGATACACTTGAAAAATCCCAAATTAATATCCACCTGGTCAATTTTCTCACATTTTATTATTTCCAATCAATTCAAACCAAATTGCTCTTTGAAATTATTAACTTATATTTTTTTAAAGTTTAACTTAGTAACTTTTTGTAAACGGAATTATGATGAACAAATGAGCTAAAATACTTGAAATAAATAAAGTACAAGATTAAAAAAATATTTTGCTAAATTATTATGTATTTATCTACAAAACAAATTAAGTGTAATATGCATACTTATTGCATAATTTATTTGTATCGAAAATTCTTCAGTGTTAGTTGAAGTACTTCAACTGATATGTTACTTCGATCCAATATTTTAAAATGATAAAAAATTGAAAAATAATCAAAACTTATTGGTATAAAGGGGAAACTTACTATAATAGAAATATTTAAATATAATAATGAACTAATTAGAAAATATTACATATTAAGATATGCATAAATATAGTTTCACCAGGAGTTGGCACTTGGCTCCATCTTCTCGGGCGCAGAGTTTATTTCAGTGCGGGTGTAAGATGAGAAACATCTCCCCGCTTGAAATTGAGACTACCATCAGTGCACACCAAATGCAAACGGTGAATTCTTTTTCAGTCACTTACTTCGCTTTATCATCTGCTGTTATACCTTTTGTTACTGTAGCTAATTAAATATATTATAAACTTAAAAACTGCTCTTTTTCCAGCAAATATCTCTAAAAGGACAAACTATTCACTCAAAAGAAAGAAATATCATCAAATTTATAAAATGTATATGTTAAAAATGCACATAAAAATTGCAAAATAAATATTTTTGTCATACGATCGCCAAATAGCAATCTTGTTTAGGATTGTTCACATCCTTCTCCCAAAAATAGTAGCGTTGGATACCACATGATGAAGGCGGAGCCGCGTGCCAACTCCTGGTGAACAAACCATATTTAAGATTAATAAAAAATTGACTAACAGCTATTAAAAAAAGTAAATAAAATTAATCTAGTAAATAAAATAAAGTAAATCTTTATTGAAGTATTGCCCACAATGATTGTATCCTGCAAACCCTGTGGCGTCATTGTCGCAGAATGGGACGGAATTTTTGCAGAAACATGTATGAGATTTTTTAGTGGATTTCCACTTTTTTTACTTTTGCCCCTTGAATTTCAGCCTTTTTATCAAAAACTCCAATTATCTCAAAGTTTACTTTTTAAAAAAAATAAATATTCTACTTTTTCGAAAGATTCAGCCGTTGAATTAAAATAATTATATTTATATCCGATTTTCAAATATAAACAGAAAATTCAAACTACATAGCTGCCAATCCTTCCACATTTTTCCTTATTTTAGCTATTTTCTCCGCTTTTACGCGCAGAAGATAAGATTTTCCGCATTTTTATCCACCTACCAGATAGTTCGTATTTTCGTAATTCAGCTAGATTAGATTATAATATGAACGTAGTGATTCTAATTGTAAAAATTTATTTTATTTTCTAAATAAATTAAAAAGTTAAGTTTCTGATTTATTTGTTATAAATCATGTAACAGTATTTATTAAAAGAAAGGTTCTGTCAATGTATGTTCTTAGAAGTTTTTATTTGCTAAATCAAGCAGTTCCTCAAGTAACAATCGTGCGCACCTGGAAAGTCATGAATTTCAGTATTGAACAAAATTTGTCAGGATTTTTACTATTTTTTTAGAAAAAGACATGAATTTAGGTCTCCGAAAAATCTAATTTTTAAAATGGAATCCCCCCCCCCCCCCAATTTCATCCTGTTCCAAATATCTCAATTCATACCAAAACATTTCTAGAGCAAATTATCTTTTAAACTCTTCTGTGATTTAAGAATTTTTATTATTTAATTTTATCAATTTAAAATTCTAGTTTAAGCAAACCAGTCATTGGCGTATTTTTTTAAATTCCGAAATAAGAGCAAAAAAATCAAGAGTATTTCTTTCCTTTCTGATGAACAAGAAATGTATCTTTAGAATATAATTCTGCAGAAAAAAAATTATTTGCTTTTGTATTTTTTCAGCTATTTTATTGTTTCAACTCTTTCTTTACTCTGTTTTTTAAATTTAAAATCTATAAATATGAAGATGCAGAGTATAGCAGTTTTGGTTATACCTATAATTTCAATTAATGTTATTATAATGCTTTTTACAATTTATTGTTGCGTTTTTGTTGGAGAAAATGGTAACTTCGTTAAGTCATGAAAAATTCTTGGAATTGGTCATGGAAAATCATGAATTTGAAAATCTAAAATGTAGCAGATACCCTGAAAATATCATTTCTAGCTTTATTTTTTCAATTGATAATTTTGCTTTTTACTAAATGTTAAGTATCGATGTAATCATTCATTTAATATTAAATTAGTATTTTATGTCAACACATAGTTATTTATTATCTTAAATTGCCTGGAATTTTATTATTAAATGATTGCACATGCGTAAAATTTACTCGGGGGGGGGGGGGGGGGGGGGAACTAAGCTTTTTTGCATTTTGGCCAATCTCATCCCTGCAGAAAGATTTTTCATTTGGGAGGGAAAAATTTAGGTTTTCCATTCTGCATAATTTTTTGAAAAATGATTTTTCTTTTTTTCTCAAAGATGTCTTTTTTGCGCATCAGAGAGGAAAGAAATAATCGCGATTTTTCTATTCTCATTTGAGATTTTTAAAAAATCGGTAGTGACTGTCTTCAACTAGAATTTCAAATTAAAATATATAAAAAAAAAATCATTAATTGCGAAAGTTTAAAAGATAGTTTGCTCTAAAATTGTTCTTTCCTTCATTAAAGGACACCATATTTCACAAACACTCATTTGAGTATCTCTTTTTTAGAGTCTTATTCGCATGATCCCTGGTCTTTATTTTGGGAGTTACTGCACGGAATTTATGAATTTTAATTTATTGTTTAATTTATTTACGAGTTTTAATTTGTGTAATGATTTACAAAATTCAAAAGAGGAAATAATTAATGCATTTTTCCGCCTACAAAATGCGAGAATATCGCCAATAATATTAGAATTTAAAAAAATATTAATTTTACAATTAAAATTTTTTATACATTTTTATTCTATACTTTCTTCTGTAAACACAACATTTCAGTTACTTTAAATTAGTGATTGTTATAATTAAAAGTATCTCAAAGCAAAATATTAGTGCTAGGGAAGTTTGTTGCAGAAACCTAGAAAAAATTCTGCCTTAGGGCCTGCAACGTCCCTGACCTAAATTTCATCGAACATGTATGAGATGTCCTTGTACAGTTACAGCCTGAAGACCAGCTTTATCGACCATTGGTGAGCTCAAGGTGCAAGGGTAGGTGCAGCCACTATAGAGTTTGATAAGGTTCCTGGTTAACAAAATGAAACACTGATGCGAGAATTGTTCAGCTGTCAAAGGCGATTATGAGCCCAATTAGACATCTTTTTTTCAGACTGACAATCCGCAGGGATCAATCGACCAATTTATTTATTTAGGAAACATTTTTATTTTCCCATATATTGGACTTATATCAGATGATTTTGACCAGGAATGTTCATACTTTTTAATAGCAAAAAGAAAGAAAAAAAAAACATTTGTCCCATTTATTGTTTTTAACAGTGTAATATAGGACAACAACTAAATCTGGATATAAAAGCATAATTTCTTTTTAAAGATGAACTTCTTAAGATTAATTGCAGGGTTGCAAAAAACCAGAGTTTTTCCAGAAAAACCCAACCCGGGTGGGTTCTTCTGGGCTTTTCATGTTTTAATGAATTTTTTTTTCAAATAAGGAGGCAGGGATAAGTACCTTACTTTAAAAAATCTTATTTTAATATTAATAATTAAATTTAATCTTATAAATTGACTTAATTAATAATTAATACAAATAAATTGATGCAAAAGTCTGAAAAAAGTTTCTTCTGACATCACGATACAAAATGTTATGTATTCACAATACATCACACATTTGAAACTTATTTTAACACAGGATTACTTTTTATTTATATTTTAATCTTAAAAAATATTTGAGGAAATTTTTTTATTTGCATAGAAAGCGATTCAATGGCACTGAATAATCAATGGCCATACAGTCAAACCTAGCCAGCAAGGTGACTACTCTCCAGTCTCCAACACAATTAGTTTTTTCACTATGTCTATAGGTAAATTTTTTTTAGGCTAGACTACATATATATTTCAATAGAATAGCTCTTTAATATAACAGAGGATAAAAAAGAAATCAATCTTAGTAAAACCCACTTTAGGGTGGGTTTTACTGGGTAGGTGGGTTTTTTGCAACCCTGATTAATTGTATGTGGGTAGTATCAGATTGGCCCATTATTTAAGGTTGAGGTATACTAAAAAACACCTATTTTTGGACAAATACTTAATTTATACAGACGCAAAATATGTAAATTATATCAAAAGTTACATTAAAAGGAATTTAATAACTTTTTTTTTTTTTCTCCAAAAAACGCTTTATTTTACTACCATTTAATATTTACTTGAACTATTTGATGTAAAAATAAAATACAATCCGCTTTTTTTCTTTTGAACAATATTCAATATTACAAAATTCATAAATTGTGCTCTGAAAATAATTGAAGCCTTAATACCTTTTAATGTTTGATTAAAATATCATAATATATAAATTATATCATAAGTTTCATTAAAAGGAATTTAATAACTTAGTTTTTTTCCAAAAAATGCTTCATTTTTACTACCATTTTCATACCATTTAATATTTACTTGAATTATTTGATGTAGAAATAAAATACAATCCGCTTTTTTTCTTTTGAACAATATTCAATATTACAAAATTCATTAACTGTGCTCTGAAAGTAATTGAAGCCTTAATACCTTATAATGCGTGATTAAAATATCAAATTTACATTTACTAAAAATTACATAACATAAAAATTTTTTAAACAAAAATAAGACTTTTGTAAACTTAACATGTTTTTATTAAAGTTCAAGAATTATAATGCAAATTTTCAGACTTCTTATTGCAACAACACAAATTTATTCTTTTCTATACAGAAATGATATTAAATAGATATTGATGTCCCACATAATGAAAAAAATGCAAAACTGGTTATGTTAAAACAGTTATATATCACAATTCATACAACTCATATGTAACAAAAAAGAAGCAAAATTTAAACTCAAAAACGTCGTCTCCCACCTCCTCCACCTCTTGAACGCCTCCCTCCATATGCTTCTTCTTCTGCCTGCTTTTTCATTTTCCAGGCTTTATAACGCTTAGACATTTCGTACAATTCATCAGGAACAAATTGATCAGCTTCCTCTAAAATTTTAACCAAAGCACCAGCGTGCATCCAGTCTTGCCTTGTAAATATGGAAATGGCATGACCAGTATTCCCTGCACGCCCAGTACGTCCTACACGATGAACATATTCTTCAATGTTTCTTGGAAAATACATATTGAACACATGGGTTATATCTTTAATATCTAACCCTCTTGATGCAACATCTGTAGCAATCAGTATACGGACAGCGCCTGTTTTCAAATCATCCAGAGCTTGTTCTCGATCACACTGTTCCCTATCACCGTGGATAGACTGCAGGGAAACACCTCGTAACAACAGATCGCTGGACAAATCGTCAGCGATGCACTTGCGCTCAACGAACACTATGACTTTGTCATCAGATCCCATATTTGCTATGAACTCTTCGAGTATTTCTCGTCGATCTTCGTCTTCCGCAAAAACAATCTCCTGCGTGACAGAATGGACAGCGGCTAAATCCAATGCTCCAACATTAACCTTAAAAGGATTCGTCATGTAGCGAGCAGCCAAATGCTGAATCTCACTCGTCCAAGTAGCACTGGTCATCACCGTCTGCCGATCGGGTCGGACGTCGATCACAATTTTTCTAATTTGCGGCTCAAAACCCATATCGAGCATTCGATCGGCCTCATCAAGGACTAAATAGGTCACACCCGTCACATCTATAATTTTGTTCATTACCAAATCGTTTAGTCGTCCTGGGGTAGCAATCACAATGTCAACTCCTTTGGTAACCACGCCGATCTGATTTCTTCGACTCCCGCCGCCATAAATGCAGACGCACTTAATATCATGGTAGGTATATTTCTTTGCTTCAGATTCAATTTGTTGAGCAAGTTCACGGGTTGGAGCTAATATGAGACAGGTCGGTCCAACGCGTTGAGATCTGGGAGTTACCTGACCCACAATGTGTATCAGGGCTGGAAATAAAAAGGCAATCGTTTTACCAGTTCCAGTTTGCGCTATTCCTATCATGTCGTATCCATTGAGCAAAATCGGCCAAGCTTGACTCTGGATGGGAGATGGAGTTTTAAAATTCTGTTTTTGAAGTTCCTCCAAAAGTTCTGGATAAGGATGAAAAGCTTGTTTGAATGTAGTGACAGGATTAGGTATAGGCCTATCATCATCTTCGTTAACTTTATTTACAGATATATTATTATTCATCATTCTAAACTCGTGAACAGCCTTCTTGGTCATAGCAGTTACATTAGGATCTTCCGAGTAAAACATTTTTATAATAGGAGGGAGTGAAGCAAGCTTTCTTTTTCTTGCTTCTTCACACTCTTGTCCAATTTTATCCCAATCGATAAATGTTGTTGTGCCATTCGGAGTGGAGTCATTGTAAGAAGAGTTGCTGTACGCAGATCTTTCACCGGAGCGTGCAGATGAGTCAGTGGAGAATCTTTGGAAATCGGTAGTCAAGTCCTCTATGAGTTTTTTAGCTGCATCGCGAGATTCTTGGGAACCAGTTATACGTACTGTAGTTCCGTCCAAGCTGTTGCCGTCATCACGCAAGACTTTTATGCGCGCCCCACTTTCAGTTTGAAGCTCTTGTATTTTTGAACCTCCTCGCCCAATTACTTTTCCCACTTTATTAGAATCTATTACCATTTCAGTACAATCTTGCTCTTCCCTCGTATTATCTCTTTGAAAATTACGAGGACCCTTGTTAGAAAATTGGGACCGGTCATTATAGCTCGGTTTCCCTTGGGGAACATATGTAGAATTGTTTACATATCGTTGGTTGGAATTTTCCGAATCCCAAGTGTTGTTACTCTGATCCCAAGAAGTGTTACTCTGATTCCAAGAAGTGTTACTCTGATTCCAAGTAGTGTTACTCTGATTATCATCCCATCGTTTAGCAGGTGGAGTGTATTTTGGAACATTGTTTTCAGTAGTTGGAGCCGAAGGATCATAAAGTTCATCATCCCAACACTCTTCCATGTTTATTAAAATATTAAGCCAAGCTTTTTAACAATAATATTTGAATTTAACTGTTAGCTTCTTGCCGGATATTAAAAAAACACAATTTACGTACCAAAGCTATTGAAACTTATTGTTAAGACTTAATGCTTAATTTGCAAAATTAGCTTATAGCTTACTGTAAGCTACTTAATGTAAAACTGAGCTGAGTTGTTTCTTTTCAAAAAGAGAGGTTTATTTGCGTCGCGCTAGAGCTGCACATTAGACTGGGAGATTAAAATTTTGATCCTCGGCAGCGGGGACGTCTCCCTTGCTTCAGTAGCCCAACGATCTGTGAACGAACTTATTCCTTTAATCGAACTGCCCCTTAGCGCTATTAAATGCTCCGTATCCCCTATGTTAGTCCCTGGGACAATACATCCCAAGTACCCACCATTTAAAAATATATATATATATTTTTACCCATAAAAAACTCTACCATTCACATGCGAAAAAAAAAAGAATTGCAAAAAGCGAGAACGGCCCTTTAATATTTTTAGCTTTATTGCACCATCCTATTATCGCATCCTACAAATATAGTCAGCTGAGGACTTACTTTAAATGCACTAAATAAACAAAATTGGAAAGCAATGGCTGATGATTTTATAACAATAAATAATTCAGATGGAAATACGGTAAGTTTTGTGTATTTTATATTTTTAATGCACAAAATTTCTTTTTTAGGGTTTTATAGATAATCTTGTAAATGTTACTTAACCTTACATCCCTTTTATCTAACTCAGTTGATTAGTACATAGTAGATCACTTATATTAGTAACTTTTAGTTGTCTTAATTGTGTTCAGCTTAAAAACTGATGATTGTAAAAGCAACTACATTTAACGTTTGACTTTTTTCACCTGAAATTACCATTTACCGTTTTTGTTTAAATGAAAGGTTTTGTTTGTATTGATAGTGAGATAATAGGCCTTTTTTTTTAATATTAGATAGTTAATCTATAGATTAAGGGTGCACAACTTTTTTAAGTGAAGGGCCACTTACACAGCACGTAGATTAACGAAGGGCCGCACTAAAATTTAGTCATGTTAGCGGCAAATATGATAATGTTTATCTATACATTAGTGTTCTAAGCAAAAAATATTTTTATCAAATATATTTTTTACCAAAATTTTATCAATAAACTTAATAACATATTTGCAGAAAATTAAATACTTTCAATTATTTGAATTTATTTAAAACTAAAAAAACTGATACATTTTTTAAAAAATCTTTTTCCATTTTTCACATTAATTAATTTATCAAATATATTGTGTATAATACATAAATATTGGCAGGGGGATCTAAAGTCTAATAAAAAGGAAGCTTACAGAACGAAAAAAATACGCATTTTATAGAGTAGTATAAATTTAAGCTAAACATTTTAATAAAAGAAAATTGATAATCTTTAAAAAAAAACCAAATTAAAATTTTTTTTCTTGCGTTCAGAAGTTCCCGCGGGCTTCTTCATCAACATATATAATCCACAGGCCATAGGTTGTGCACCCCTACTAAAGATTGTGTTATAGTTTTGATAATTTTTTTAACAAGTGGCTTTAAAAAAAGGGTGTTAATTATATCAGCATCTGTTCGCTCCAACCATAAGCCAGTTCTAAGAAATTTTTTGTACTTCCAACAATATGTATGTAATAAACACATAAATTAATGTGTATATGATAAATTATTTGGTGTGCAAATTTTCATATCAGTGTCCAATTGCGAGATAGAAACTATTAAAAACATTACATGGAGGCTGATGCAAATGTCTGCTCGCAACTACAAAAATATTTCTGTATTTTTGACTGCAGCAGAATAATTGCCATGTCTTGGCTACTTCTGAGCAGGGGCAAGAAGACACTGAAGGGGACCACATCAAAGAATTTGTATCGTAGCCATATTCTGGAAAACTTCTACACGTTTTCTTTATAGTTTTAAATCCCTTATGGTGCCTTGGCGGTTGTAATTGGGCGGGATACGGAAATTTCAATGCAAACTGCTACCTTTACTATTGAGCCAAAAGGTTTTTTTACTTTTAAATACTTAAAAGCAAAATATTTTGGTTTTGGAAGGGAATATATTTCTGTCTCATTATCTCTATAATCGTTAAAGTGCCAAATAAATTTTCAACTTGCAAAATTTAAAAAAATATTATGCAGGTGATTGTCTGGGTGTTGTTTTTAATAAACAACGCTGAAGTTCATTAATATCGCGATTCATATTCACACAATTTTAATAACAAACACCGATTTTCGTATTTACCTGATTTAAAAGTTACGAATTTTGAATATTTTTCATGGGATTTAAAAATTGTATGTCGTGATTTGTATCATGTGATTTAAAAATCCAATATCGCTATTTGTATTCGTGTGAATTCCAATGAGCTATTCATATTCACGGGATCTAAATATCGTGCATCGCGATTCGTATTTAAGCTGTTTAAAAATCCAATTTTGCGGGTAGGTCATCAGTAGGACTGGACGATACACCAATTCATCGGAAAACATTGATGTTGTGTAATCATTGCCAATCCGATGTTTAGGTTGGCGTCTTTAACGAAGCATTGGAAATCCAATATCGCTATTTGTATTCGTGTGAATTCCAATGAGCTATTCATATTCACGGGATCTAAATATCGTGCATCGCGATTCGTATTTAAGCTGTTTAAAAATCCAATTTTGCAGGTAGGTCATCAGTAGGACTGGACGATACACCAATTCATCGGAAAACATTGATGTTGTGTAATCATTGCCAATCCGATGTTTAGGTTGGCGTCTTTAACGAAGCATTGGAAATTCCGATGTACATGCGATGAGTATGATGTTTCCGATGCTGCGAAGAGCGATTCTTCAGATTTAGCATCAATGTTCGCAAGCGCCAATCCAAGAAAAGAAAGTGTTTCTCTGAGGATTATTTATGTTTTGTTATTTGATAATACTTTGAGATTATTTTTGCTTTGTTGAAGAAAAGATCATTTTTGATCTGTTCCAATAAGACTTTTTGTTTATTTATTTTTTACCTATTTATTTTTCTTTGTTAAATCTGAAGAATTGCATTCCTTCTATGTTTTCATTAATAATTATTAATGAAAATGTTTTCATTAATAATTTTGTATACAGTTGCAATTTTACATATTGACCACGTTTTCAATTATTAAAAAATTATTATTACTATTGTTAGAAAATATAAAAATTTTTTATATTTTTGCAAAAAATTTTGGCAAACAAGTTTTTAAACCAACAACTTATCATACGCAAATTTTCTTTTTAAGGCAGTAGTTTCGTTTTTATTTCTTTAGTATTTTCCTTTCCGACTTGATTGGGCCATTCTCCACTCTAAACACTCTGAACCTCAATTTTTATCTTATTTGTACATATTTTTTATTTATTCAATAATAAAGTACATAGGTTAAATCTTAAAAAATGAGATAGAATAATAGTTTTATATAAAATTTTTATTATGGAATCAATTCTTGAAATTTAGCATTGTACTTTTTAAATTTTCTTGTTACAATCAACATATTAACATTTATTTCCTTAGCTGAAAAAATATCGCATTTCAATTTTCTTCTTTTTTTAAATATATCTATAAAATGTGCGTAGTTAAAAATGAAATTAAAAATTAAATTATTGCATTAAAATTATGCAAAAAGGAACAATCTTTTCGATCTTTCTTATTTATAACAATTTTTATGAGAGTGTGCAGTTAAATTTTATTTTCACAAAATATAGTTTAGCAACATAATAATACATTAGGTTAGCAATAATTTTGAAAATAAATTTTTAGGGTGACCCGGGGTAATTCACGATCACTCTGTTTCTGGGGTAAATAATGATCACTTAAGTTTTATTCAAAAAAAAAAACTTTTTTTTAAATTTTAGACATGGACAAGAATGCTTGTACACTTTACTAAAGTATAACTATATTTACTTAATAATAGTTTTTTGTTTTTATCTAACAAAATAAGTATATTTTAAACTGCTTTCTGTATTTTCCATTTCAAAGATGGGTTTCAAAATGTGCACATTTCTGCAAAGATATATAGATTTCCTTCTCTTAATAATAAATATTTTGAGTTACTTTCTTTATCTTTGATATAAAAATAGTGTAAGCTTTTGTTTAATTGTTTCACATCTACTGTAAACATTATAATTGATTATAGGAAACTATATCAAGTGTTGCCCCCTACAGATGGGGTAATTATTGATCACTGGGGTAATTCCTGATCATTGTCATTTCTTCTTTTAAATAGTATAAAAAATAGCTAATAAATAGCTAATTGTCTTTTCTTAGATAACAGCTCATATTTATTAAGTGGAACAACTCTAAAATATATTTTAACTGTAATCACAAAATTTGTTTTTAACTATATACACAAGACAAATTTGTTCCGATTTGCACCGTTTCTGGTTTGTCTTACCTTGCTTCTATCTTAATTTTATGTGTGTAAATTGTTTAGAATAGTTTTAAGTTTATAAATTAGCCTGATATAAATATGGTGAGAAATTATAAGCCTAAAAAGGATACTAAGCTTCTAGAAAGCAATATTAGTGAATTTCCTTTAATGATTGAAAATGAAAATTTCAGTGTGAGAGCTGCTGCTTGAGCTGTTGACATACCTTACTTAACTTTTCACTCTCACTTAATGAAGTTAAAAAATCCAGCAAAAGTAACCCATGTTAGAACTGTTTCTTATATTTCAGCAGAACATGAGAATGAGTTGGCTGCTTGCCTAAAATGTATGGCATGATGCAAAGTTTTATGGAAAATTTAAAGTGTTAATCTTTATTCCTGCTTTTAAATAAATTGTTTTATTAGCTGCTTAAACATATCTTTTTGGTTTATTTGTTTGATCTTGATGTCTTATTTGTTAATTACCATTATATAATTATTTTTAAACAGCTCCTTAACTATTAAAACTGCTGCTCAGTAATTACCCCAGAAGTGATCAGGAATTACCCCAGAAATGATCAAGAGAAGGGGTAATTCCTGATCACTAAAAATTTTAAATCCTTTAAATTCTAATTAGATTTTCAAACAAAAGAAGGTAGCATATGACTCATCTGATATAACCTCAAACTTCCAGTAAATATTAGAATTCTATCCTGAATAGTTTTTTGACAAAATAGATGTTTCCATTTTTTGATCGGGAATTACCCCACGTCACCCTAATTAATTGATTTTTACAATATTGAAGCCATAATAATTTCCATCGTATCCTTTTCCATGAATTTTTTTTTATACTAGTTTTTCGCCATTTCCTCAAAAATATTCAATATTTCTACTGCCCTCAATAAATTATTGAAGGATATTCTTCAAGAAATTCTGGAGAATAAAATTCCAAGAGGTTATACGCATCGGCTGTTCTAAATTTTCTATCTTTCTCAATCCATAATTTTTTTTTATTTCATCTTTTTCTATTACGTTTTTTATTTTTCTGTTTGTAACGATTTTTAAATTGTTGGCTCAATGCACATTTAAATTTGCTTTTATTTGTATAATTGTATCTATTTTATTTTTACAGTTAGCTGACATACTTTGCGGCAGGCTAATACTTTTGGTCTATTGATCTGATTTTTAGGTATTAGGACTTAATCTTTAGTGGTTCAAGGGAGAGACCTCGAATATGCCAATTAGTTTAAGCAGACAATATTTTAAATTACAAAGTAAGGCACAAAAATGTACTTATCTGAATAAATTTTCTGGCGGATTTTGATTCCCGACCCTCAAAATATAAGGCATAGCCGTAATCTGAGAAATATAGTCCTAATAATTTGGTCAAGAGAGCGATAGAAAGTTAGGATCTCACGATGTTAATGCTACTTTTTGCATTTTTCGTCATATCTTGAGAACTTTCTACTCGAATTGAAAAATTTTAGCACAAAATTATAAAATTTGTTTATCCAAAGATTATCTTATGCAAAAATGATTTTAATTCATTTTTTTATTAGTAATAGTTGAAGAAAGTTTGAATTCTAAGGTATACATTTTTTTTAAGGAATATAATTTTTTATTTTACAATAAAAAAGTTAAAAGAAATTAGTTAAATAGTTTCTGAAAAATAGATTTCAAAAAATCAGACTTTTGGAAGTCAGATTACTAAGTCAAAAGTAATTTTTTTTTCATGCACTACTCTCTATCCACAAATATCAAATATTAATTGCTAAAATATTCATGTTAAGGTAAATTTATGACAATATAAAAGCTAAAAAAATGCACCAATTTCTTTTAATTTTATTTTCTAGAAAAATTATTTCCTAATGTAATAATTTTTTAATGTGTCTTTGTCTAAGATGCCTAACCATCTTTAAGAATGTTGAAAATTAACAATAATTTTCAATACTATTCTTTTTTTTTTATACCCTTCTTAATTCATCCTTAAAGATAATTTACTCATTTTTTTCAAAGCAGCATGTAGAATTTTAATGAATTATTCGTTTCACTAGTTAACTGTTTATTCAATACCCTCTTTCTTTAATTTAAAAACTTCCGATTTTTTTCAGCAAAATCTGAAGGTTGAAAAGATGTGTTTTGTGTAATTTGAAAAAGACAGTCTATTGAATTATTTTAATCCAAAAGAAGAAAATAATCAAAATAAAAATAATAAATAAAAAAAATAGAAAAAAACCCATTACAATAAATATTTTTTACTAAACATTGATATACCAGGCTATAAAGTCATACATTTTATTTTCTCCAATCTTTACTTTTTTTTCTATTGATTATATTTTTGACATAACTTTATTGAAATTAAATACAACATTCAATTCTAAATCACTTAGTTGTTTATATATACCTATAAAATGAATATAATTCGTATAATGTTAGTTTGATGCATTTTGGTAGATTTTAATTTTTTATAAATTTTATCTGAATATCCCTCTCTTGAAATCTTAATCTCTTTTTTTTCCCAAACACACAAAGTTTAAATTCTAGAAATCTAATATATATATTTAAAATTTCGGTTTTAGTCTTACTTTACAGTAGCATCAAATAAATAAAAAGCAAAGTTGTGCAAGAATGCATAATTTGGCAAAACCAAATGTGAAACAGTAACATGGCATCGCGATGTATCGAAACATCGTGATGTTTGAGTGGCGATGCTGAAATCTTAACATCGCCCAGTCCTGGTCATCAGTAATTGGTAGGTTGTTTAGTTATAAATCTTAGTTCAAAAAATTATATTAAATATGAATAGAATATAAATTGATATCTCATTATTAAGTTTTTGCATATAAAATTTTTAAGAGTTTTCACTTTGCATTGCAATCATCTCTGCCATTGGTAAATCTTCAATAATAGTGCAGATTTGATTTTGCTATTTATTAATTTGATATTTTTGTTTTATAATAGTTGCCTTTGACTGAAGGTTGCAGGATGCCTGTTAGGATGAGGAACTTAGATGAGACTTGTAAGTTCAATTCATATGTTTGAAAACTCTGTTTATTGGGAATGTTATTTAAAATAATATGTTTATTATTATCACCAGATATTATGTATGGGTACTGTGAAAGGCTGTAAAATTTAGAAGACATTTTTCAATTCCATCGCATTTGCTCAAAAGAAAAAGACACCTACTTTTTACATGTTTCTTAAGTATTTTCACTACAGTTTAAAAAACTGGCATATTTATTTCGTTTGTCACGTTGAAAAATTATTACTGTCGTAAATTTGTGTGCTGGATGAAAAATCGGTTTTAAAAATCATGGAATTCTTGTTTTGTTTTTCTAAATTTTTCATATTTTGTGCTTTGTGGCATTGTTACAAAGTTTCTATAACATGTAGAATTTCTTAACAGTGGCTACTGAGAATAAATAGTGGGTGCGACGCCATATGAATTTATGTTTATATCCTCGCAAAATTTAATATGTCGAAAAGTTATTATTCAAATGTGTGGTTCAAAATTAGTGTGTAATATGAAGTGCCATTTTTAAAAAAATGAAGGTTTAAAAAACCACAGAGAGCTGCAAATGAAGCATTAAAAATGACCATGTGAATTTGTGATGGAATTTTCGGAAATCGAGCGTGTAAAATGTGATTACTCAAATTTGCATGTTGTAATTATATTTTATTATGTAATCATGATTTAAAAAAAAAAACAATGTTTTTATTATGGAATCTTTACGCATGATTTGTTTTTGTTACTGCTAAATTATAAAACAATATAACACTAATGTCCAACAAAAAAAAATGAGTAAACAAATCTGCCACGTTAGTAAAGAAGATTATAAAAAATTACATTTATAAAAAATAGCAAGTTTATATATTTAGTGAAGATCCTTTTGTGTCTAGAAGATTTAAAAATTTATGATTTTAAGAATGTTTATGTGGGGATAGTCACTTCGAAAATGTCAACCTTCATCTATGAAAAGGTACCCCGACATAGAATTGAGTTAACATGTCTTATATACTAGTGAATTGGAATTGTATTTTTGTAGTGGTAGAGGCACAACAGTTTAATTAAAAAAATGTTTCCTTATAAATCTAAGGAATTATTCTAAAAATATAGAAACCTCATTCTGTTTTTGTGTGCAAGTGAGATAGTTTCACCCATTACTTACCCTGTTATAAAAATCTTGAGAGAATCTTCCTTTGATCTCTAAGTTTCTTCATTAAAAAGGAAAAGTTGAAGTAAAAAAAAGAGGGATGAAAAAACAAACTAAGAAGTACTGACAAACTTAGCGTCTTGTGACAGTTATCCCAATATTCATGATGAAAAATAGTTTGCCCTTATTTGTCCTGATTTTTAGCTTTTTATCCTAATACAGGGTTTTTAAAAAGGGCTTAAAGGTGCTTATTTTTGATTTACACTTTTTAAAAGCCCTTAAAGGTACTTTTTTTTATTTGGGGTGTGTAAAAAGTGCTTAATTTTATAACTTTTGAAAAGAGATTTTTCTTTGCCATGTTAATTGTCTTTCTAAATTTCAAAAAGTGCATGATATCCGCAATTTTCTCTGCAATATTTATCGGAAATTAGTTATTTTATCATGACTAAGTGAAGTTTGTGAAAATGTTCTTGAATTTTATTGATCTTATGTTCATAAATTAAGAACTTTAAACGATAGAAAAAATAATTTTTATTACTGCTCAGATCCTAATTATGATTTTTTTTGGAAAAAGATTAAAAATATTTTTTGAGTGCTTAAAAAGTACTTAAAAGGTGCTTATTTTTTGCTGAAAAATCTGGCTACGCACTGTTTAAATTGCCATTCATGTGAGTGGTCTGAACTAAAATTCGTTTTTTTGAATTGATCTTGCAAAAAAGGCAATTTTGTAAGGAAAAACTAAAAGATTTTATTCCTATATCATTTCAGTTTGCAATCAACAGTTTGAAAAAAAAAGTATTTTGAATAATTTTCAAATGGAAATAAAATTTTTCCAAATATTTAAAAAAAAGAAGATATTTTAGTATGGAAATTCTTTTGCTTGCACTAGTTGCTGACTAGAATCCTCTTACATATCTGAGAAAAAGGATACAATGGTAGATTGTTGTCCTAAAAATTATGTGTATATAAAGAAACAGACATTTTTGCCAAAGAATTAAGCCTGAAGAATGACGGTTGCATACATCTTCCAACTTTTAAGTTTTTTACAAGCAATATTTTCTGAAATAATCAATTTCATGCTCTAACTATATTACTCTAAGCTTGAAAATTTTGATTTAAAATTATTTTAACCACAATGACATACAAAAATTAAAAGATATATTTATATGTAAGAACTCTAAGAAATATGTATAAAAGCCTGACAAAATTATTTAAACTTTTGGTAACTTTAATGCCTTTACTCAGCTTTTCAGCTACTACTGTGAAAAATCTTTAACAAAAATTGTAAAAAATTGGTGGCTATGCGGCTTGCTCTAAAAAGGCGGTTCTAAAATCAATATTAATTGAAACAAGTTAGGCTTTTCAAAAGTGACGACTGGGTGTAAAATTAGGCTCGTCAAATGAAAACTTTGTAGATATAAACTTTGTGAAATAGGGCTAACGATTTTGAAACTATAAGAAATCTTGTATGTAACGCAGACATTTTTCCTTGCAATTTATATTTAAAAATCAAAAAAATATTGTATTCGATTCACCTGATGCATCATTATTTAAAAGTCACACACTATCATTTTTATTGTACTACATGTGTACTTTATTGTACTATATTTTATTGTACTATATTATGTTAACTATTACACTTGTGTTTCTGACTAACTCTATTCAAACGTTTTAACAAATATTGGACAACTGGTATATTTTCTCTTTTTCCCAACAAAGATGAAGAGTACAGAAAATATTAGCTTTTAAGTCTAGGGAACCTTTTCAACCTGAATGGTAGACACAAAATAATTTATCTTTTAATCGGACCCTTCACAAATTTGCTTATCTTCATTATTGTTTTGTCAATCGAATAAACCCTTCCGGGGGGGGGGGGGAGAAAGACAGATGTAAACGAACTAAATTATGTCTTTGGCAGACGCTTCTTCCTTTCTTGGTCCGAAATGAATATTCTGCGTTCAGCAGTATAAGCTAAATACCAAATATTTGTATGCTGCATCTCTAATTTAGTAGCAGCAGCAATTGCTGTTTATCTTTGAGAATTTTAATTTTTTAAAATTATAATTTTACAGTGTTGACCATAATCTTGTATCTCTTTACAATTTAAAAACTCCTGGAAAAAGTTTTTTGCAATAACAGGCACAAATTAACAAAAGCAGGACCCTGGTTGAAAGAATGTGACTTTACATTTATTTTATACTCACAAATTACGAGTAATTTTTTCACAATTTTACAAAAACAGACCTTTCATGAAATGTCTGGACAGACCCCTGATAGCATTTCTAAAGAGTGCTTCAAGGTGCTTATTTCCGTTTTTTAAAAGCCCTTAAAGCTGCTTATTTTATTGTGTGTTTTTAAAAAGTGCTCAATTTTCCCTTTTCAAAAATGAGATTTTTTTTTCTTTTCCATGTCGAATTTCACCTCGTATTATGCAAAATCGTGGATTTCACATTGTTCTATTCAACGTTTTCACAGTTCAGTCAAACAAACTGCATCTAGGCGCACCGTCAGTCTGTAGTGTATGAAAGCGCCAATCATTGTATATATTTGATGAAATACTTGCTGGTTCGCATGTACGTCTACTGAGCTGGGTTTGATGAGATTCTTGCACTCTCGTGTGCAACTCAGCTGCATTTTGCAATATATTCTCAATTTCAGACTTCATTTTTCACCCTCTGAAATCGAGCTGAAAAATGTCTCGATCTATGGTGGCTAATATAATCAAGAAGTCTTTGAAAATTCTTTTGCATTTTGTTAATGTATATAATGCCTTAAAATATTTTTTTAGGTCTTAAAAAGTACTTAAAAGGTGCTTATTTTTTGTCATTAGAACGTTGAAAAAATAAAAATACCTATGACAAAAAGAATTATTTTATTACAGTGTTTAGTATAAGTATTTTTATACCTCTCTTTTTTCTTCTTCTGAGAATAAAAAGAAAAAAGAATGAAATTATTGTCTAACTGTATTTTATTTTGCAACAATCAAGTTATTGTAAACAGAAAGTATAATTTAAGTTGGTAAAACTAATTTATAATTTTTTTAACTTTAAACTCTAAATTTATAAATAACCTATATATTTAAAACACTCTATGAATAAATTCGGTGTTAAATAAGAAAGGAGAAAGCTTTCTTTTTCAGGCATGCAGCAATCTTAACCCATCATGAAGACATTAATAGACAGTGAAATTTTATGCTCTAAACAGACTAAATTGCTAAACTACTGTTGCATTATGATCTTGTTTTGTAATGTGCGAGAGGATGCCCCCTCGCCCTCATCTCAAATAATATGTTTTTGAATCTAAAATTTGTATGTATATATATAAAATGAAGGCAGTCTGCCTAGCAGGAAAACAGGCACAGGATTTCAAAAACGAGCAATTTAATTTTATTTAATAATTTTCAGATAAATGATCAGAGAGTGAGACACAATTTCAAATATGCTTCGATTTAGGGGGAAAAGGTAATCTTAGTAATTCTAGTTGGTTTATTAAATAGGTCTCGCAAGATTCCCGCAAAGAGTAAAGGGAAAAATGTCTTACTTTTAATTAATGCATGCTTGAGCGAAAAATAGATTTAAGGACGGGATGTGAATTTAAAAGTGTGAGAAAGTGTTTCAATTAGAATAATAAAATAAAAGGATTTACAGAAAAGGAATAACATAAAAAGCTCAATTGAAGCTTTTTATGTTACATATTTACCTAGTTATAAATTTTAGCATTCTAAGACTTTAAAGAAATTATGACAAATTCAGTAATAATGGCCAAGCTCATATACTCATTATAAATTCATTTAATGAAGTTAAATGTATTGGGCAATCGCGAAAGCTGACGTGTTTTGACTTGATTTCTGTGCCATGGTTATAAATTTTAGCATTCTAAGACTTTAAAGAAATTATGACGAATTCAGTAATAATGGCCAAGCTCATACTCATTATAAATTCAACTAATGAAGCTAAAAATATTGGGCTATCACGAAAATAGACCTGTCCTGACTTGATTTCTGTGCCATATTTTTAAGAAGTATCTTAATTATATTGCAATGCCGATTCTGATATTTGATTCGATTAGGCAAATTTTAAAAATTGATTTTGAAAAGCTGCTGATCACCTTTTTTCCGTGAAAATCAATCAAAATATCAATTTTTAGATTTTGATAATTTTATATAAAACAAACGTTTATCTTTCTAAATCCGTTTGAATTTTGTCTCTTATGTACAGTAGAACTTAAGTTATAGCATTTTTTGCAAAGCTCTGTCACGAAATATTGAAACCGGAAGTTGTTTTCTCTCAAGCGGAAGTCGAAGTTTTACCCCTTTTGGTTTCAGTTTCTGTTTGAAATTATCGTAAATGACGTATTACTGAATATACTTGATTTAAAATGAATTTTATTATTATGTATTTGGAATGGCAACAAAATTAGAGACTATTTTGAAACTTTGATCTGGCAAGTCAATGATCAGATCCTTGTTTATTTTTAAACTTGCGATAGCGTTTTGAATTAGTTACCTTTCAATTGCTTTTATTTTTGATAATTTCTTGTTAATTTTTATTTTATTGTTGTGTTATTTAGTTTTATTATCGTTATATTTTGTTTTATTGCCGTTATTTCTTGTTATTACTTTCCAATTCTGGGAAAATCTATCGCCAGAAAACGAAAACGTCGCTTCCAAGGAAATCACTTTTCATCACAAAAGTTGCAAACAAATCTTGAAATGTCTGTAAGTTTTACAAAAATAAATAAGCATTTGGATGTTTCTGATGTTGAAGAAAATAAAGTTAATCGCATAATAGATGTGCAAATTTTGAATGATTTGAATGGACAAAACCATTTACTGTCAAAATTTTTATTACTGCAGCATAAATTTTTTTTTTATTTACATGAATATTTTCAAGGTATGAATTTCAATTTTTATTTCATTCTTTTTCCTTGAAATTAATATACGTGCATATAACATTGAATATCATTAGGTATAATCATAGATATAATGTGAAATGTTTTTCAATTTGTTTTTGCGTTTCACTTTATCAAAGTGGCTTAGAACTTTTTTGAATGTGTTTTCATCATTTTTATTTTCATAGTAAAATACAGTTACTCAATAACTTTTTTAGTTATTTCTTGAATTTTTCAATGCACTCAAAAGGAATTTTAAAAAAGAAAAAAACCATACATGAATCAATGTAAAAGCCTTTTGTATGAATTATCGAAGCAATCAAAACAAGAAAAAAACTTATCGCTCAGATTTTCAAACACTGAAAAATGTTCTTTTTAAATGTTTCACCACAGTTCAGTGCTTGATTTAGTGTATCAAAATCATTTCAAGCACAAATGATATTAATAAATATTAACGTGCTTTGAAGTTATTCTGTAAAGTGTACTTATCTCAAATTTTGTAAATTTCTTCCATCTTTTACTCAAAATTTAAATATCGCATAAAATTTTTAAAAAAGTTAATTTTTACAAAATAACTATTTTTTTGGACAATAAAAATGTTATTATTTGGATAATCAAGCAGTTTAATCTAATATTTTACAATTATATATTAATAAAGTTCAAGTATAATGTTATTTTGTGTTTTTCTCAAAATGCATTTTTACGATTTTTCAACCATCGCAAAACACAAAATCTCAAAAACTTTTCATAAGATTTACCTCAAATTTTTTTTGTGCATTCGTATTAAATGGTTCTAGGGAATGAACCATGCTTTTGGTTCTAAATTGATTTTCTCACATTTTGTAGGAGTTATCTTAAAAAAAAAGTTTCTGATTTCTAGCATTTTTACCCGTTACTTTATTAAAATGGTTGCTAATTTTTAAAATATTGAATTACAGAGCTACAAGTGGTTCATTCCCGGGAGCAGTGGTTTCTAATTCTTTAACACTTTACAGAATTGGAAAATATCAATTTGTTTTGGACTTACGATGTTTTGCATATACATCAAATTTTGACACTTTTTAGGCACTTTTTGACTTATAAAATAAAAAATTCAAGCTAAAATAATAATTTTTGCTGTTTATTTTAAGTTTAAATAGCTCCTGCAATAAATAAACCAAAAAAAGTATAAGTCAATCAAACATTTCAACATTTTTGTGTCGAAGGTGATCAGATACCTTAATTGTGATTGATGTAAAAATCAAATTTTTTTTTTATAAATGTTTAACATTTACCTGCTGTAATTCACTGATACGAAAAATTTTATGAGCTCTTCAGAAAATTAATTATCATAGATCTAAAACCTAAAGTCTTTTCACTATGGAATGTTGTTTGAGCTGTAATAAAAATTGTGTCTGATCCTAAATTGGTTTTAATTTAATGTCACACAAATAAGGGCTTCTGGTGCTAAATGTAGAAAATTGTCTTGTGGTATTTTTATTCCTATAATCATTTTGATCCATTTTTTAAAAAGAAATAATTTGATCTAACAGAAAATAACACATAAATTTTTAATATGCAAGCACACAACTTGAAATGTTATTTATTTCATCTATTAAATGAAAATGCATGACTTTATTAAATGCTTATTATTTTTTTTATATATTACTATGGTCTTGCCTAGCTATTATTTTACAGTTTAAATTCATTTGTAAACCATAGAATACTCAAATTAAACATTGATAGAAGACAATTACTATTATTGTATTATGATTTGTTGCTCAATATTTATTATTAGAATTTATTCTAAACTGATTGCTGGTATTTAATTGTCTTAATGTAAAGTATAAATTTTTTTCTTTAAAGTATGAAAGTTTTTTTTAAAAATCAATCAATAACAATAAATTGAAAATTGGAAATTTTTCAAATCCACAGCTGCCAACTCGACTGAAAAAAAACATTAAAATGATTGATTTTGACATATTTCTCTCCGATCTTCTTGTATATTAAAGAGTTTTGTTGGCTTTAATAAATTCTAGAAACTTTCTTAAGATTTGAAAAATTTCAGGAAAAAATTCCACTAATTGTTTATGTGAGAATTTAAATAGTTAATACTAATAAATAAAGAAGTAAGACTTTAAAAGTTTAGAAGAAAAAAAAAACTGATATTTTTATTTAAAATATTTTTATAGAGAACTTAAATTTTTTTAATTAGTACAAGAATATTAAATTTTTGTTGTCATTAAATTTTTCTTTAAATTCTAATATTAATTTAATATCTTCCACATATCAAAATGCAAAATTGGGTATTTAAGAATCTGAGATTTCATTTTTTTAATTCAAAATTCTTTTTAATGTTAGTTACGAATTGGAAATATTGCAGGGAATGAAAATAAGCCTAATTTTTTACTTTTGTATTTTATTTTCCCTTTTTGATCTTAAAATATGTTATATTTTGTACAGTTTTTCCTTTCGCGTTGGCAGCTCTTTTATTGTGTGTCTTTAGAATCTTTTCTATTTGAACTATCTATTTCTCTTATAACTACAATCTTCCTTTATTACAGTTATTTGGTTCTTTATTGGTGGTTTTGTTCTAATTCTGCAACAAATGAAGGATTTAAAATTATTCAACTATTAATAATGTTTGTTTATTATACATAGCAAGCACATTTATAATTGTTGGTTAAAGCATGCTTCTGTTTATTTTATTTTGCTTTTATTACTTATTCGTCTATAAGGAAAAGAAAAATAATTCTCATTTTTTATAACAGGTCTACTTGTTCTACTAAAGCAGGGTGCGTAGTGATTTTAAAAAGTGCTTAAAGGTGCTTATTTTTGATTATCGTTTTTCAAAAGTGTTTTTAAAGAGTGCTTAATTATCCCATTTCAAAAATGAGATTTTTTTTTTTTTTTACCATATTCAATGTTCTATTCAACGTTTTCACAAATCATTCAAACACAATGTATTTCGGCGTACCATCGGTCCATAACGTATGAAAGCGCATATTATTTTATATATATTTGATGAAATGCTTGCGAGTTCACATGTGCCTATGCTGAGCTGGATTCAGTGGGAATTATTCTTGCACTGACATGTGCAACTCGGCTGCATTTTGAAAGAGATTCTCAATTTTCGGCTTCATTTTCCTTCCTCTGAAATCAAACCGAAAAATCTCTCTTTTTTATGGTGCCTAATGTAATCAAGAAAAAGAGTTCTCTGTCAGAAACTGGTTATTTTATCATGATCATGTAAAGTCTTCGAAAATTATTTTGCACTTTGTTAATGTACATAATGCTTAAAAATATTTAATTTTTTAAGTGCTTTAAAAGTACTTAAAAGGCGTTATTTTTTGTGGAAAGATTTGGCTACGCACCCTGTAATTGAATTGTTTAATACATTCTGTAGAATTTTACTAATATATATTTTTTTTTAAATTCGTGAAAACTAGAGTGATTAAGTTGATTACAATTTAATGTTCATTCTAGTTCATTTTCTTATTAAAAGATATTTGGGATCATCATCTTTAAATATTTTTCCATGTTTTTTATAATTATTTTTTTAAAGATTTTTTTTCTCTAAATTTTAATGACATTTTCTTGAACTTGTACAGCTGCTGAAGGTGCACCTCGGGAAATTCAACTGGCAGAATATGGTAATTCTTCTTTGTGTTACCATCCCTCCTGTAATGCTTTAATTTTAATAATATTTTATCCTCGTTGCAAAAGGTCATTTTGTGCATGCTGTTTTCGTTCTTAAATGAAATTTTAAAATAGCCTCTCTTTTCCATTTTATGATTTGAAAAGCCATGGTTATCAAAATTAACCTTTTATTTTCTTGGGCATTAACACTCTCCTCTTCATATTTTAGCATGGATTTTTTTATTTTTTTATCTATTACATATTTTTTTTTAATATTAAAATTCTTTCCTAATTCAAATTTGTTGTATGATTGATTATATACATCTTGTGTGAATGTATCTATATTATAAATATCTACATCAGGGTTGTTGAAATTTATCCAGGCTAAAAAGAGTTGCTCAGTTTTTTTTTTTTTTCACTTTAAACTAAATTTTTTGAAAAAAAAAACTGGCTAAAATTTAACACAGGGTGCGTAGCGTTTTCAAAAAATGCTTAAAGGTACTTATTTTCAATTTACGTTTTTTAAAAGTCCTTAAAGGTGCTTTTTTTATTCAGGGTTTGTGAAAAGTTCTTAATTTTCTATCTTTTAAAAAGGTTTTTTCTTTGCAGTGTCGATTGTTGTTCTAAATTACAAATAAATGCACGAATTTTAGAATTTTCTCTGCAAGAGACGGGATAGCCTTGTTGATAGGGCACTGGGCCCTTGTCCAAGAGGTTCTTCTCCTCCGAACGAAAATTCCTTGTGTAGTAAAAGGGGGCTGATGCACGTTAAATCTGTGAAGTCACAAAGTCCTCCATGTTCCCATAACAAATCAAACCTCTGGGGTACTGATCCAGGAGTATTCTTGTCTTCTGGATTGGTTCAAAATTACAAGGCTCCAGAGGTGAACATAAGTAGTCGTAAACCTAAAAATTGGATCGACTGCTGAACGACGGTTATAAAAAAATAATAAAAAAATTTCTACAATACTTATCAGAAACTAGTTATTTTATCATGATTATGTAAAGGTTTTTTAAAATATTTTAATGTTTTTTATGTTGATTTTTATTTTTGTTTATAATTTAAGAACTTTAAACGGTAGAAAAAAATAATTTTCATTACTGCCACAGATCCTAATTATGATTTTTTTTTTCGGAAAGTGATTAAAAATAATTTTTGAGTGTTTAAAAAATACTTAAAAGCAAGGTTTGTGATTTTTTTGATTTAAAAAAAAAAATAAAATAAAAATAATCGGATTTTTTTTACTTAAATCAGATTTTTTTGATTTTTATTCAAATACAGTATAAGAACTTTAATTTTTGATTAAAAAATATATATATGTATATAAATATATAACTTTAATTTTTGATTAAAAAATATATATAAATGTTTAATCAAAATAAAATTTATATTAAAACTATATTATAACAATATTTTAGAAGCTCTAACTTACTAAAATAATTTTTCATTATAATACATAGCTTTGAATGCATAGCAACTATTTTGAAATAAATGCATGAATTAAATTTAAAGACTAAATAGAGAATTTAAAGAATATTTCAGGGGTCTGTCTAGGTTTTTCTGAGGGGTACCTATTTTGTGAAAATTTAGACATAATTTATGAAAATTAAATATTATATTAAAAAATTAACACAAAAATATGGTAAAAATAAAAATTTATCTTTTCCTACGAGACTCAAAAATAAAATTTTAAGAAAAAGTATTTTGTGAAACTACAGTTTTTCCTAAAGTTGAATTGTGAAGGTACCGTTAAACGGTTTTAACGGTGAAAATTAAATATTATATTAAAAAATTAACACAAAAATATGGTAAAAATAAAAATTTATCATTTCCTACGACACTCAAAAATAAAATTTTAAGAAAAAGTATTTTGTGAAGGTACCGCTAAACGGTTTTGAACTTGGCTTGGACAGATCCCCGTTCTTTAACTATTAAAACAAATTTTCAATTAGCAAACCATAATTTTAATTTAAAATTGTGATTTTTTTTCTTGATTTTTAAAATGACAAAATGTATAACAGATTGTGTTTATAAATGTATTCATTCATCAAAAAATAAATAAATATTTAATCTATATATTTTTATATTAAAATATTCATTTTTAATCTTACATCAAAATAGATAAGTCAAAATTTTTTTTAAAAAAATATATGTTCTCATTGAACATTTTTTTTCCACAGAATTTCTTTATAGAAAATCTAATAATGTCAAAGATACTGTAAACATATTATGAGAAAAAAATACCAGTTATCAGTAAATAATCCCACTGCTTCAAATAGACTTTGAAAGAGTTTTAAAGGCATATGGAGTATATTTTTTGGCATTATTAGAGTAATTTCTTTTTAATATAACCTCAAGTTTTAGAATTGTAAATTTTCCACTAATAAAATATAATGTAGATTTTAATACCAGCTTTTTCAATCAAAACGTTGAGTGTTAATTATCATTATTTGCCTTTTTTTTAAAAAAAAAAAAATTATGTTTATTAATTTTTTCATGTTTATTAATTACTTTTTACAGCTATGCAAGTCTATATTAAGACTGCATTAAATGTTTACTTTAATCTGTACTTTCAATCTCAAGTATCAAAAGAAATGTAAAAAAATGTAATTTCAAATGTGTTGGAATTTAACACACATCAAGAAAGAAAGTAATTTTGTAAACTAAAATTAATTAATGCAGCAATTTATTTAAAATAAATTTTAAAACTAAGAAAAGAAAATAATTAAAGTATCAATAATTTGAAACACTGTTTCTTAACCTTTAAAAGTCAATACGTATATATAAAAAAAATCAGTTGATTTAAATCAATGATATTTTTAAAAAAATCATTTGATTTAAATCATGATTTAAATCTTGATTTAAATCAAGCTGATTTAAATCAATAAACCCTGTTTAAAAGGTGCTTATTTTTTGTTGAAAAATCTGGCTACGCACCCTGTAAAAAATAGTAAGTTTTCATTAATATTTTTAAAAATATTTTTTAAATTAAAATAACATGTTGCAATTAATTACAGTATTATTATTGCATGTTTTGAGAAATATTGAGCAACAATCTTTTGTACGTGTGGAGCAGTTTGGAGCTACAGTTTTTAATTTTTGGATTTTGAATTCTACTAGGAATTACAAACATTAAATTTTTACTATCCAAAAATATTATTTTGAACAATCATTGATTGATTCATAGCAATTTTCTGGAAATTTTAATATTTGAGTAATATTTAAAGCACCGGTGAATGAAATTTTAAAGGAATTTAGTAAATTTTTTTCTGTTTGTGCTAATATAGTGAATTGAATTAGGACAGTAATCACATCACTATAATCAATATTTTATTTAGAATTTTTTTTTTAATGGGACTGAAGAAAGTTTTGTAACTTAACTTCAAATTTGAAAAAATAATTAAAATATAAGAAAGTTATTTTGTGTTCAAAAATACAGGGTTGCCACTGTTTTCGGCCCGAGGCGACTTTGGCAACTTAAGAAGCAACTATTTTCAAGAAAAGGAGACTATCGGTAGACTTTTCTGTTTGATATATTTTAGTATTAATAGGGTTGACAACCTGCGGCCCGCAAAAGCTTCTGTAAACAATGATTTTTTTTTCTTAAAAAATAAGAAATGTTGAATTTTTTCCAATTCTTCATTTTTTTAATGCGCTCAATTTGCTCAGAATCCATTTTAAGTCTATTTTGTTTCTTGACCGCCTTTTCAACGGTTATTGTTATGAAATTCTGCTTGAATTTTAAAAAACCCTATTTTTAATACAATATTACGATGCATGAATTTTGAATTTGAGTAATCACTTTTCACAATATATTTACATGTATATTTGTTAAATCAATTGTTGATAAAATGGAAATTTTTTAAGAAAAATTATTGTTTTTTTTAATGAATTCTAGTAAATTCTAGTAGTCTTTTTGAATCAAAATTCAACGCTAGAACACTAACATTTATATAAAAATTATAATATTACTAACTAAATATAATATTACCAACATTACTAAATAGATCATCGTGTATGATAATAAAGTCATTTATAAAATTTTAGTCTTATTATTGAAAATTTTTTGCTCTTATTCATGGCAACTATTTTCATGCTTTAGGCTACTAAAAGCAACTATTTTGTTCATTTTTTTTTTCTGTGACAACCCTGAAAATATCTCCGATAGAATAATGAATCTGATCAATATAACAACTTTCAACTATTACAAATATAATTTTGTTTTTAATTTGATAAATTATTTTTTATTAAAAAAAAAAAAGGATTACATGAACACTGTAAAACATAAGTTTTCTTTTGACGCATTTATAAAATAAATTTGCATTTTTACTGATATTTTTACTTAATCTTATACTTAAAAAATTCTTCCAACGAGATTAATTACAAAAGTTGAAGGTTAATTGTGTAAAAATAATCATTAAAATAGAGTGTTTGTATGTGCGTCTGTAGGACGTTTCAAGTATGACATTGGCATTTAAAGATGAAATTTTAAATGAATGTAGACTAGAACCCGCCCTGATGCAAGTCAAGACTGATTTTTTAATTTCTTCTTAGTTTTTTAACGGAAATATTTTCCTGGGATTTTATTGCATTAAAACTCATCACCTTTAAAAAAAAGTTTTAACAACAGTACTTTCCATTTAAAGTATACTTTTTCCTTCAAAGTTTAATTCCTCATATTTTCTTAGAATGGTGTTTTGTAAAATAATACTTTTTTCCTCTTATCTCTTTTAAGTTATGACACTTAAGAATCTATAATAGATATAAAGAAAAAATTCTGATACAATACTCTCATTTAAAAAAAAAAATATTTGTGACGCACGCAAGAAGGAATAATGCTTTAAAAGGCTGTCCTTCAAGCTCTTCTCTTATTCATTTTCAATGTTATAATTTTATGTGTAAATTTATCTTTTTTTTAGTTGAAAATGTATGTAGCATGATAGTGTAACACTGGATAATGTTTTGCTCTATACAAATTTCCTTTATGGTTAAGATTTATAAAATAAATAGTTGATACTAGTATACAAGATAAGCCAACCGGCCTGTGTAGGGGGCATGGAACTGTCCTTGCATCAGAAAGGTTCTGGGTTCAAATACCGGGCAATGCATAGATGTTTCCTTCTTTCTATCTGTGTTCTATGTTCTTTCTGTGTGAATGTGACCCGCCCTATAAACGGGTTTTTTCTTTTTCTTTTGTTGCTAATTACTAAATGTTAGCATGTTTTTTTGTTAGTTTGTATTATTTTGTTACTTACTAATCGATAGCTTTTTTTCTTTTGTAAGTTATTAATCTTTAGCTTGTTTTCCTTTTTTAATTATTAATAGTCATTAAATTCTTTACGTTTTTTTTATTTTAACATTTTAAGAATGTCAGAGACAGGACTATCACCGACAAAGATGTTTACGCCATCAAAGTGTGGAAAAATTATAAAAAGTGGTGCTCGTAGAAACATTTTAAATGTTTATTCACAACTACGAAAAGAAAGTCCAAATGAAAGCATCACTCAAATATGCGACAAAGTTGCTACACTTACTGGTTGTTCAAAAAGAACTGTTTATCGTTTGAAGAATGAAAAAAAAGACATATAGTCCTTTAAGTACACCTGGAAAAAAAAGACCTGGAGCTGTAGGTAAACGGACAAGACTCGTGAAATACGATGATTTTACTTTGTGCTGCATTCGCAGAAAAATTCATGCTTTTTTTCGTCGAAATGAAGTTCCTACTTTGGACAAGGTTTTAAAGGACGATAAGGACATTTTTGAAAAGAACATTAGCCGCACAACTCTTTATCGGATTCTCAAAGACTTGGGATTTTCTTTCGAGAAAAGAAAAAGACAATCTTCTCTTATAGAGAGGAACGATATCATTTTGTGGCGGCGAAATTATTTGCGTCGCATTAAAGATTGCAAGAAGAAAAATGTTCCAGTTTATTACCTGGATGAAACCTGGGTTAATGAAGGCCATTTCCCCAGTAAAACATGGCAAGATACTACGATCAAAACGAGCTACGAAGCTACATCATCAAATTTGACTGTTGGCTTAGCTGAACCCAAAGGCAAAGGAAGAAGACTTATCATCACTCATATTGGAAGTGAAGAAGGATTTGTTTCAGATGCTGCTGATATATTCGTAGGAAAAAAAGTGGTGATTACCACGAAGAAATGGACGGTAATCATTTCGAAAATTGGTTCAAAAAAGTTTTACCGAAACTGAGACAGAAAAGTGTGATTGTTATGGATAATGCTTCCTACCACTCAGTCAAAGTGGAGAGAATTCCTACTAGTTCATGGAAAAAATCCTCGATTCAAGAGTGGCTGGCTATCAAGTAAAAATATTAGATGGGATTTAGATATGATTAAAGTAGAGCTTTTGCAAAAGGTGGCAGAAAATAAGCACCTGTTTGACAAATACCGAGTAGAAGATATTGCTGAAAGTTATGGACATACAGTTTTAAGGCTGCCTCCATATCACTGTGAACTCAATCCAATTGAATTGATATGGAGTCAAATAAAAGGATATGTTGCTCGAGAAAATAAGACTTTTAAATTAAATGACGTGAAAACTCTTGTTGTACAAGCTATGAACAACGTGACAACTCAAAATTGGGTAAACTGTATAAATCATGTTAATTCAGTGGAGGATGAATTGTGGGAAATAGATGGACTTATGGAGGACGTTTTTGAAAACCAAAACTTTATAATTTCGCTAAACAGTGATTCTAGTGACTTTGAAACAAGTGTTGAAGAGATGTAATTAATTGTTTTAAAGAAAATTCAGATTGCATGCAACATAAGCCTATTTTTCATTATTTTAGGAGTAAGTAAATCTTAAATCAAATGTTTTGAATAAATTTTCTCTTATGAAAGTTCTCCGAATTCTGTCATATTATTTTTGTATTAAATTGTATTAAATACTCCAAAAATGCCATAAGACTAAAATTTTCTTTACAATGATTCATGAACAGGGTTCGTAATTTGTTGATTTTTTTTTTTTTTAAATTAAAAAAATCTGATTTGTTTTGCTTTAAATCGGATTTTTTTGATTTTTATTCAAATACACTGTAAGAACTTTGATTTATGAATAAAAAAACATTATTATAATTGTTTAATCAAAATTAAATTAATATTAAAACTATATTATAAGAATATTTTAGAAACTAACTACTTAAAACAATTTTTTATTACAAAACATAACTCTGAATGCATAGTAACCATTTTGAAACAAATGCATAATTGAAATTTAAAGATATGATAGATTACATACATGATTACATAGATGAAATAGAGAATTTAAAAATACTTTAACTTTTAAAACAAAGTTTCAATTACCAAAACATAATTTTAACTTAAAATTATGGTTTGGTAATTGAAATTAAATTATAAAAGTATCAATAATGTAAAACACTGTTTTTTAATTTTTTAAATCAATATATATAAAATCAGTTGATTTAAATCAATAATTTCTTTAAAAAAATCATTTGATTTAAATCATGATTCAAATCGTGATTTAAATCAACAAACCCTGTTCATAAATGGAAAAAAAAATAACAAATTTAAACCAGTATAGTAAAATTGTATTTGATTATTTATTTTTCTAAATATTAACCTCATATGTACAGTATTTAATAAAAATTTTTCCCCCTTCAGAATGAATAAAAAAAAAAAAAAAAAAGAAATAGACAGGTGAATATTATTAAACTGATGACAGTTGAGCATATTTGCCGTGTAGCTAATTTAACATATGATTTTATTATTATTTTTTACGACAAAAGTTAAAATTGTTTTTGCTTTATTCAATCTCCTAAAAGATTCAAATTTTTTGTCTTTTGCGCCATATGTAGCTCTGAAGTATAATTCGCTTTCTGTAGGAGCTTTAATAATGTGATGGCGGAAATTTAAGATTTTTAGTGCTGTTTAATTAAAGGGATTTTTGAATATTATCTGAAATACAAATTCCATAATATAAGTGTAAGTATCGGAATTGAAATAATTTCAAAAAAAGATACATAATATGAAAAAAAAAATTTTTTTAACGTCGAAAGGTCAATTTAAACCAGTCAATATTTTAATTATTATTTTTGAAATACAAAGCCGAAAAAGCTCAGAAATTCTTTCTCTTATGTAAAAAACATTAGGATATTTCAGTATCTGACAAAATATTTCCAGACTAATTCTACTATACTTAAATAACTAATTATATGGATTTAACTCTTAAGCCACCCGCAAAGATCCCGAAAGGCAACGGAAGATTCTGGCATTTTAAAATATGTATTTTCTTTCGAAAAAATGCGCCTAACCACCCAAGTAGAATTTCTCCTGATAAGAAATTGTGGATTGAATTAAATTCAGGACGACCCCACAAAAAGTTTGCAGAAGGAACTGTCAACTGTTAAAATATTAAATGAATAACATGATAACCACCAGGACAGGTCAATGAGCTCCTGTTAAGTCTAAGATGGTGGGATATGGCAGCTGAAAATATGGGGGGGGGGGCGTACATGCAGTACGCGCTTCCTGTGTGGATAATACTAAAAATCCAAGTTCTTTTGTTTCTAAGAAGCAAATATATTTCAGAAAAAAAAAGTTTGAATTTTATATATATATATATATATATATATATATATATATATATATATATATAAAAGAACAGTAAATATTAAAAGACATAGGCATGATATTTTTCATGATCAATGATCCCCTGCATATGCTTTTCTTGCCTATGCTACCTATGCCTGCCTTGGCTTTTTCTTCCCCCACAAAACACCAATGTGGGATAAATTAATACAAAAGCTATATGCTACGAAAAGTAAGCATATAAAAATAAATATTTGAAACAACGTATTTATGCGCATCTATGCATTTCCTTTTTTTACTTAGATTTCAGCAAAAAAAAAAACTTTTCAAATATATATTTTTTTCTATTGTTTACAATTAGTTTAGTTTAGTTAAGAAAATCATAATAAGAAAATCTGCTTTTTAAATACTAATTAAGAAATTAACTTACAACTAGTATCTAAAATAATAATTATTAGAAATGCTCTAAAAAATCATGTTCTTTTCTGTATTATGTTCAAAATTTTAGTACGATTCTCGGTTTAAAAAAAAAAAAAAACATCGGCATTTTGCTTTCTTAAGCGCCAATACTGGCCACTTTCTCTCCTTTTTTTGCTACCTCATCCCTCAACCGACTTAAAGGGTAACCCAGTTTCCATGACAACGTCTGTAATCCGGTTTGCCTACCCTTTTCTCCAGTGCCAACTTAGGGTGGAATGAAGTATAGTGTGACATTGGCGACGCTGCTCCACCGACGGGGCTTCGCCCCAGGTGCCCACTGGGTAACGAAAAGAGAGTTAGCAGTTCTGGCACTTTCTATGGCCAATGGACAATAGTTCCAAATGCCCGCCATTAAAAAAAAAGAAAGAAAAAAAGCATACAAGATAAAAGTGTATCAATTGCTATTTTAATTATGTTTGTTTATGAAATTAAAATTTGTTTTGTGTTGTTTAAGTATTTCAAAAGGTAATTTTCTATTTAATGAATTTTCCATGCAACGAACTTATTATCAGGATTTAGGGACTTCGTTAAATAGAGGGCCGACTGTAGTAAAGTATAAAAATAAGTTTAAAAAATTGCCCTATAACTTAAGTGGCGCCATCTCTTTACCTAAACAGTAATTTTATTCATACGTTTATTGGCTGTTTCTGTATAATTTATATCTTATGTCTAAAATTTATCAAAATACTTATATAAGTTTCTTAAAATAATCTTTCAAAATTTAATTGAGCATTTTTTATAATCTTAACTGTTTTAAAGTAAATAGATTAAAATTTTTAAGTGTAGGAAATTTGAAAAAATTAGTGTAAAAAGTTTAATTTGGTTGTTGTCTCTATATTCCAATTTTGTGTGCGGTTGAGCTCGATTTTAAAAATAAGTAAAAAACTTCGTATGTATCTTAATAGTTTTCAATTTATCAATAGCTGAAAAAATTGCTTGCTAATATTACTAAAAATTCCTAACTCTTAATTTTATTTTTTTAAAAATATTTATCATCAACCAGACTTTTTTAAATATTTAATCACAAAATTTTTAATGCTGCATCTCATTTAATTCTAACAGAGGATTGAGGAAGGAAACGCGATAGTTTTTCTTCCTAAATAAATATTAAATATATATATTTTAGCATTTTGATTAGAAGTTACTCAAGATTTTAATTTGTTGTATGATGTTGTATCTTAAAAACTGATTTTAACTGTTAAAAATTCAAAAATCTAGGATGCAGATAAATAATGAGTAAATCAAGTGAAGAAAAGGGACATAGATATAATTTCAGGGCATAAGTTAAATCATATTAAACTAAATATAAAATTTAATATTTTTTTTAAAAATATATATTTTACCTCAAAGTGTATTGGCAATCCTGATGCTTAAACTCTATTAGTTACATGGTGCATATCGTTTTTAAAAAGTGCTTTAAGATACTTTTTTTTGTTTTTTAAAAGCCCTTAAAGGTGCTTTTTTTATTGAGTGTTTTTAAAAAGTGCTTAATTTTCCCTTTTCCAAAAAGAATTTTTTTTCTTTGCTATGTCGATTTTCGGCTCGTAATATGCAAAAATGTACTTTTCACATTGTTCTATTCAACGTTTTACAATTCATTCAAACACAATGCGTTTCGGCATCCCTAGCGTATGACAGCACCACTCATTTTACGTGTTTGATGAAATACTTGCGAGTCCGTATGTGTATATTCTTGCACTATCATGTGCAACTCTGCTGCATTTTGCAAGATATTCTCAATTTCAGGCTTTATTTTTCACCCTCTGAAATCGAGCTGAAAAATGTCTCGATCTATGGTGGCTAATATAATCAAAAAAAGAGTTCTTTGTCAGAAACTAGTTATTCTGTCATGATCATGTAAAGTCTTTGAAAATTATTTTGCATTTTGTTAATGTATATAGTGCCTTAAAATATTTTTTTAGATCTTAAAAAGTACTTAAAAGATAGTTATTTTTTCTTGAAAGATTGGGCTACGAACCCTGAGTGCCTCTCATTCTAGTTGCCATTCAGATAAATTCTGAACATATACTTATGAAATATTTTAAAAATATTGATTGAGAGCTGCTCAGGGTAATAGAATCCCCCAATGAAACCAATGATCCGCATCATAGATACGCATGAAACCAAATTTAAAGTTTGAATTGTTCCAATTTTTATTTAAGATAAAAAAAGTTTTTATTTGTAGAGATAAATATAAAGTTTATGTGAGGTTCATTATTTATTTATATAATTCTATGTAATCAAAACATTCAATTTATAAATTTTCTATGATAATGAAATATGACTTTTAAACAACTTAATTCTAGATAATGTAATACTTTTTACCTTGTTTTATAAATGTAAGAAAATTTGTAATACGAGTTTATATCTGTTATTAACTACTTCAAACAATATAATTTCAAGATTAAAAAATAACAATATTCAGTGTTTGCATTACAGAAAAAAAAAAAAAAAAAATGGAATTCTTACCCTTCCTCAAAAACAGGGTGAGATTTCAAAAAGTTCAAGTGAGATTTCTAAAAATTAAAAATACACAAATAGACTCTGAAAAAATTATTTCTTTAACTATAATACAGTGCAACCTCGAAAATCCGAACTCCGTAATCGATCATTTAGATAACATAATATTAGCAATTAAAACTAAAAATATAGGCTTAAAACGAGAGCTGAATTTCAACTTATAACTGAAACAGATGCTTCTAGATTAGACTGTATCAGCTGATACTAATCCTTTTTTTTTTTTTTTGTTGTTGGGGGATGAAAGAACTTGTCCCCACCTCCTATGCTTCAAGGTTAAGAAAGAACCAATTTTCTTTCTTCACAAAGGGGTAAAACAAGGTGGTAGAAGAATTCCTCCTCCTGCAGGTCTTATCTATGGAAAAATATAGCAGGGAATCCCCTCTATATTGAAGAATAAAGAGGGGAATCCCCTCTATATTGAAGAATAAAGAGGGGAATCCCCTCTATATTGAAGAATAAAGAGGGGAATCCCCTCTATATTGAAGAATAAAGAGGGGAATCCCCTCTATATTGAAGAATAAAGAGGGGAATCCCCTCTATATTGAAAAACATAGAAGGGAATCCCCTCTGTATTCTTTGTTATCTATACAGAGCTGATAAGAACAACTGGAATTTCCTTATCAGCTATGAGCTTTCATTCACTCCCCAGCCCTTCCTCTTCATCTACTGCTTCATTGTTGGAGTAAAGTAGCAGTTTTGCACTCTTATATTTAATTTTTATTTCAATCTTTTTTTTTCTTTGTTTGAAATTTTTTTCTGACGAACTGGACGTAAGAGCCGGATTTTTGAGGTCGTACCGTATTCAACGTCTTCTATTTTTTTAAGCATTGAATATTTTTGCTGTATCATCATATGGAAAATATTCTATATCTACTTTTCCATAAGCTTCCATATTCTATATCTACTTTTCCTAAGTTGCTCTAATGCTTATCAGTCAATCTGTTACGATATCATGTACGATCTTGTCTTAATTCGGTTTTGGGTGCTAAAAGAACTTCAACAGATGCTGAACTATTCGTAATCACTAATTAAATTTGCAGCATTGTGCACACACTTTCCCAACCTCTACATCTGACCCCAAACGCATGTTGAAAATAATGAAAGATGAAGGTAGAAAAGTGAAACGGATTTTATTCAAAATGGTACGAGACAAAAAGTTTTCCAAAATGCGCGAGATAATAGAGTGCGCGAATTTCGCGCGGTTATCATTTTTTAATGCGAGGAAAGAAAAAAATATGCGAGATTCTCGCGTTCTCGCGCTGTAGTGAAAACACTGATATTAGTAAGTTTTTGTGCAATGGTTTTATTCATGTTAAAAAGTAAAAAACCTGCCAACTTTATGGGAGATCAAAATAATACATTAATTCCAAACAATGAAAAAAAATCACTCTTACTTAAATACTCTAAAATACATTGTAATATGTTTATAGTAGGTCTTGTCCCCGTGGCAGAATCGCAGTGACATGGCGACATTGTCTCAGAACGTTACAGAGCTCTTGCAGAAAGATGTTTCATTTGAAAAGTTAAAAAAAAAAAAACTTTACTTTTCTTCAGAAATTTGCACTTAATATTTGAATCATGCATTTAGATAATCACTTTTTGACGCATTCAATTTATTTATTCTTACGCATTTGAGAAGTCCGTTTCGCGTGATTTCATCGTCGATCTTTCTTTTGGCAAGTACTACTACGGATTTTAGTAATTTTTTTATTGTGATGATTATTTACAGAATGCAAAGGATATAATTTGTGGATTCCCCCAACACAATGCGAGAATATCCCCCATAATATTAGAATAAAAAATTATGTGTTCAATTAAATATAATTATAACTTTTTTTGTAAACACAGTTATTTTAAATTAGTTTATATATGTTTGTTATTATTAAAAGTATCTCGCAGAAGGATATTAGTGCTAGTGAATTTTATCGCAGAAAACTCGAAAAAATTCTGCCGCAGCGGGTCTTGTTTCCACTACAATATATTTTGGCACTTCAAATCCTAATTTTTCATAAATTCAGTATTAAATGAGTTTTTACTCATAGTTTTGTGAAATAAAATTTCAGGACTTAAATAGTCTGTATTCTCATCTCTAATATTTTCATAACTTTTCTATATTTTGCTATTTTAACTCATGTTTAACTTTTTGTAATTTTTATCCTATTCAAGAGACAAAGCAGTGCCTTATTTGTTGAAATATTTGCCAATTTCAGGAATTTACTCATAATCCGTACATTCAATGAAGATGTTTTAATTTACTTTTTCTGATATTTAGTTGCAAACATTCAAATAGAAAGAAACAAAATAAAAGCAAATATGCATTGCTGTTTTAAAAGATTGCACTGTAAAATATTGTCTTCCAGAAATAGCCATTTTAACAAAGAGAGTCTTGGCAGTTATTTATTGAAAGCTGTTTTACATAAAGATGACATCTCAAACACATAAAATGTTATTTTTCATTATTTTAAAATTTAATTAGAGGTTTTTCGGTTACTTCATATAGTGGAATGGCTGGGGAAGGGGGCAATAGATCTGGGCATCCAATTGAAGAAGAGATCAAACTAGTAGCTTGCCCTAAACATCCACACTCCTCTGCCCTCTACTTACTCCAAATTATTTGTTCCAAATAAAATGTGTCAAACTCAGTTAAAACTGTCTGTATATGAAATATTACAGGAATAAACTCAAGAAACTCAAGCGAAAATATATACTTATTAATATAAGAAGTTTGTTTGCTTAAAAAAATAGGACAGCCTAAAAGTGTGCATGTTTTGAGCATTCTAGAATAAGTGTCTATTCTCAAGACTAGCTAGATGTGAATCTGGAAAACAAAAGAGATTTAAAACAGAAAACGTAAATTAGCCAATGAAAAATAAAGGTAAAGTTTTATTTTTGTTTTCCTCTTTCACTGCTGGTGAGCCTTGAGAATATGCACCCTGGAAACATACCATTTTTTACCACCTCTGAAGCAAATGACATTTTTGTGTTATCAAGTAAGTTCATGATGCGTAGGATTTTTAAACGCCCTTTTACGTGCTTTTTTTCATTGGGTGTTTTTAAAAAGTGCTTCATTTCCCTTTTTCGAAAATTAGAATTTTTTCTTTACCATGTCGATTTTTGCCATGTAATACGAAAAAGCGTGGTTTTCACATTGTTCAAGGTTTTCACAATTCATTCAACCGCAATCTATTTTGTCCTACCTTCAGTCCGAAGCGTATGAAAGCGTCTATCATTTTACATGTTTGATGAAACACTTGCAAGTCTGCACGTGTGTCTATTGAGCTGGGATCTGTGAGATTATTGCACTTTCAATTGCAACTCTGCTGCATTTTGCTAGATATTCTCAATTTCAGGCTTCATTTTCCACCCTCTGCAGAGGTCTGCCTAGATTTTTCGGAGAGGTACCTATTTTGTGAAAATTTAGACATAATTTGTGAAAATTGAAAACTATATTAAGAAATAACCACAAAAATATGGATTTATCATTTCTTACGAGATACAAAAATAAAATTTTAAGAAAAAGTATATTTTGAAACTATTGTTTTTCCTAAAGTTGAATTTGTGAAGGTACTGCTAAATGGTAGTAAATTTGGCCTGGACAGACCCCTGCTCTGATATCGAACCGGAAAATCTCGTGATCATTTTATAATGGCTAATATAATCAAGAAAAAGAGTTCGTTGTCAGAAACTAGGTATTTTATCATGATCATGTTAAGTCTGAAAATTATTTTGCATTTTATTAAAGTATATAGTGCTTAAAAATATTTTTTGAGTGCTTATTTAAAAGGTGCTTGTTTTTTCTTGAAAGATTTGGCTACACACCCTGAATTTAGATATTCTTCTCTTATGCCACAACTCTCTTAATTTCTATTTATTTTTCATGTCCTAGTTAATTTATGTTTTATTTATTTTCGAAATATCTCACTTAAAGGTGTTTATTTCCTTTTATCTTAGTACTGGCTGAAATCCTGAGCATTAAAGAAACATCTGATGGAGAGTCCTTGTATTATGTCCATTATATAGATTGTGAGTACCTTTCAATTATTGTCTTTTTAATTATGTTCTCTAAAAAAAAAAATAATAATAAAAAAAACTGAAATAAATCTGTACTTAATACTTTTATTAAATAATGTGCTGCACCTTATAACACTGATTCCATCTAACTGAATATTATACATTTTAACATGTTTATTAGAATTTCTTCTGTAATTTCCTGCATAAAGTGTAGTTCGTTCACCACTTGGCTCCACCTCCATGGATGAAGAGTTCATTTCAGCGCGGGAGTAAAAGCAGAAACGTCTCGACGCTTGAAATTGAGACAACCCTTAATGTGCGCTAAATGCAAGCAATGAATTCTTTTTCAGTCACTTACTTCGCTTTATTATCTGCTATTATATCTTTCGTTACTCTAGTTTATTAAATATATTGTAGCAAAATGTCTCAAAAAGGGCAAATTATTCACTCAAATGAGAGAAATATCAAATTTATGAAATATTTATTGTTAAAAAATGCACATTGCACATAAAGATTGCGAAATTAATATTTGCGTCATACGATCGCCAAATAGCAGCCTTGTTTAGGATTGTTCCAATCCTTCTCCCAAAAATAGAGAAATAGTATTATTGGATACCATGTAGGTGAAGCCAAGTGCCAGCTCCAGGTGATTGAACTATAATTTGTGTTGTTTTGTTATATGCAGAGTAATTGTTTTCTTATGAAGAGATGAGTATCGCACGTAAACTGACCATTTGAACACTATTAAATTTAGAACATTCGAAACATTTGAAAGCTACTTCAGACGTGATAGAGTTCGTATAAAATACGCAAACTTCATTGCTTAACAAAACTTTATCTCACATATCAATAAGGCTGCTAAGAGATTTCAATAAGGTTAAGGAAGAGTGATTATTCAACTTTTATATATTTTCTAGAAAGAAAGTTTAGTTTTATCCCCCGTGGCAGAATCGTGGTGTCACGCTGACGTCGCAGAACGTTACCGAGTTCTTGCAGAAAGATTTTTCTTTGAGAAGTAAAAAATTTTGGTTTTCTTTTCTGCCAAAATTTTTGTTCCATTTTTTTATGTAGTTATTGCTGTTGTTTTCCTCACCGTTTTTAAAATCCCCATGGGTCAGGAAGAACAGGGAAAACTTGGAATTGTCAGGGAATTTTATATTTTTTCTTAAAAACAAAGAATAGTCTGGGAAAATTGCAATTTTTTAACAAAAAAAATTTTAAAAAAACCTGGAAAATTCCTACATCATACCTGAAAAATAACCAGTCTCAGAATTGTCAGTATCATTAATCAGTTATTGAGAATCCACTTAAATAAATGTAACATCTAGTACAATTGTTACTGTAAAAATTTTACATTTTAGTAAGACTTCCAGGCTTCTATCCTCATTCGATGTTATTTCTTTGCTCACAAAGTCTTAATATTTGATATTACAAATAAAAAATCAAAGTTGTCTGATGAAAAATTGCATGGTATAGATAAAATAAGGTTTGGATGTTCTTTGAGATTTTCCTGATATACCTGGAAAAGTCAGGGAATTTTTTTTTTCTAATTGAGTGGAAACCCTGTAATATGAGTTTCCTATTTTATTCCAAATTAGTAATTCTCAAAACTCTTTACTATTTAAAAATATTTTTTTAAAAATAATTTCATTTTATGTTTTATTGTAATGAGTAGTGTATATATAAAGGTTTTCTGTGTATTTTAGTTAATAAACGTCTTGATGAGTGGGTTGGTAAAGATCGTTTGGACCTTACTAAAGTTCAGCAACCAAAAAAGGAAGTCAAAACACCGTTAAAAGAAATTAAAAATGGTTCTCGACCATGCTCTCCAGAAAAGGAAATCATTGTAAGTAACGTATAACTTTTTGGTACTTTTCCTTTAGCCGGGCTCAAATGTTGACAAGTCGCCAAGCGAATGACAACGGAATAGAAGTCGAAAACATTCAACTAATAACAAATATTTATTAATAGTAGGCAAAACAAGTTAAACATAAACAAATTTTAATGAATTGTAAACAAAAATCATTTTTTAAAACAAAAATTAAGACGTAGGAAAGAAAGAAAAACATTCTTTGTTTTGAATGAATTCAGAGAATAGAGCACATGGCCCCAAACTAACATTCCCCTTATTGTTGTAAGAAATTTGGCGGAATTCTACATTACTTCACAATTTTTCGCTTGCGCCTGGCTAATGGAAAAGTGCCAATTTTTTATTGAATAAAGAGATTTATGTCTGCAATACTTAAGCATAATAAATTTCTAATAATGGGCAATAAATGAAGTAAAATTATAAAATTAAAATGTAATTTTATTAAAAATCAAAGTTAAAAAACCCTTTATTTATTTTTTTTAAGGAAAAAAATAACCAGCAAACTTAAAGGGCTTTTTCCCAGAGATTAATTTTATTTTAAATATTTAACATTTGATCTTATATACATTACATTTATAAAAATAAGGTACATTGTAAAGTGTAAACTGAAAAAGTTGTTAGAATTTTATCTAAAGCATTAATTTAAAAAAATGGTTTTGAGAATGATTATTTTAATTATTTTTTCATTTTCAAAAGTTTAAATGAAGTTGATAATGATAAAGTTACTGAAATCATTCACTGTAGTATATCAAGCATTCATTTTAAAATTATTAATATGTCCGTAATTTGCTTTAAAATCAATTTCAGAAGAAATGTAAAATTAGGTATTCATGGAGTGTAGTTGTGGCATACAGTTTGTTCTTTTGAATCATATCATTGTTTAAACTTTACACCTGAATTGCTTTCATTTTTTTTATACTTCTTTTTTACGATTTTAGGTAAAGGAAGAACCAATTCATTTATTACAAGTATGTAGCTATAATTATTTCCTTTAGTTTATTGTAATGAGTTGATAAATTTTTAAGCAGTATTAGTTGAAACACTTATCTTTTAACATGTAAAAATTACAAGGTGTGGTGTATCCTCTTAATGTAGTTTTTCTTGTGGGCAACATTAGTGTGTATAATTGTGGACCAACAAAACCCCATGAAACCAATATAGAACCCTGGAACTAGTACATCAATGAAAGATATACTAGTTTTAGGATCCTTTAATAACTCTCTAAGTGATTTTACAATAAAAAGTAATTGCTGATATGTGTAAAGACATATGTGTGTGTGTATATATATATATATATATATATATACACCGAAGAGCCATAACATTATGACCACCCTGCTAATAACACGTAGGACCACCTTTAGCCCTCAAAACTGCTAGCACCCACCGTGGCATTGATTTCACAAGGTGCTGATAGGTAGTCTGAGGTATCTGGTAGAGATGCAACGGATATCCGGCAGGCAGTATCTATCCGGCCGATCCAGCTAGTAGGCCGGATATCCGGTTATGGCCGGATATTATGATTATCCGGCAGTAGCATTTGGCTCGAAATAAAATATTGAGTAGAAAGGTAAAAATGAAATATATATATATATATAATTCATTACAATAATGGTAGAAAATGTAATTTTAACATAAAAATCAATATTCTTTTCAAATATAATTTTTTTTATACTTATAGTGTTTATAAAATAAAGAAATTATACTTAAAATATGTATTAGGTTTTAGTTTTTATCTTGGTCACGCCTACAACAGCTATGTTATACTAACCATTGATATAAATATTCTTAATGTATGTTAGTAGTTTGAAACTTATGTAATATAACATAGTATGTAGTATATAAAAATATGGTATACAATTACAACAGAATATATTTACTATACGGATATACATATTTATTATATTATAATTATATAATAGCCAACTTCTTTGATTTTTAAAATAAAATAAAATTGGCAATCTTATCAAATAAAAACATATAAATATTAACTAATAAATAACTAATTTCATTAATTTTTTTTTTCTAGTTTCACTTGATTTAAAAAATTGAGAAAAGATCTGAATGGTTGGCAGTTATATTAAAGACAAATATTAGAATAAAGTAATAATCGATCTGAGGAATTGTTTTATAAATACCAACAAAATACGAGATCATATGTGATATTATTTATTAAATTTATGATTATTTTTTACATTTTTATTAATACAAACATTGCATGCAACTGCTTTTTAAAATTAATTTAAATTGGTCTAGCATTAAAATAATAATATTAATCCATGTGATTATGATTGTACTTATTATTTAATACGGTTAATACTGTGATGACAATATATACATTGATTTGAAATAAAAAAGTAAATAAAAAATGTTTTTTAAGCCAATTTATCATTTTTCAAAATCGATAGATTGTGATGCAAAAAAAGCAATTGTTCAGCATTTTTTGGCAAAATTCTGTTTCTTCTTTGCTCATAAATGATGCCTGCTTCAGAGAACAGCCTCTCACTATAAACACTGCTTGCAGGAGGAGATAGATATTTATAGACTAATTTTGATAATATGGGAAAATTATTTTGATTTTCTCCCCACCAGTTGAGTGGTGATTCTTTCCTTTCAATAACTGGTAATGAAATATATTTATTCAACTCCTGCACTGAAGTTAACTCATTTTTGTCAGTATCAGTAATTTTATTATTTATATTACTGTTGTTAGTTATTTCTGAGAAAACATCCCAAACAGAAATAGATACACATTCCTCACCTTCAGTTTACTTCTGAGAATTTTCAGAACTTGAATATTTTGCGATTGACTTACTATTGTTCACATTTTCTGACGATTTAAAAATTTCAGATGCTTTTTCCTTCATTAATGAAAGTAATAAAGATTTCACAACTTCATCATAACTCTGATCTTTATCAAAAAACAGTGTTTTATATCGTGGGTCCAAAATCGTTGCCAGTGAATAATGTTTTTTAAACTGTATTGTCGAAAAATGTTTATGTATACTTTTTTCTAATGCTTCTTTCATTGTTCCAATTCCAGAAACTTCAACAGATTTTAACAAATATCGTTGTAAAGTTACAACCATAGGAATAAGTTCAGAAATTAATGATTTTGAACTACTTATCTGTTTAGTTATTTCTTCAAATGGTTGAAGCAATTTTATACAATTTTCAATTAAAGTCCACTGATATGATGAAAAGTTCTGAATTTCATTGTTTCCATTCGCATAGATGGATATAGCATTTTGTAATTCTTGTAAGCGGTTCAACATGTAAAATGTACTGTTCCATCTTGTTGAGACATCCTGCACTAATTTTTTGTATTGTATAGGTAACTGTTTTTCTTGTATTTCTTTAAATTTTGAACAAGCTAAAGAAGAATGGTTGAAATGGCCAACAATTCTTCTTCCTAGAGCAATGATATCCTTTAATGCTCTTTGGGAATTTAATGCATCACTTACAATTAAATGCAAATTATGTAAAAAACAAGATTCGTTTTCTAAATTGAGATCATTTACGGCTTTTACAATAATTGAAACACCATCACGAATGACCGGACATATTTTACTTGTCACATTCCATTCCTCGCTCAAGCTGCTTAACATCTTGCCTACATTTTCTCCAGTATGACTTCCGGGAAAGTGTCTTGAGTTTAATACAAAATGTTTGTAATTAAAATCATTATCTATCCAGTGAGCAGTAAAGCTAATAAAACTGTCTTTATTTACTGAATTAGACCATATATCAGTAGTTAAAGATATATATGTAGCTGAAGAAAGCAATGACTCAATTTCTTCTTTACATTTTGAATGCATTTTTGGTATAATTACTTGTTTGAAATATTCCCTTGGTGGAACTTTATACTGTGGTTGTGCTTTTGCCATGAGATTTCGAAAACCTTCATCTTCCACAAATAAGTATGGCTTATTATCTACTGCTATCATTTAGTCAATAGCATAATGTAATTCTACAGCTTTTGGATTGTTTATATCCCAGATTTTTTTTCTTTTCCAGAACTGCCTCTAAAGTTGGTTGCTCCAATCTTCTTATTTTAGAACTTGTACTGGGATCATCTGCATTTACAGTATCATCAGTGGATTCAAAACCTAAATCCTGACCTTTTTCATTGCAGCAATTAATTTTGGCATATTCTGCTAAATGTTTTCTCCTTCGATGATTTAATAGTGGAGAAGTTGATGCTTTTTTGCCTGTTCCACCTCTTGAGATAAAGCAGGAACAAAGATTGCATTTCACTTTAATTGCATCCTCCTCATACTTGAAATAATTCCATACATCACTTTTGCTTTTAAAACTCATGATTATAATTGCCTTTCAACAGTTTATGACAAATTTATTCTCACAATTATAAAAATAAAGTAAAATATAACTGCAGCCTATAACTATCAAAGCACAACTGAGGTAAGTATACAGATTCAGTTACAGTTAACAAAGGGGAAAACACCATTGACCATTACACAATATATCTTATCTCTTATCTTAGGGACCTGGTCTTACAAAGTGGGTGGTAAGAATAACCTATAGAAGTAAAACCTGTTTTTGCAAATGGCAAGAACATAAGATCATTATTCAGAATATTATTTCAGAACAAGAACATTATTTCAGAAAAAGATGATTAAAATTATATATATATACTTCAATATTAAGAACAAAAGAAAGAAATATTTGTAAAATTATTAATTTATTCATTATTTCAATTTGATTTTTAATATAAATAAGTTTGAATCTTTAACAGAAGTTTGTTTCTGCCACCTACTTATAATAAATATTCTATCAGTGGTTTTATTTAAGCTAAGCACAATACTCAGTGCAGATAACATTCTCAACTAAGTGTTATTTACATAATAGTTCTTTATTGATATTCAGAAATTTAAAGTTAAGTACTTTTAATTGAAAGTTTATTTAAAAGAAATATATAATCATATAAGCAAAAGAAAAATAATAGTTTTGTCTAGTCAAATTAAATATAAATACTTATTTTTAAAAAAGTACTGCGGCCAGATACCGGATATCCGGCTCAAAGATTGGCCGGGTATCCGTTATCCGGCCAAATCAAGATCCGTTGCATCACTAGTATCTGGTACCAAGCGCTCACCAACTGGTCCTGCAATTCCCTCACATTGCGAAGGGGTTGCGTGACAGCATGAAGATGGTTTTCCAAGTAGGACCACAAATGCTCTATTGGATTAAGGTCAGGTAAATTTGGGGGCCAAGACATGACTTGAAAGTCACTGGAATGTTCCTCGAATCAATCCATGATGATTCAACCCTTATGACATGGTTTGTAAACACCATCCCCTGCAGGAAAAACTGTTGCCATGAATGGATGAACCTGGTCTGCAACTATGTTCAAGTAGCTTGCAGACGTCAGGGATGGTATATATATGGATTATGAGTCCCAATGTGGCCCATGAAAACATTGTTCCTGGGTGAGAAACCATGAAAACCTTATGACATGGTTTGTAAACACCATCCCCTGCAGGAAAAACTGTTGCCATGAATGGATGAACCTGGTCTGCAACTATGTTCAAGTAGCTTGCAGACGTCAGGGATGGTATATATATGGATTATGAGTCCCAATGTGGCCCATGAAAACATTGTTCCTGGGTGAGAAACCATGAAAACCTGGGCGAGCCCATTCTTATAGATGGAGGGTGATCATAATGTAATGGCTCTTCGGTGTATATATATATATGGTGTGTTGCGTTTTTAAAAAGTACTTAAAGGTGTTTATTTTCTATTTTTGCTTTTTTAAAAGCCCTTAAAGGTGCTTTTTTTTATTTTGTGCTTTTAAAAGGTGTTTAATTTCCCTTTTCGAACATTAGATATTTTTCTTCACCATGTCAATTTTCGTCACGTATTATGCAAAAGAATGGTTTTCACATTGTTCTATTCAATGTTGTCATAATTCAATCAAATACAATGCATTTCAGCTTACCGTCAGTCCATAATGTATAAAAGTGCCAACTATTTTACATGTTTTGTTTAATGTTTGATGAAATACTTGCGGGTCCACATGTACATATACTGAGCTGCGTTCTGTGAGATTTTTGCACTCTCATGAGCAAATCTAATGGCTTTTGCAAGATATTCTCAATTTCAGGCTTTATTTTCCACACTCTGAAATGGAATCGAAAAATCTCTCGATCTTTTTTTGGTGGCTTATGTAATCATGAAAAGTCTTTGAAAAATATTTTTCATTTTGTTAATGTATATAGTACTTAAAAATATTCTTTTAGTGTTATAAAAAGTACTTAAAAGGTGCTTATTTTTTGTTGAAAGATTTGGTATGCATCCTGAATTATAATATGTTTACAGAATGGTGGTATTGCTCCTCCAAAAAAATCATCTGCTGGTAGGAAGAGAAAGTTTCCTGGTGCAACGGGAGATGAACTCATCATTAATGTTGGTGCCTTATTTTAATATTGTACTTTTACAACCATCATTTGTATGATATTTTTTTGAAAAAAAATTCTTTTTAATTCAGCAGCAAGATTCAAAAGATGCTTCTCCTAGTCCAAGAACTACTGGAAGTCTAGTTGCCCACCATGATGATCTCATAACAAGGATGAAGAATATAGAAATGATAGAATTGGGAGGTCACATGATAAGACCATGGTATTTTTCACCTTATCCCCAAGTGAGTCCTTATTTCCTTTTGTTGAACAGTTGCAGGGTTGCCACAGGCTACTATTTGCAACTATTTTTGACCTGAGACGACTATTGCAGCTTCTTTTTTTATTGCCTGCTGAGAAGGCTAAAAAAGCAACTATTTTCAGGAAAGAAAGACTTTTTTTAAGCATAAATTGGGTTGACAAACTTTTCTTTTCCCGTCTGAAAGATATTTTATTGCTTTGTTTATCGTCTGCTCAAAATATAAATAATTATTTTGTAATTTTTTTTAAATCAACTGTAATTGCTATATTTAAGCATACAATATTTGTTAATGCATCTTTTACTTGAATTAGCAAGGTTTCTTACTTACATCTGAGTACATATGAACCTTTTAGGAAGTATTTGTGCTAACCTAACTATAAAAATTTGCTTAAATTTAAGAACAGTTTCTAAATATGGGCCATAGTTTAAAATTATAGTCTTGCCTCCAATGTAATGCACCTAAACTACAGTTCATGTATTTTCTTTGGCGAAAAAATTTTTGAGAACGGTGTTGAATAACTAAATTTTGAACTTATGTAATAACTAAATGGCAAAAATGTGTTAAGTAGATAGTTTTATTTTTTACTAAGTTAAAGTTATTATTTATTTATTTTTAATTAATTGCATTGTTAATAATTTTGTCTAAGTTAAATAAATGCTGTTTAAAGTCAGAAATATTGGTGGGTCTTACAAGTTTGCTTAACCTTAAAATCTTTTCTACTTGCGAAATTATTACATTTTTAACATTTTTTAATAAAGTATTTTTTTCTCCATTATTTAGGAACTTGTTAGTTTGCCATGTATATATTTGTGTGAGTTTTGTCTTAAATATATGAAATCCAGAGGTTGTTTAAAAAGACACATGGTAAGCTTGATGTTTTTTAAAAAATTTTTATGACTTTTAGGTCGGTTATTTGAAAAATAAATAAAACAAATCAGAGGCTTTTATTTATAAATGTTTTGACCTTTTCGGGGTAAAATGTGATAACTCACATCTAATTAACATTTTACTTTCCTATTGTGAATAGACACATCCTAAAGGTACATCTTATCCTATAGATAACAGATATCCTATAGATACATCATACAGGATATCCTGTAGATATTTTTTGGATACATCCTATGTCAACTTCAATTTGCTTGAGTTGTATAAATCTGTATTGAGAGATAACCTAATTCAGGTTCACTTTCGTATGAAGCCACACCTGGTATCTGCGGCAGGAAAAATCTGTTAATTTTAAACTGTTATAAATATAAAAATATGAGCAAATACTTTTTACTCCTGTGTGTGTGTGTGTTTGAAAAGTATATATAACTTCTAGCATATGCATAATACTACGCAGATAATGAAAAACATCCCAAGTAATTTAAAACAAAATAATTTAATATTTATCAATGAAAAATGTTTAATAATAAAGAATTCTATCAAAATGTCAATTTACTGTATATATTGTTTTTGTTTATTATTAGTGATGACATGTTATGTCCTTTTTTGCTAATGCTTGTCCTCTGTTTTGTATGATTGAAGTTTTGTGAAGTGCTTATAGACAATTTTGATCCATTCAACCATTTTTTTCTAAATTTTCATTCCGGATTTATACATTGAATCTCTTGAGTGGCATTTTTACATTCAAGTGTTCCTTGGTATTTCCCTTACATAATACATAGAAACAACATCTACAAAAATTGGAAGAAAAAAAAAACAACAACCTTCAGATGTCAACTGATTAATATAGTTGAAATAATTATGAATATTATGTCTCAGTATTTAATTTTATTTCATGCTAATTATTGAATCTTGTTTAGGCCGAGTGTAATCTTTGCCATTCTCCCGCCAATGAAATTTATCCTTGTTATTATCCTGATTAATATAGTTGAATTAATTATGAATATTATGTCTCAGTATTTAATCCTATTTCTTGTTAATTATTGAATCTTGTTTAGGCCAAGTGTAATCTGCGCCATCCTCCTGGTAACGAAATTTATCGCAAAAATTCCATATCATTTTTTGAAATCGATGGTAGAAAAAATAAAGTAAGTTTATGTTTTGATTTTTTAAATGGTGCGTAGAGTTTTTAAAAAGTGCTTAAAGGTCAGAGTTGCCACTCCTCAGGGAAAACCTGGAAAATACAGAGAATTTAAAATCACCTAAAATAACAGGGAAAATGCATGGGATTTTGATTTTTTCTTTACAAACTGGGAAAATACAGGGAATTTCATTTCTTATTTTTGTCTTTTAAATAATGTTGACCACTCAAAGCATATTCTATGGGATGTATTTAAGTATGTTCTACAGTTTTTCCAGTAATTAAAACTAATAAATATAGTTAGCCTAATATAGCTCACATAAGAGCACATTAATTGTTGTTTCCTCTTAATATATTGTGTATAATATGTACTGTGAAAACATAGGGAATTTTTTTCCAGATTTGAGTGGCAACTCTGAAGGTGCTTTTTTCATGGGGTGTTCTTAAAAAGTGCTCAATTTTCCCTTTTCAAAAATGAGATTTTTTTTTCTTCACCATGTCAATTTTGCCAGGTATTATGTAAAAGCGTGCTTTTCACATTGTTCTATTAATCTTTTTCACACTTCACTCAACCACAATCTATTTCAGTGTACCATTGGTCCATAGCATAGGAAAGTGTAAATAATTTTACAGGTTTGATGAAATACTTGCGAGTCCGCATGTGCGTATAGTAAGCTGGTTCGGTGAGATTATTGCACTCTCATGTGCAACTCTGCAGCATTTTGCAAGATATATACTCAATTTCAAGTTTCATTTTCCACCCTCTGAAATCAAACCGAAAAATATCTTGATCATTTTTTAATAGCTAATATAATGATTATATAGCTAATATTATGGATCAGAGACCGTTTGTCGTCAGGCTAACCATGGGGTGTTTTTATTGTTTTCCTCTTCATATAACGCAAATGCTGTTTTGTCCATCAAAAAGTCCTTCAGGAAGGCAAATTTCTCACAACATTTGATCCAAGAGTTCCTTTGTCTTCGGGATTTGGTTCAAAACTACAAGACTACAAAGTTAAATATTAGTAGTCGTAACCCCCCCCCCCCCCAAAAAAAAAAATGGGGTCTGCTGTTCAACGACAGTTATAAAATAAAATAAGAAACACGATGAACATTGAACATTGTCTGGGTATTCATCAATGCAAAATTATGTTCTTCACATTGCTTTGCCTAGAGGCAACACAAAGAGGTATTTGAAAATTTTTTTAAAAATATGAAAACTTACATTATATGTTTAATTTTTCTTTTTGACTTTCTTCTCTTAGTAAGAAATGAATTTGTACAAAATTGTATTCATGAATTGCAACTTTAATGAAAGCATAAATTGAAACTATAGTGGCATTAACTGAAATGTAAGAAAGCATTTAAACATTGACTAGAAATTAATTCAAAGTGTCATAAAAAAAAACACTTTATTTTTATTTTTTTCATTTAGAAAATATATATTATAATTTTAGGATAAATTTTTGTTTTATTCCAGGTATATGCTCAGAATCTTTGCTTACTAGCTAAGTGCTTTCTAGATCATAAGACTTTATACTACGACACTGATCCTTTTTTGTTCTATGTTATGACTGAACTGGATAACAGTGGCTTTCACATTGTTGGATATTTTTCTAAGGTTTGGAGCCTTAATTATTGTTTATTTTTAATGCTTTAAATAAAATCTGTTTTTGTAAAAAATTATTTTTTGTTTGTTTTTTTTTTGTTCAGGAGAAGGAATCTACTGAAGATTATAATGTGGCTTGCATATTAACTCTACCCCCCTATCAGCGTAAAGGGTATGGAAAATTACTTATAGAATTCAGTGAGTAGACTTCATTAATAAATACAATAGTTATTAATGAACTATCCTCAATTGTTGTAAATAGAATTTACTCATTTTTTATTTTGTTTTATCACCATCATTCAAAAAATATTATATTCTATAGTCATTTTCTAGTAATTAATAATAGTTTATGTTTATTAATTTATGTAATTATTAGTGAGAACGAAAATTATATCTTTTACAGCTATTACATTCTCACATTTTATGCAATTCTAAGAGTATATTATTTTCAAATGTTATTTTAGTTTTTAAGCCATAAATTGAGTTATTTCATATGTGTTGGTAATTTTTATCAGTTCCTACTATTAGTTCACACTCTTCCTATATCTTGTTCAAATTTTCAATCGTTAATAAATACTTTTTATTCACCCACTCAAGTTCAAATACATTGATGCCAATACAGTTTTTTCAAATATTAATTCAATCATTAAAGAGGGATGAGCAAAAAACGAAATGGAATTTTCCAATTGGTTAAGCGTTGGTTATTGTTTTAAATTTTACTATAAGTGATTCAGTTTTTCACATATTTTAAAAATAAAATCAGTGATCATTTCTAACTTATATCTTTATTTGTACAAAAAAATAGTTTATCACACACATTTAAATCTTTAATTATTTTATATTAGCTGTGCCAGATAAATTCAATGAAGAACATGATGTGGTAGCACATGTGGTCCACGTCACCAAATTTATAGTTGTCTGATACCACATGCCTTTTTTTTCAATTCCTACTATTAGTACACACTCTCCCTATATATATATTTATATATCTTGTTCAAATTTTCATTCATTAATAAAATACTTTTTATTCATCCATTCAAGTTCAAATACTTTTTTTTTAAGTTTGTTGTGAATGGCACTTGATGTTAATACAGTTTTTTCAAATATTAATTCATTAATTAAATTTAATTAATTTTATTTTTATATGGGAGAAAATATATTAATTATTAATTAAAAGTTCCTCGACCATCCCGTTACTTTTCGTGTCAATATTATAAGTTCAGTGTAACACATAAAAATGCTGTCCTGTACAGTTTATGTTCGTGCATTTTAACTTTAGATTTTTTTTCTTTTTCAGTATCTTATGAACAGAATGTTTTTTTTTTTTTTTTTTTTTTTAAATGAATGTTCTTTTTCCAAAAGGTTATGAACTTTCTAAATTTGAAGGAAAGACGGGCTCTCCCGAGAAACCCCTGTCAGATTTAGGATTGTTGTCCTACCGGAGTTATTGGTCTGAAACAATTTTAGAAATTTTAGTCAATGTAAAACCAACTGAAAATTGTGAGAGACCACAAATAACTATTCAGTAAGTAGTTATTATTTTTTTTTCATGTATTATTTTATATTTTTATTCAAGATTGTGAAAGGAACAACGATTTAATTTGGATTATAACATGGATTGTAATGGATGATACATAAATTGAAATACGCTATATCAAATATATTCGTTTTCCCACTATATGCTAATAGTTTGGATATTTTCTGAATAATGTCATACTAAAAGCAAAAGGAGAAAATATAATGCATTAGTGAGTTTTAGAGTTTTAATTATTGTTAAGATTGTAATATTACATTTAAAGTGTTCCAAATGGTAGGCTAATATTTATATTAATAGTTAGCTAATATTATCTTCAATATTGAAAAAAAATGAAAGTACACAGAAAATATAATAAAAATTGAAAATACAAAGAAAACAAGGAAAAAAAGAGAAAGAAAAAAAAAATAATATAGAAAATTTAATAAAAAGAGAAGAAAAAAACAATATAATCTTGTCATCAGCTCACACGATTTTGTCCGCAAAAATAGTACTTTCTAATATTGTATTAATATAGCCAAAGCAAACTATATTGATACAATAGTGTGAAGAGCATTAGGGGAAAAAAAACAAAAACACGATTTGAAAATGAAACATTATAAAGAAAAAGCCACAAAATTCCAGAAGAATACGAAATATAACTGAAATAGAAACATACAAAAGAAGAGTGAGAACAAACATCTTACAAAAATGATTTAAAAATATTTTCGTAACTTTTTTTTCCTCCAATACCCACCTAGAGAATGACCTTTTGTCATACTGGCCTCTGAAGGGCAGATTTGTTGGCCACTCTTTCAGGGGCACCATATTAGGTGGGTACAACACTGCTCCCACAGTAAGAACAGATAGTACAGAGAATGAAAGAACATCCATGCCTTGCCTGGGATTCAAACCCAGAAACTTTCTGATGCAAGGGTAGTTCTCTCACCCTTACACAGGCCGAGTGGCATATTGTAACTAAGATGACAGATTACAGAGGTCTGTCCAGGGTAAATTTACTACCGTTTAGCAGTACCTTCAAAAATTTAACTTAAAGAAAAATGGTAGTTTCACAAAATACTTTTAAAAAAGCAAGTTCTCAATCTAACCCCATTCTCGCTGCAATCTATGGAAAAGAGCTTTTTACGAAAAGGTCAGGTAGTGCAATGTGGCAAGCCTAACTTTTCGCTTACGCCATATCAAAGCGAGCTTTTTTTTTCGCTGAGTTTTTTAAAGTGAAACAACGAGCCCTCTATAAACATTACAGGAAGTCAAAATTCGAATATTATTCTAAACATCCAAACACTATCTTAAACACTATTGTAAATTCCTTCTGGCCAATATCAGACCTACATTTTTTATGAATTTTTTTTTTCTTTGTGAAACATTTTTGTATGACCTAGTTGAAAATGTATGCATAATGAAAATAACTTTTAGTGCTAGTACTACAAAATGCATGCTTATATTAAATTCAAGTTGAAATTTAACTATCTACTATGATTTTTAATATTGCATACAATTTTAAGCCCAAGTTTTTACAATAGCAAAATTATTTTTGAATATATGAAGAAAGATATATAGAAATTTACCAGTCATAAAATTTTGTTATTTGTAGTGAAAATTTTTTCTTACTTTACCATATTTTTGTGTTGATTTTTTATTGTAATTTTTAATTTTCACAAATTATGTCTAAATTTTCACAAAATAGGTACCTCTCAAAAAAACTTAGACAGACCCCTGGATTATAACATTTTAAATTAAAGCGTTAGTAGTAGAATATATGTATTTTTAAGGCACACTTTTACTGAATTACTACAGAACCGCAATCGATTTGTCTGTTACCTCAAATTGGCCTGAAAGTTAGATTTACGAAAGACAACAATATATTGTATGGTTGATTCAAAGTTTATAATAAATAAAATGTTAAATTTTTTAACATTTATAAAAAATTTAATATTGAAGGAGATTGTTGTTTAGTTATAAAAATTTTTAGTCGCAGATTTAACAAATTGGGTTTGGGTTTTCCGGAATTAGATCTGCATTATCTGCAAAAAATTGTTTTTAGAATTGAAATAACAGTTTTAAATACATCTTAAATTATATGGGTGTCGAATTTCTTAACTAGATTGCATGCTGAATTTAAAACAGTATAATTGCAATGAGTTTTTGAGTAATTTATTTCTAAATTAAATCCAATCAGAACTAAGCAAAAATTTAATTATTTTTTACCATTATCATTCAGGTAATGCATATTAATTCACACTTTTTTTTTCTCTTCAGATAATTAAATTTATTTGTATTGAAATTTAACTAAAAAAAGGACACTTAAACTTATTTAGTCCTGTCCTATTTTATAATGTCAAAGTATTTTTACATAAACGATACTACAAGACTGAAATTATAAGTATAATGTAATAATAAAAGGAATGGTAGTTTAAGATTGCTCTACCGCATTACTGATGTTATAAAATTATGTAATTGTAATGTTTAGTTGTAATTGTGTAATTTTGTATTGTAACATATACTAATTTGTACATCATTTTAAAGAATATAATTTTATGAGGCAAAAAAAAAAAACATTTGAACAAAATTGATCCAATAGTTCCTTAGAAATAAATTTTAAATATACAACTTCTTTATAATTCTCCGGAACTTGTCGTCTGATTTTGTTCAAACTTTGTGTTTTGTCTTATAAAATTTACATTCTGAAATGATGTAAAAAATTCTTTACCTTAAAGTTCAATTTTTTCGACTCGTGTTAAGTAAAATAAAAAATAATTATCAAAAAATTATTTTTGTCAGAAATTATCTTTAGATAAATCAAATGAATTTTATAATGAGGTGCAAAAAGGTTTCGATTCGCTTAAAAAATTCTTAAGATATCCCAAAACACACAAAAAGTTAAAATTAACATTGTAGGGGCTAAACATTTGGTACCATATTTCCCAGATAGCAGCTACCCCCATATTTTGAGAGGCAAAAATTCAAATCTGTTCTAAAAAAGGAATGTTTATTCAGCGAAAGTATGTTTTTGTGTTTGATTTTGTAATTTAATATATCATCTGTGTTAATTAACCAGCATATTTAAGGGCACCCCCTCAAACTTTTAATATTGAGTCCTAATGCATGAAGATCTGATCATTCAGGGCGATTCTTTTTCTTTTTTTCCCCCACACTGTACAGCATAAGGGAAAAGAAAACACTATAAAACAGATGTCACACTTAATGCTTATAGGTGGCATTTTATTCAGAAGCTTCTTTTTATTTATCAATCATATTCCATATTGACATTAAATCTAGTTCCACAAAAACCTTAAAAAGATAATATAGTGTTTTAGAATACTTATTCTGTAGGACCTGTTTACCTCGAATCTCACAGGAAAGGCGAAAAATTTGGGATAAAGAAATTGTGAGTTATACAGGTACTTTTTAATTAAGTAATTTGATTAAAAGTGTTCTAATTGTTTTTAAGAGAAAAATATTGGCATTTCTATAAATTAATTATACCACATACATACATTTACATAAAAAAAAATTTAATATATATAGTATATATTTATTTTTGGATTTCTTCTTTTTTACTCTCTGACTACTCTCATCCCTGAGTACTTTAAAAGGTGCTTAATTTTTGTTGAAAAATCTGGCTATGCCCTAAATTTTACATCCTTTACAGAGAAATATCTGAGCAAACAAGTATAAAGAAGGAAGATGTGATATCAACACTACAGTACCTGAATCTAATACATTATTACAAAGGACAATATATAATAACTCTCACTAAAGAAGTACTGGATGCATATCAGAGGGCATATGAAAAGAGACCCATTCGTATTGATTCACAATCACTGCACTGGACACCCAAAGACTGGTCTAAAAGAGGGAAGTGGTAGCCATAGAAGAATTTTTCAATTCTCTGTTATATTTTATTCTTTAACTCCAGATAAGGGGGAGGAATAGAATCTGTTTGCTTTCCCAACAAGTTTTTTCTCTTTGTTACTGAAGGGAGAAAGGATGTTTGGTTGCGTCACTTTATTTATTTTATTTTAATTCGAGAGATTATCTTTATAACACAAGATTGAGACACGGGCTTTTTGTTGTATAGATCATTTCACACATCACTAGACCTACCAACTGAACGTGGCAGTATACATCAGGAGCAGATCAATATTATTGTTGCACAATAATTCTTAAATAAAAATGATTTAAAACAAAAATATGCACCCAAGTCTTTATTTTTTACAAAAAAAAAAATTATATTATCATTAGAAATAAAATCAGGTTATCCGTGCACCTGGAAAGTCATGGATTTCAGTATTTAACAAAATATGTCTGGATTTTTACTGTTTTAAAAATTAATCGTGTTAAGTCATGGATTTAGGTTGCCGAAATATCTAATTTTTTAAAATGGAATTCACCTCCAACCCCTCCCAATTTCACAGTGTTCCAAATATCTGAATTTGTTACAAAATCTTCATAGTCATAGTTTATCAAAATATGAATTTATCCTGTTCTTTAAAAATTATGGTGTTCTTTCAAAAAATGAAAGAAAGAACATGATTTGTCGAGGGAATTTTCTTTTAAGCTTCCAGGATTTCAGAATTTTTTTTATTTATTTTTGTGATTTTATCAATTTAAAATTCTAGTGTGGGTTTTTTATATTACACTTACTTTTAAGAAGAAATATAACAGGTTTAAATAACTAAATATATCTGACTGCATTTAGTTATTTGCTTTTGTATTTTTTTCAGCTATTTTATTGCTTCAAATCTTTCTTTACTCTTGTTTTTTAAGTTTAAAATCAATAAATATGAAGATGCAAAGTATAACAGTTTTGGTTATACCTATCATTTCAATAATGTTATTATTATGCTTTGTTAAATTATTGTTGTTTTTGTTGGAGAAAATAGTAAATCATGAAAATTCTTTGAATATTCATGGAAAGTCATGAATTTGAAAATCTAGAATATAGTAGATACCCTGTAAAATCAAACTAATTAATCAATTTTGGTTTGCTTTGGAAATTGCCAAAGTTATTGCAGTTTATGGAGAATTGTGGTTTCTAGAATTGCATTCTATAAATCTATAATTTACGTTATTTATAGTGTTCTTAATCTAAATAGCATATTTTTACTCTTAATGCTCTATGATACTAACTATCTAATATTTTACCGATAAAAAATGACTGCAAAATTAGCATTTTTTTCAATTCTCAGAATGGAAAATTAAGTGTTCATTTATTTTTGCTTCTATGCTATTTCCAAAATTTTATGTCTATTTATTATTGAATTTATTTAATATGTATACAAAAGTATTGTTCGATTAAGTTTATTTATTATTATTTCGTATGTTGATGTAAATATTGTTCAATGAAAGCTTAGAAAATAACTTTTGAAAAATGACTAGATTAAATGAGCTTCGTTAATTTTTCACATTTAGTCTTAGCAAACGAAGAAATTTTCTTACATATTTTGGTTTGTACTTCTTTTAATTCTCAGCTGAGGTTTTAATAGCAATCCCTAAAAGAAAATTTTCGATGGTAATTTATTTTTAGATTATTACAAAACAATTATTTTAAGTAAGAAAGCTTGAGCTTTTTTTTCTCTCCATTAGGCCAGGTTAGGAAGAAGAAAAAAAAGTTTTTTTTTTATATTGTAAGATTGTCAGAAAAACTTATCAGATACAAATTATATTATCTGACTAGTCTAAAATTTCTCTATCGAGTGAAGGCAATTTAAGGTTTTGCAAATTCAGTAATGTAAGAGAAATTAGAAATCACTCTTCTCTTTTATAAATTTTTTTTAAAAATTTCCATCCCCAAATGTTTTAATATTTCATCAATTCAAGGCAGATTTATTGGCCACTCTTTCAGGGGCACTATATTAGATGGGCCAACATTGCTTCCACAGTAAGGACAGATAGTACAGAGAATTAAAGAACATCTATACCTTGGACAGGATTTAAACCTAGAACCTTTTCAATGCAAGGACCCCTACACAGTCCTGCTGGTGATTTCGATAAATCCTTATGATTGTTTTACTAATGACTCCCAAGAAATTACTTTTTGAAAAAATGTTCTCTTTTTAGGCATGAGTTGAGAATTATTAAATTGGCCTGCAACAGTGTTGCAAAAATCAATATTTTGTATGTTTTTTTTTTTTAAACTATGCTCATGTGTGAATATTTTGTGATTAATTAAAGTTACAAACTGGCTATCTGATGACAAAACTTTTAATAATAGTCTTAACTTTTTGTCATAAGAATAACAAAGTTAAGAACTTGTTTACTAATGTTTTGATCTTTATCAATGTTTTTTTCAAACAATAACAATATTAATTCTAAACACTCCTCCCCCTCCCTAAAAAACCAGTTAAAATTTCTCTACTCTTTCTAATCTTGTTAACTTTTTTGCTATTTACATCTAATCTAATGTAAAATTCCAAAACTCTTGCCCAGAAATTTTTTTCAAAATATTTTTGTGTTTTAAATTGATTGCAATATGTACTGCAATTTATCAAAACTGTACTTGATACAAAACTGTAATTTACTTGATACATTACTGTAATTTGATACAAAATTTACTATAGATTATTTTTATCTTTTGCAATAGCTATAAGTAAATAAATTTAATGGGATTTTGAAACAAAAATATAATCTGTAACTGTCTTTAAAGTTTTGTATTTCTGTCTTATGCTAAAACTATCTCTTTATCAGCCAAATAACGTTTGTATAAAGCTTAACAATGTTAATAAAGAACAAATAGTAGCACAAAAAAGGACATACTATAGTTTGAGTTCTTTAAACAAGAACCTTACAAATGTTGAAACACATTTTATGTTTCAACACTGTATATCCATTTAAATTGTATTTGGATTTTCCTTTCTGTTAAGTAAAGGATAAAAGAACTTGTATTATGTGTTTATTGTAAATATTTTTATGTACAGTTAAAATATTCCAATAAAAGTTTTAATGAATTTTCTAATGTAATTAATATATTTAATCAATGTCTGTCTAAATATGAGAATTTTGAAAGAAAAAACATTTTGAATATGGATTAATTAACTCTTTTAAGTGATTTCAGACTAACTCAACTGGAGTTTTGCATCTGAAAACATTGTAAGTTTCAATAGCTTACAAACACTGTTATGAATTCAAAATGGATGTTTTTCACATTAAGGACTTATTTTTAATTCCCTGTGAATCTTCTATGAATTCCCAAAGCGGACACTGCCGTAACCAGACACAAACATTTATGTCCTAATGTTACTTTCTATCTCTTCGAACCGAACACCAATTTTTCTAAATAAGTGAAAAAAGAGCCCTGTGGCTCAGAGGATAGAGCATTCGCCTTCCAATGAGGTGAACCGGGTTTGAATTCCAGTGTCGTTTGGTTAATACCAATTCCGCATCAGGCTTGAACCGACCACAGTGCTGATTTAAAATATCCTCAGAGGTAGAGGAATCATGGGTTAGAGTCTCTTTGCTGGTCAAGCAAACCTCCTATGGTTAGTAGGAGGTTTTCCTCACCATGTAACGCAAATGCAAGTTAGTTCCATCGAAAAGTCATATTTTTCAAAATTTCCATGATGCTTCTTTTAGAACTACGTTTAACGTAATTTTCAGTTTCATACGATTTCCTACCTTAAAAGATTTTAATCTATATGAAAATACGGACAGAAACTAACCTACTTCCTTCTTCTATGGCTCTCCACATGCTAAGTGTTGCCATAGGAATAAGTTCTGCTCTAAGCCACTTGTAGCCCATTTCGATCACCAATAGGTAGTTTAAATGCATGGCATCTTGTATGATACATTTAACTGTACATCAGATTTTTCAGTGAAACTAATAATGTTTATATACATTGGAATTAAAAAAAAAAGGAAATTTTCTGTAAAACTTTAATAATATAAATTTAATTACAACAGAATAGATGTATTTGTTTTCACACAGTAACAGAATAGGTGGTTTAAGCTACTGGATTTCCATGCCACTGCACCTATAAAAACCCTCATCAGGGTGTGTGGCCTACGGAAGGAGTTCGCCGGACGGTCTCCCTTCTTTTCTCTCTCCAATGTGGAGGGAGCGTTTTGTCAGCAATCAATAATGTCCGATTTCACTTGAGACCGTTGAGGGGGTCGACGTGGAAAACCTGCACAATAAAGGAGAGAACAATTATATGTATATATATTATTTAACCTTTCATCTTAAGAAAGAAATCTGTTTTAAACATTTGGTATGGTTTAGAAGTAACTATGTAAAAATTATTTTACCTTGGGCTGTTATAGAACTAGAGTTATCATGAACTTGTTTTCTTTCTACGGCTTTAACACTAGAAAGACTGAAATACCTATATTGCCCAAAAGTAGTTGAAATGACTGGATTGTGAAAGAATAACTAATGTGTAAAGAAATTCGTTTAAAATTAATTTTTAATATTATTTACAGTTAGTAAACAAGCTATTAGTAAATATTAACAATAAAAAAAATTATATGTTGTACAAAAAGTCACAAAATTTTAAGAAATTGTATCAATGTGTGTACATATCAAATTTCATTAAAATTGGTCTAGTAGTTCTAGAGATAATCGACCAAGTCTGCAAATTCTCTTAATTTCTTATATCATTGTAATTCCATTCCACACAGGCATAGGCGACATAAAAACCTGCCAAGTTACAGCTGCTGCTAAGAGCTGGTTTTGAGCTTTTTTAATCTAGGGAATATGGATTCTACCTCACAAATGATGCCCTTACTTCAAAATGACAGTCATCACCTGCACTATCTATTTGCATGGGTCATTTCGGACAAAAGTTCTGTGGCAAAAAGTATTTTTTTTGTACCCCTATTTAAAATTTTGCCAGATATTTTCAGAGCACCCTGTGTTACTATACCAAATGGCTCCTTACCTCGGCCTATTTTTTCTCTGTCACTCTCCACTTCGCTCGTCTGTTCGCCACGAAGAGCAACAGTGTCAGCTCTGCTGAAAGTATAAATAGTTCCTTCACTGTCACTCTCGTCGCTTGAAAGCCTGAAAAACACACAAAAAGAAAAAAAAACCTACATTTAACAAACATACAACACAGCTTTGCAATATGGAATGCAAATAAATCATTGACGAGCATCAAATCAGTGACCAAAGGTCAACAAACAAATTGATGTTAAGTTTACCTAGGTGGAGGTTGAAACTGGACTAATATTTAATTTACATATGAGAGATTATATTTATGACAGCACTACTGCCATCCATATCAGCATTTGTGCTGCCATCTATGTACAAACATGTTAAACTAACAAAACTTAACAAAGCTGTTGTCAACAAGTAAAATAAGAGATTATATTTATGTTATTTGTAATAATCACACTCCTATAATCATAAAATTTTTATTTTAAGGGTATCATTTGTTTTTATAAATATAGTTTTCATTTTTTTACTCTTTTTACATTTTTTAACTTAAAGTTTCATATTACCTTGCGAGTGAATGATGGCATAAATAATTATTAGCATGTTTAAAGTTTCTTTTGTATCAATAGAATATGTTCTGCTGGTTAAAATATAAATAATAACGTTTATATCAATACTCAATTGCAATTTGTTAGGATTTCGACACAGGATTTTTGATGTAACAGTTTTGTCCTTGGTAAAAACGATCAAAACTGATACTTGTCAAATATATTCTAACTTGGGAGCCACAACGTAATTTACATTATTGCATCAGCTTCAAGTAAACTTAACCAAAATAATGATTTAATCATGCATTTATTGATAAAAAAACTTCATTAAACACATGTTTTATACAAACAGACTTGCGAAATAAATTTTGTAGCACAAAAGAGTTTTTTTAGTTAATTTGTTTTATTTTAATTTTATATACATATATTTTATATATATAAAATGAAATAGGCTTTAAGCTTATTTAAGTTGTAGATTTAAATGAGTATAAAAATTTCTCCTAAAATCCAATAAGTTTACTAGAAGTTATTTACTACTTTTATCAGAATGTTTTAGTGAAATAAAAAAACATAAAACATGTAGAGAAATCGTCATCATAGTTGGCCAGACAGCCTAATGTGGACCAATGCCTTCACTTGAAGATTTCTCCATAACAACTTCAAATTTGATTTATAGAGATATTGGTGGCAATAAACCGTCGGATACTGTTTATAACCTTTCTAACATTATTATATTCTTCATTGACTGATGTATGTGTTAGTGTATTGTATACTAAAGAATGTTAAAAAAATTTTAAGATGTTTAAAAGTAAAACTTTTTTAAAAAATAAATAATCAAAAGCAACATATAAACTAACTTGCAGGTTCTGTCTAAAAAGTGTACCTTGTCATGTGCTTAAATCGAGATCTGTGATTTTATGAACCAAAAGTTGATTAGATTATCAGACATGAGAGTATGAAAAGAACAAAAAGTCCAATCAACACAAATCATAAAAAAATAAATGAATAAAAAAGTGTGTGAAACTATTTTGTACTAAAAGAAAACATTTCAATTATTTACATACTTATTTAGAATTAATAGGATGTGTACATTGTCAGTCCAACAACAAACTGTTAAGATTTATACATAATTTTTGATTAAAGAGAATATAATAAAATAACACAATAAAATAGTGCAGAATATGCAGCTAAAACATAAGAGAATATAACAAAATAATACAGAAAACAATAAAGAAAGCATTTCAATTATTTGCATACTTATTTAGAATTAATTGGATGTGTACATTGACAGTCCAACAAATTGTTAAGCTCTATACATAAATCATGATTAAACAGAATATAATAAAATAAAACAACAAAATAATGCTTTAATATACATTAATAATTCTTCTAAAGTTTAGAAAGTTAGAAAGTCTGCCTAATGTAGGAAGAGTCTCATGCCTGGATTATGTTGGTTAGTTGAATATTTCCGAATTGACTAAAATTTACATTAAAATAAATATTTTGTACAATTAAACTTGTTGGATTTTGAAACTTTATTAGAAGAATTATAGGTTTAGAAATTAGAAGACAATCAATAAAAATTCTGAAAGTTCTTTCGTTCTAAAGAAGTTATTTTCTCAAGGGGAAAAAAAAAAGAAAAATTTAATTTTGTTATGCTTGGAAGTAAACATATAAATAAAAAAAGGGGGGACATAGATATTTTAAATTCAGCAGGGAAAATTTTGCTTAAAAAAATGACACTTTGCAAGTTTAAACATTATTTTGGTTACAGTCAGATAAATAAAATTATATATTACACACAGATACAAATATATATATACAAATCTTTATTTTGCTCACTGCAATAACACATACTTTAAAAATAAATAATTCTATTACAATAGAGAAAATGTACAAAGGTTTTACTTTTATACACATTTCTTCTATTTAGATCTTCAATTTACTTAAACAACAGTCAATAACACACACAAATTGCCAATATAGGTCAGGAATATGAAACTTAATTGGAAAAAAACGTTCAAAATGGCATTTCTTCATGAGCGACCTTTTTCTTAATTTAATTTTATTTACCATTTAGATAAAATAAAATTAAAATCTGGTCAATGAAATTATTACAGAGTTTGCCTTTTTCAAAAGAGAAGATCTCTAATAGAAACTATGAGTGTTTCAAAGAGTGAATATTATTAAGAAGAAATAAAGGTGAGAACTTTTCTCTATTAGAGTTTTGAATTTCAGAGGAAAGTGAGTTCTGGTAAAACTAGAGTAAATCATGAAGTTTCAAATTCTGGCAAAAAATAATGTATTTAAAATACAGTATACTATTGATATGTCAAAATTCATTAACTCGAAAATCTTGTTATGTCAAAAATAATAATTTTTTCCATGACATTATACATCCTCCTAATGTTAATTTGAATTCTTATGTCAAAGAGTTTCTTCTCAAAACCTTATGTCTAATTTTTTTCGAAATAGAAAATGAATTTTTTTCGAAAAATCATAACATAAATTAATTGTAAACCAATTCTTTTCTATTTAATACACAATTATTTTCGTTTTATTTTTAAAAATAAAATTATCATTGTTGTATTTAGACTTATAGTCAACTATCAATACAAAAATATTTTAGAATATATATTTCTACTTTTTAGAACATATTTAGTTCTGAACTTGTTATCTTGAAAGCTTGCTATCTGGAAATTTTTTTTAACGTTATTTGAATTCCTATGCCGAAGAGTTTCTTCTCAAAACCTTGTTATGTCTAATTTTTTTCAAAATAGAAAATGAATTTTTTCAGAAAAATCACAATGTAAATTTATTGTAAACCAATTCTTTTCATCTTACTTTTAAAGATAAAATTATCATTGTTGTATTTAGACTTACAGTCAACTATCAATACAAACATATTTTAGAATATATATACTACATCTACGTTTTAGAACATATTTACAATAGTTTTGAACTTGTCACCTCGAAAACTCGCTATCTCAAATTGTTTTTTGGTTATCTCGAAATTATTATTGTTGCATTTATAGTCAACTATCAATACAAACATTTTAGAACATATTTAGTTCTAAACTTGTTATATCCAATTTTTAGCGTCTCTGCAATTTTGAGATAGGGACAGTTTACTAAAAATGCAGACAAATTACAGCAAACCAACTTCCAGATTATGTCTATTGGGGCCATAATTTGTTTGTATTTTGATATTTAGAATGCATTTATTTTTCCAGAATTTGAAACTTCATGATTTACTCAACTTTTACCACTTTTCTCTGAACATTGCATGTAAGTGAAAGAATTTGCCATAAAGGCTTTACCACAAGTGGAAAAATATGATTCACGATTCTTAAGTATGATTCGTGTTTGTGATTCATTATTTTAAGTTCACCCTCTTGATGTAAGAATGTTCATATTTCTGACCTATACCTGAAAATCACTTTGAAAATGATTAAAATAAAAACTTTTACCAGTGGCTCTCAAAATATAGAATTAATGAATGAATTGAAGGGGGCATACTTCTTAATCATTTCTGAAATCCCACATCCACGGACTCTTTGGCAAGGCTTAAGACAGCGATCCTCAACAATCTGTCTCATCTAACAAAATTTTAAAATCCAAGGTCTTTTCCTATTCATTATTCTGCAAAGGTAGTGTCATTTTCTTGGCACGAGGTAGATTGATTTTGCGGCTATGAGGAGAACTCCTCCAGACTAAAAGTCTGGAGCTGTCTGCTACTATGGTTATAAGCGAGAGAACATTTCAAATGGGGGTGCAATGGAGGAATGAAGGTGTTTATTGGTTTACTAACGCTGAGCTATGCAAAGATCAAGACAAAACTATTCACCCCATACCCCTATTCGAAGTTATTTTTCCTCGTAACCATGGTACCTGCCACGATGCAAGACTGATGTTCGGAGGAGTTCTCCTGAAAGCTGCACTATAAATGTATGGATGGTTGACTGAATGTAAACAATAAGAAGCTTCCTAAAACCGGAAGAAATTTAGAAAACTTCCGGCGTATCCTTTCTCTTATGCTATGCTTACATGGCGATGTGTGAACAGGATTAATATTCTGAGAAGTTTTATTACTGTGATTTGTGTTTAAGTTTTAAGTTTACACATAATCAGAGATGCCAACTGCTCCAGACGCTTCATAATAATTTAAAAAAAGTTAAGCAACTACAAACTAAAATGTGCAAATATTTGACTAATCTTATTTACTCTGTAAACAGTGTAACATGACTTAACTGTAACAAAGTGGTGAATTATATTAGCCCTCTAATTATTTAGAAATAGCAGTGGATAAAAACCTAATAAATTGAATTTATTAAATCAAGGATCACACATTAATAAACTACAACTAGAAAATATTTATTTGCTGTCTGGAGCAAGTTGGCACCTCTGCGTAATTCTACTGTTTATAATAGTTTTCTGCAATTTATAAATTCAAACAGGTCGCAAGCTTTAAATAAATTTAAGAAAAAATATCACAACATATATAAAGTGTAAGGTTTGTCATGTTTTGAGTGTTATCTCTCATTTGGGCTACATTAGTGTACAGTATCGCTGTTTATTATATTTTTAAGATAGCATTTTTTGGATAGATTATTATTTTTTCGGAAGCTTGTAGATTGCAGAAAAGCAATCTACAAGCTTTGCAAGAGATGCCATAGTTTTCCAAATTCATTTGTTGTTTGCTTCGTTGGAATTTAAATTAAAAAAATGCATTATAATGTAAATACTAGAAGTATAATAATAATATTGTATGGCGTGCCTTCTCAAGCTTGGGCTTAAAAATCAACTGAAAGTATTGATCCGGAAGTCTTACGACAGAATTTAACCCCTAGCGCCATTTGTGCTTAGTTTTTACACGGTCAACCATCGATATTGAACATTTAATCATGAATTCTGTAGGATAAATTGAATTCCTAACAATTGAAATAGCAACTAAAGCAGAAAAAAACTTATCTACCACTTTTAAAAATATTAAGCTGGGCCTCTCAATTTTTATAAAAAATCCAAATAATTGTCTGATAAAATGTTACATGAAAACATAATAGATAAACCAAGAGGAAAAAATCCGTCACACACTTTGGCTGTTGACATATTTATATTACATAAACAGGGGTAATTGTGAGCCCAACTCAAAAAACGTGAAAATTTCTCGAATAAAACCATTAAACGTGCATTTCAAAAAAATTAATGTCTTTTTATATTTAAATTACTGATAAATTATAAAACATGAAGTTCTAAATAAATTATATTCATCATAATTTAAGGAATAATTATGTATAAGTTTACTTTTATCTCTAATCACATTTATTATTCTATCAGAAAAAATATTTACAAATTAAAGAGATGCCAAATAAATTTTAGTTCTAAAATTTTTAAATAAAATATACAAGAATTTTTACACATAAATGTGATTGATGATTTCCGGAAACGTCTGGATCGCGATTAGCGAAAAACCTAGATTTTTTTCCAGAGCTCATTTATATATAAAGAAATACATATTCTTAACATCTGTTTCTATATCTTTATATAGTTATGAACAGTTTTGCAAATGCTAAACAATAAATGGACTATATGTTTTTTTTTTCCAAAAATTATTTTGGATTCCATGCAGCATTTTGTGAAAGTTTCCATTAGTGATGCAATTTTCGTAGTAGAAATTTTTTTTTGTCATTTTGTGAGTAAATTTTCATACATCTGAAAGAATTAAAAAAAAAAAAAAGAAAAGAAAAACTCTAGAGTTTTAATGAAAATACAGGTAAAAAAATTAAGTATGGAAGCGTATGAAGCGGCATTCACAATATTAAGTAAATTTTACCAAAATCGAATTTCTGTAATAGTAGTAATTTTCAACATTCTGACATTTAAATTATTTTTGTGAACACACTTATAGTCCTTATTAACATAAATTAGAAGATAATTCTCAATATATTATTAACAGAGATTTCACGTGCAGAAATTGTATGGTTTGGAAGTTTTTAGCATTTAAAAAGAACACATTCATCTCAAGAAGTCAGTTCTTTCCTCTAGGAACGATTTAATTTTACGATATTTGAATTAAATTTTATATTAAAAGGTGCAAAATTGAAAAAACATAACATTTCAAATTCAGCTAACTGAAGGTTGAAAATGATGTACATCACAAAAAACTAATATTGGCAATAAAAAGTTTAAATTGATTCGCAAAATGAACTCTTTCAAAAAAGAATAGAAATGTATTTAATTTGTCTTGAGAGGTATTGAATCTGCTGAATATTGAATTATTCATTCATTCATAATGGACAAAGGCACTTAATGATTGTGATAATATATAAAAGTGACGTTATAAAAACTTTAAATATAAATATATATAAAGTTATGAAATGGTTAAAATAGTTTAAATTATTAGAGTGGAGGAAAAAAAGAGAGAAAAATGTTTGAGAACCACTGTCTTAAGAAGATTAAGAAGTATTAGGGGGATGTATTTCCTTTTACTTACAATAGGTGGCGACACTTAGGGTCAAACCCTGCAGATGATGAGGCACAATAGGTGAGAAGAAGCAAAGTTCCTTTAGTCAGTGCTTGGTCACTATAGTAACCAAATCACTGAGAAACTCATAATAACAGATGCACTAATTGATTGCTATTTATCCCTCTTCTGATGTTGCCTGGAAGAAGATTCAGGATTCAATTTTACCTTCAAAACAGTCATTTATAGATATTGCCCCATTTTTTCTCGGCATTTAATTTACACTATTTTTTTTATGATTTACTTTCGATACTAGATAAGGTCTTCCAACGGAATATATAAATAACTCAAAACTGGAGCAAATGCATTCTACAAAACTTTCCAACAATATATTATATATATTTTTGAGGGAGGGGTTAATGTAATATCCATTACAAATTTATTACTTAGACAAGATAGTCTGTTAATACGATGAAAGTTTTGTGTGGGTATCGAGCGTCATTGGAAGATGGGGATACAAAAACTTTTATTCCATGTAATAATAATGCAGCAGATGACTTTTGTGTTTTAACAAATTAGGCAATGGCATAGTCAGTACCTAGATGTTACTCTGTGAGGCTAAACTAGATCAGCAGATTATTATCAATTTATCATTTGTAAATTCTGCTCGCTAAAAGCAATCAATTTATTAATTGATGTAGAGTTTAAGACGGTGTAGTGTTAAATCGAACATCCCTACACATAAGAGACATATTACTTTATTACACTCGTCGCACAGATAGCGTTTGTTTGGTTCTTAATGTTCAACATTGCAACCTTTCATTTTCAAATTAAACTCAGAAGACAAGTAATTCCTGGCTCAAATATTGGGACAAACTTGCCTTTTTGAGCACTAATTTAAGATATGTTCACTATTAGGATAGATAATTTGATAAAAAAAAAATTGAAAAAAATTCTAGGTACTTTACTTACGCGGCGGTCTGGGAAACATCATTGAGGATGATCCGGAGACATGCTATTGCAATTTCGATCTGCTGCAGAGGGGATGGCTCCCCTGCTTAGGTAGCCCGACTAACTGCGCGCAAAGTTGAGCACTTTACAGCAGAACAGTTTAACGAGGACTGGTACCCCTGGTCCCTACGCAGACTGATAAAAGTGTTCACCCACCCGCTTACTGACCACAGCCAGTGATGCTTGACTTCAGTGTTCTACTGGGTACTGTGTCTTTACGATCAGTCCACTGCGGGATGGAAAAATTCTAAAGTTTTGGAAAGTTATTGGGGGGAATGAGCCTCTAATATTATATACATTTTGTCTATCTGTAGGTGAAAATTTTAGTTATCTCTGCCTCTGTTAGGCAAAACTTTGGATATGTGATAGCTAAAAATTTAAAAGATTTTTGCTGGAATTTTTCATAGTGATAGTTGTAAAACAGAGTAAAATCATTAAAGTTATTAGTAATTTCTTACATATGTTATTTAAATTATTCAAGTTGTGCTGGTTAAAATAATTATAAATCAAAAATTTCAAACTCAGAGATAAATTATAAAATTGGCTACCACTAGAAAATATCATTTGTAAAAATTGCAAAATTTGACAGGCATGGTTACAATTCAAAATGAGTTAGATTACACTTAATAGTAACCTTATCTGGTTTCAATAATAATGCAAATAGCAAATATCGTTAATTCATCACATTTCTTGTTCTGGACAATTTGGTTTTTATAAAAAAATTACAGTGAAGCAACAATGTAAAGGAATGCCTTTTTTTCCATTTTTAAAATATATCTGAATGTTTCCTATTGAATTGGATTTTCATTCTTTGCAGATTTCTTCTACTAACAGTCTCTTCTGTAAAGATGATCTTCACATTTGTATTTTTAAACTTATTTATGGAAGAACAACTGAATGTGACTGTCCAATCAGTTAGGCAGTGAGATTCTTCTATTTGCTAATTGAGTTATTCAAATTCTGTTGGAATATAACCTTATTCGTACACTATTAATAGTGCTGTCATCATGTTTCGGTCATTAGGGTTAAGATTATAACTCAAGTTTATTTCAAACACTTAGAAAACGGTTATTCAAATAAATAACAGTCATGCTGCTTATATTAATCATTATTTCTTAATTTTTATCCATTTCTAAAATTTGCATGATACAAATAAAAAAATTTTCTTAAGTCTTTTTTTTTTTCTAAAATTTTTATGAAAATTAAGGAAAAAACCTTAATATTGTTACATCAGTCACCAGAAACATTCCCTTAATAACTTTTGATGTGATAAAAGCATTTAAAAATACATTAATGAGTTACAGTTTGTATTGGCAACTTGTTTCATACCTTCTTTATGAAATCACTCTTTAAGTTAAAGTAAATCAAAACTCTTGAATGCTATAAACAGCCACATTAAGATCTAAAAAAAATTATTGTATTTTTTACATTTAGAAATTAGTTATGAATTATATGGGTGAGCATTTCTTTCTTACCAAGTTTTAAAGAAGTAATTTTTCAAAATTGAACATCCTGTGACCTTAAAAGTCCCATATACCCCCATCCATAAAAGTCCCATAACAACATCTGTCCAAAAAAGTCCACAGAAATCAAAACATTAGAAGATGTCCACAGTCTGCACTGTTGTTGCTTCTTATATTTGGACAAGCATTTCGATCATTGGCCTTTGCAAATTAAGTCAGGTAGGCGCACCTTTTGTTTTACAAGAGAACACCACAAGGGTGAAAGTACGTCTTAGCTCAAAATACCACACAGTGTTGCCGGAATTTAAAATTGAAAAGTAGCGAATGGGAGCTCCAAAAGTAGCGGATTCAAACATTTTGTAGCCCCCCCCCAAAAAAAAAACGTTATATATATAGTATATATTTACTAAATATATATGTTTCTACAAAATTAAAAAAAAAAAAGTTAAATTTCAATGCAATGCGTTAAAAATTTGGTCAATTTCAATATTTTGTTTAAACTTAGATTAAAGGTCACATGATTTGTTTTTCCAGAAGATAAATGGTTAATAATGGTTAGAGCTAAAGATTTTTTTCCCATCATACTCGCTACCCATTTTCCCATATATATCTTCGCGATTTCACGAGTCAACGATTTAAAACATAGATATGGAAAAATTATAGACTCAACACAGCAAAACAGATTAAGAATCCAAAACTAAAGAGGATGCATTTTGAAAAAAAAAATGTCCTTTTTAAAAAAGGTAAAGAAACTGCAGGCTTTTCAGAAGCATTTTATTATGGGAAGGGAAAGAATATTTAAAAAAAGAAAAATATTACTGAAGCACATTTTTAAAATTTGTAGCGTTCGAAAAATAATGAGTCGCCCAAAAAGTAGCGGGTAGCCCAAATTTAATTTTTAGCAACAGGGACTTTTAAAAGTAGTCCAATCTGGCAACACTGCACTGCATTGCTTCTTATACTTGGACAGGCATTTCAATCATTGGCCATCGCCTATTAAGTCAGGTAGGCACACCTTATGTTTGACGAGAGAATACCACAAGGGTGAAAGTCTATCTTAGCTCAAAATCCCACACTGAGTAAAAATGGGCATTGAAATGTAAGGTCACCTCTTTTAGAAACTTTTTTACCAGCACTCGTTTATGAAAGAATTTATCGGTAGACTCTTGGTAAAAATTAGTGAGAGTACTTAACTGACACTTTTTGACAATTTTTTTTAAGCTAACTGCAACAAAACTCTCTAGCACTAATATATTTCTGCAAGATATTTTTAATAACAACAAACATATATGTTGCTAATTTAAAATAACAAAAGCACTGTGTTTACAAAAAAAAAACTAATTTTTAAAAAAATTAAACATGCAATAATTTTTTATTCTAATATTATGGGTGATATTCTCGCATTTTGTTGGGGGGGGGGAATGCACAAATTATTTCCTTCTTCGTATTTTATAAATTATAATCACAATATAAAAATAAATAAAAATCATGAAATCCGCGTAGTAGTAATTACTGGAAAAAAGATCAACGACAAAACACGCGAATCAGACTTCTCAAGTGCATGTGTATTGGGGCAATGTTTAAGATTTACTATCTGGATGGTAATATTTATTTTACATACATTTTTATTTTCTAATGGGCGCTGTACTTTATTAAGAAAGCAAAAGTTATTAAGGGTTGAACAGGCAACTGCACAAGCTTGCAAAGGTGATTTCTTAATTATGGAGTTGACATAAATATATGAATTATTTTTTTAAAAAAGGGGGCATGTTTTGATTGGAAAACAAATGAAGAAATTACCCTTTCTTGATGCCTTTTGAGGAGGCAGATGATTTCTTGGAATTTGATTGGGTTCGACCCTTCTGCCCTCCCCAGGAGGATCTGCTTCTGTCTCTGGGGAGGGCTCCAAAGCCAGACGGTATGATCCTTGCACTGTGGGGAGTGTTCACAGGAGTGGCCTCATCCGAAGCACTACTACTCGTATCAGTGTTTTGGCCGGCTGAAAAAACAAATATTTCAACAGTTTTAAAGAGGGAAATACAAGATTCATCAATGAAATTAGCCTAGATTTAAACATTGAAGAGTAAACAAGCAAAGTTCGTTGATTTAAATTAAATGAAAATTTTTTTTGGATCACCTTTTTTTAAATTTTTTTTTTTTTAAAAATTGATCCTTCCCTAATAGCAAAATAAGATTTATTTGAGCTCAGCAAAAACCTTTTAATGTAAACCTAAAAAGGTTTGTTACGTGGTTCTAACTTTAAAACAAGATTTATAACAATCTGCTCTATTCTACACACATCACCCTAATCCAAAACCTAGGAAAAAAACCTTCTATGTAAAAACCTTAAATCGAGATTGACTTAGGCTGTTGAAGAGTGAAAAAAGTCCTTGAATAAAGCTAGTCTTAAGGTGAAAATAATCTTAAATCTAGGTAATTGTAAGGTTTCTTTTTGAAACGTCTTCTATGCTCAGCTAAAATCCACCTTGTCATGAAATTTTAATGGACAATGCAATTTGTTCCTATCGCTAGTGTGATGTCAGCTATGTCATTATGGACCTAAGTGACAATACTTTTTAAAAAGTTAAAAAAAATTTTTTTTAACCCTTTCAGGATAAAAGGTTTGAAACTGCAATATTTTTGTGACAATAAAAAGAAAAATCCCGACACAAGGGTTGCCATAAGGTTACATGCTTTCTGAGTTAAAATTAAATTTGTGATTTTTTACTCAGTTTTTAAGTTAATAATAACGATAAATTATTTTTCATTTTCCGCAATTTTGAATACTTGATCCAGGAGTTCCCTTGTTTTCTGGATTGGGTTAAAAATTACAAGGTTACGAAGTTGAACATCAATGGTCGTAAAACCAAAATATTGGGTTGACTGTTTGACGACTGTTATAATTTTGTGACTAATGGCATAATTGTGGCATTGTGGTCAGCACTGGGCACAGGCCACCTTTACTTCTCAAACAAGCAGCTACCCAGCAAGATGGGCTTCAAGACACCACAGAAGATCAAAGTCCAGTTCTTCACGACGACAGTTCAGTGACAACATAATTAAATGTAACACTTATTCAGGGTCCATAGCCAAATCTTTCAACAAAAAATAAGCATCAAGTACTTTTTAAGCACTAAAAAAATAACAAAATGCAAAATAAATTTCAAAGACTACATAATCATGATAAAATAACCAGTTTCTAACAAAGAACCCTTTTCTTAATTATATTAGCCACCATAAAAAGACAGAGAGAATTTTTGCTTTGGTTTCAGAGGGTTGAAAATGAAGCCTGAAATTGAGAATATCTTGCAAAATGCAGCAGTGTTACACATGAGATTGCAAAAATCTCACTGAACTCAGCTCAATATACACACATGTGGACCTGCAAGTATTTCATAAAACCTGCAAAATGATTGGCGCTTTCATACGCTATGGACTGACAGTTCTGTTTGAATAAATTGATAAAACGTTGAATAGAACAATGTGAAATCTACGCTTTTGCATAATACGTTGTAGAAATTTCATGTTTGAAAAGGGAAAATTAAGCACTTTTTAAAAACACTCAGTGAAAAAAAGCACCTTTAAGGGCTTTGAAAACTGAAAATAAGCACCCTTAAGCATTTTTTAAAAGAGCTACGCACCACATTATTGGTGCCATTTCATAAGGAGACTTACTTTGAGTTCCAGGCGTAAGGCACGCACCCTGTCTTCTCTCGTTGGGCTTCGGAGGTGTGCCACTAAACTGTCGGATGCCAGGGTCGGTAGCCTCTGACTCAGTGGTTGTGCGATTATTGCTGTTGTTGTCGTAGTGTAGAGGAGGAGGAGGGTGGCGACGAGCATACTCATAAGCTCGGAGGAGTTCCTCTTGATTAGAAGAACCTGAAGTAAGACTATGACTATTGGGCGCTGAAAGCAATGAAAAGGTACTATAAACTAAAAGAACACAAGTTACATTTGAAATTTTACGCATGCACCTACCTACACAAACTTATTAACGAAAATGTGATAATGCTTGTCCCACACTTAGAGCTTATAAATGATAAAATCAAAATTATTAAATAAAGAATAAAATAAAATAAAATAACTCATTTATCCTGTCTAATATTGGCCTTTCTGCACTTAAAATCTGAGAAACAATCATTTCTTATTGATCAATTAAAAATAGGAAATTTTTTCGAGTGAAAATGAATAGACATGTCGGAATATTGTTTAATGTAACAAGGTGCACTGTTTCATGCAACATTTATGTAATATTGATCTTTGGTTTCAGGCTATAACTTCAAGCATTTTCTGTACTAGTAGCATCCGTCATACATGTGTAACGTGCGTAGAAGTTCATCAAAAATGAAATGAAGAAAAGTATATTGTCCTAGTAAGCCAAGTATAAGTTGTGATCAGTTCAGGATCACTTTAGTGATACTAGGTGACTATTTAATCTTTTTGTATGTTCATTTAAAGTTTTCTTTTTTTATGTTCATTCAAGGCTTTCTTTTTGTTGTTGATTTAAAGCTCTATGTATAGATAAAAAATTTAAAAGAAGTTACCTTGGCTCTGGTAAAGTTCTTCACTTGCTTTTCCACTTTTACTTGACGGTGGATCTAAACTGGCCTGAAAAAATTTGTTTTAAATATTTTATTTTCTATCAGGTAATAAACAGGAGATAGTATTTAACAGGAAACTATTCACGATCTCAACGGCTGAATACGCCCTCTAGCAGGGTGAATATTTTCAGGTTACTATTTATTAGTTTTCATTCAGTTCTATCCGTATCATTGGTAGAATAGGACGCCTTTTTTCAGCAGCAAAAAAAGCAAAAGTTCTCAAAGGAAAAGGAAGAAGAACTTGAAAAAATGACCCAGAACATTGGTAAATTATTCTGAAATAGAACGCACCCAACATTTGAAGAACAATATCTCAATAATTTTTTCCTTTCTAATATCAAAATACTTGCAACCAATAGCTTCCGATTTTGTGATCACATGAAGTTACAAATGTATGTATTACGGTAAAATACATATTTTTGTCTTTAATTCATTATGAATAAAAGTGAAGTTATTTAAGACCATATTGCTTGCTTTATTCCAATGAATAAATGTGATTTCAGAAGGTGCAGAACTATAATAGTTACAGAATATTCTCCTTATTTATAGAATAATATATATTTTTGTATCTATATAATGCGGAAAACAATAATAAAGAATCATCCAAATCACTTGAAATATTATCATTTATGTTGATTATTAATAACTTTTAATCGTTTCCTTGATAAGCATTTTTTTAATTTTGAATGATTAATTTCAATTTAGCTGATCTGTTAAGTTACATATTGAAATTTACAATTATAAATTTTTTTTTGTGTGGTATGTCATCTTAAATTAATAAATGTATAATCTATGTACATATTATTTAAGAATAAAATTTTTAAACGAAGAACATTTAATTTTAGAATTCTCCGGATTTATAAAGCAGATAAGTGTTATGATTTTTATAATAAAAAATTAACTTGTTAATAATTTGTTTTTTAATTTGATAATAGTTTTCTACAGAATGGTTTTCTGCATCTGATTAAGAACTTAAAGGCTAAAAAAAAAAAAAAAAAAAAAAAAAAAAAAAAAAAAAAAAAACAATATGAAATTTTTTTATTTTAATATGTCAAATTTTTAGATTTCTTTTTTTTTTTGCTTTTGATTTTTTTTTAATCGTAAGCATTCTTTATTTTTTGATAAAAATTTAATCAAAAAACTTTTTTTTTACAAAATTAAATGATATAACATTATGTAGTTCTATATACTTTTTGCATATAGAATATGGTTCAGAAAAGTATGGAATGTAAAGTTTAAATAGAGCTTTCAAATTAGGTCATTAAATTTAGCAGAGCGATTTCCCAAGCATTAGGTTTTAACTCTAATAATAAGATAAGATACATATAGTTTGTTTCTGTTTATTTACAAATATTTTTCCAATGCGTTTTGGAAGTTCCTTCTTTTTTTTAAAAAAAGAGATTCCATTTTGTTTTCGCTTGACACTTTTAAACACTTTTTTATTAAAATTCTTTTACATTTTTTTGAGATAACTATGACTGAAATTTGTATATAAATAAGCAGCATAATTCAAGATGGATGATGTTACATTTCATAACATATTTTAAGCATGCATTTAAGCAAATTTGTTTTTAAATATAATTCACAAATAATTTGTAATTTCTAAAAATTTTAGAATTCTAACAAATATTTCTTAATTATCTGTCTATGCAATACAAATAAAATGGCTATTTTTCTTCAATCATTGAAATATCTTAAAGGCTAACTCCCAAATATTGAATGTCATCTAAAATAAATATTCAATGATCACATTTTTTACTAAATCTAAAACAATTTCCACGTATTTTTTATTTATTATTATTCATTGCTCTTCCCAGAGACTTTATGTTATTAGATTTAGCAGAACATGTTTTTAGTAGCTCATGCTTTTAAATTGAAGATCAACTGTATTCAGTATCATCTGGCCTAATGCTGTTGCTCAAGGCTAATTCATGATATTTTAAGTTTTCCTCAATCAAGCATTTTTTTTCATGTACTTCTAAGTTTGAGTGGCCATAATAAACTTTTTTTTCCACAGTATTACCAAAATTAATTAAACATTATTGGTGTCAAAAATGGTATGGTAATTTCTTACTTTTTTTAAACGAATTAGTACAATTTCTACATTTCTTTTGTTTTTTAAATATGTAACTTGTTTTTTTGTTTCAATTAGTGCGGAATACCAAACTTAATTAAGAATCTATGCACCAATAACAGATTAGCGATTTTTTATGCTTCTCTTAAATTAATTAGTTCTATTCTCCATTAATTTAGTTTTTAGTACAATAGCTTATTTTTTTCAATTAGCAGCTGCTAACAAAATTAATTAAGCATCATTGACATCAAAAATGGTATGGGGACATTTTACTTTTCTCCTTAACAAATTAGTATCATTTCTCAGCTAATTTCTCCATTTAGTACTCAACTTTTTTATTTCAAGTATTTATTTTTCCTGAAATTAATCAAGCATCATTGAGGTTAAAAATTATAAGTCGATTTTTACATTTCTCCTTAAACGAATTAGTGCTATTTCTCTATTAATTTTGCTTTTCAGTGCAAACTTTTTTAAACTCAGTTACCATTGATTTAAAACTATTTAATTTTATAGAAACAAGTTTTAAAAACATAATAAAACAAAATTAACATGTGTATAGCTTTAGGAATACTAATTTGGTAACATAGTCGCCCTATGCTAAAAATATTAATGAGTCTATTTGCCCTTATTCAATCAAATGTATATTTCTCGAAATTTTTGACTGCTTCTTAACTTTTTACATGCCCTGTATAATACAGCTTTATTTAAGAAACAAAGTGTCTGTTTACCAATGAAAAATATTTATTATTGTCCGTTCTCACAACATTAGGAATACGAAAAAAAAAACCCCGTTCACTTGAGAAAAATTTAGTACTATTAAAATGGGTATGGCAAAAGAATATCTAAAAACATAGATAAGAACTGACGCTTTTTATGATGTCAAAATAAAATACCCCAGCGATGCCATTCTATGACTCATCCTTCAGTTCAAATGAGCGATTGTTCTATTTAAAACATTAAAGATAGTGGCTCAAAATATTCAACATTAAAGAGAAGCATTTAATAAAATTGAGAATTTACCTTTGTTAAATAAGGAGGTTCTCCGTGGTGAACACTGAACGTTTTGAACTCTTCTGTTTCACCTTCTTCACCAGGGGGAGGGGGAAGCTGAAAGGTTGCATAGGGTGCAATTTCATCTTCATACTCGGGAACAGAATGTGAAGCTGTGAGCAGAATGAAATTTTGTTCATTTTTGAAACAAATATACAAAGTTTGAAACCTTTTAAGGTATAACAGACTCTCTGAAATTTCAACAGTTTGTGCTCAGAAGCTTTCCTTCTTTCAGAATTTTGCAGATTGTAGATCCTAAATTTGTTTACTAGAGAACTGGGCATTTTTTATTTATAAGTTTATATCTTATTAGATCAAATTAAAGGTAAACTAATAAAGTTTGAGAATACTTTATAATAATTTATATTTGATACATTTTTTAATTTTTAATTTAAGTTAAATTTAAATACATCTCAGATTGTAAAAGTGTGAAAAAAATGTGTGTGTTAAAAAGAAAACGAGATTTTTATGAGTAAAAAATAAAATAATGTTTGAAAATATGTTTCAATAAAATTTAATTTTTATATAAATTTAAGGTCTAAAAATTTGACGGCACATCAATCCATTGAACTATTTACTCATAAAATCTTTTATTACTTCTGATCTACTAGTTGTATTGACATGGGTGAGGTTTTATTCGATTCAATATAAAAAAATAAATAAAAACAATATGTCACCAGGCTAGATGGAAAAGTGTAAGTCTCTCTTTTTTGCCCCCCTCCCTCAATAAGTCCTAGATTAGGACTTATTGAGGGAGGGGGGCAAAAAAGAAGAACTTACACTTTATTATTAGGCTCACCAACTCCAGACATTTATATTGGGCCTAAATGACATTTTTTAAAACAATTTACAGTATTCTTATAAAATTTTTTGTATGTGATTACTTATGTACTAATCTCAAACTTTTTGGCCATATTTTATTTTATTTTATAACCCTCGTTGAACAGCCGACCAACTTTTAGGTTTATGACTACTAATGTTCAACTCTGTAGCCTTGTAATTTTGAACCAATTCAGAAGACAAATAAACTCCTAGTTCAGTACACCCAGAGGTATGATTTGTTATGGGAACATGGAGAACTTTGCGACTTGACAGATTTAACGTGCATTAGTCACCATTTACTACAGGGGGAGTCTTCAGCCGATGGAAATCGAACCGACGCCCTCTTGGACATGGGTTCAGTGCCCTACCAGCCAGGCTATCCTGGCCCCTTATGGCCATATTATAAAAAGTTCAATCAGCAATAATAGGTCTGTAAATTCTGATAGACTTAGGTACCAAATAATTGTTACATAACACCGTGATGTATTGGTACTTTTCTGCCACTTTTAGTATTGTAATTTTGAATATATAGCTATAATAAAATAATATTTGTTGCAAACCCATTATATGATATTCAGAAGAATACTAAGCACCTTCCCTCAACATAAATGAGTTGCAATCACATTATAAAAGAGCCAGGAAGAAGTCATAGAAACTAAAAATGGTGATAGCAAACATTTTCAACCTGCGGAAGAAGGATGTCCAGGGTGCGTAGTCAAATCTTTCAACAAAAATTAAGCACCTTTTAAGTACTTTTTAAGCACTCAAAAATATTTTTTAGCACTATACATGCTAACAAAATGCAAAATAATTTTCAGAGACTTTACATGATCTTTTTAAAATAACTAGTTTCTGACAAAGAACTCTTTTCTGACTTTATTAGACAACATAAAAAGATCGAAATAATCGGTTCAATTTCAGAGGGTGGAAAATGAAGTCTGAATTTGAGAATAGTTTGCAAAATGCAGAGTTTAACATGAGAGTGCTAGGAGATAAGCTACGGGCCGACGTTACTCCAAAATGGATTGTGATTGAATGAGTTGTGAAAACCACGCTTTTGCATAATATGTGGCAAAAATCAACATAATAAAGAAAAAAATCTTCTTATTTTCGAAAAGGGAATATTAAGCAATTTTTAAAAACCTCCAATGAAAAAAGCACCTTTAAGGGGTTTCAAAAAACAAAAATCGAAAATAAGCACTTTTTAAAAACGCCATGCGCCATGATGTCAATAGAGATACTCACAATGGCTGGTAGAGGGACCTGCTGTTGTCGACTGCTGGCGTGACTGTGGAGGTGCTGATGTCGGAGCAACTACTTTCCTGACAGGGGACGAGAAGTATGAGGGGAGATCTCCACCCCTACTGTTGTGTTGTCTACTGGCTTCAGACGATCTTCCTGTCTTCTTATCCATGTGAGCCATCAGAGACGTTGTGGTTGACACATCTGCCCTCGCTTCTGAAAACAAATTTTGTTTTAACAGCAACCTTACCTTTTGTAAATATACAGTAGAAAGTCACCTCTAAATGCTACTATATTGTGTGTTAAAGATTTTGTAATGTTATGTATTTTGATGAATATGCATATTAAGTATGAAACCTCAACATCTTTTCTTTAGTGCTTAATTAATTTTTCTTGAAAAATGAAACTACAATGAATAATAAGTAATAAAAAAGCTGATAAATGATGATAGTTTTACAACGTTTAGCAATTAAAATTAAATTTTCTTGAGCTGTGGTTTTCAAAAAAAGCATTAGTAATCAGGGGAGCAATTTAACCTCTGAATGAAGTATGTTATTGATTACCTACTATGTTTTTCTTTTAAAATTAATTATGTATTCATTTTATTTGAAAAGAAATATATAATATTTCAAGGTTTTCTGAGAATTATAGCAATATTTACAATGCTTATATATATTCACTCTTATTAAAATGAAAAGTATTTTGTATAATATCCCTACGGAATTAATTATTTTTTAAGCATGCATTATATATATGTAAAATTTTTTGCTTAACATATGTGAAAATATTTTATTACCTTTGAACTACTATGTAAAATGTTTTATGAAATAATAATTTTAGATAATGATTAATAAGAAATGTGAGTAAGATTACAGAATTTATTATTATTTCCTTTCAGTACTGAAGAATGGACTTAACTATTTCAAGCAGTTGATCTTTCCAAGATTCATTAAAGTTTTGAACATTTAAAAATTTTTTAAAGAAGTAAATGTTTGAATTGTTTACTACACATAAATTATAAAACCGTTTTCCGACAACATACATTGAAACACCTGTTTTCCCACAATGTACATATTAAGTATGTTATGGACATTATACTGAGCTTAAATTTTTTAGTTAGACTGCTTGACAGGGCAAGTTCTGACCAATGGCTAACTGACTAGCATATTAGTCAGACTGTTCTTCAAAGGGGGGATATCATGCGACGCTAAAAGATGACTAAACTTAATCAGTAAATAGAGCTTATTTCTAACACACTATCAGTAAGTACTTTTACAGAAAAAAAGTAATAATATTGATTTAAGAAGCTGAGTAACTGTGATGTGGTATTTAGTTTCATAGGAAAACTGATCAGTCCCACGTTACTATGATCTATTGAAATGTAAATATATTGTCCAAAAAGTTATAAACATCCTACAAATCCTTCTTCTCAATATAACGTCAAGTGATCACAAATACATTTAATTACTGCGAACTTGACCCCCTTTGATTAAATAAAATAATAAACTTTATTTCTCTGCTTTTGTATTTTTTTATATTACTCTTTGGATTCATGGCAACTTTCAAAATAGGTTAGAACATTAACATGTATACACATAAGTTTAAATAATATATATATATACAGTGTAACGTCCCATATCCGGAAGAGTCGATTTCGCGGACACTTTTTAAGAATCAAAATAAACAAACATTTCTTCACCTTCCCCTCTCTTAAAAGAAAAAAAAAGAGATCTTTTGACAGGTTTTTTCCTTTCTTAGCTTCTAGTGATTTATGCATTGAACCCATAAATCAACAGAAAGGGGAACAGAAGATCTAAGACCATACCGTTAGTGACGCTCCTCCTTTGGAATGCAAGAAGGGAGGGGGGGGGGAGATTTGCTTTCAAAGGAGCACAACTGAATCCTCTCCACCTCTTCTTTCCTATGCAGCTGGCTACTGTTTGTCTAAGATAGGTACTCTGCCCGCCACAAAGTCTGCGGCAGTCTGGTGCTATGGAAACAAGAAGAGGGTATTTTAGGGAGGGTAGCTTCGATAAAGAGGTCTCCTTTTCTCTCGCTGAAACCAGTCCTAAAGAGGGACCCCACACCCCTACCTGAAATAATCATACCTCGTTACCATAGTCACCGCTGCAGCTCCAGACGAATGTCTGCCAGAGTACCTATCTTAGACAAACAGTAGTAAAAGAGGCATTTCCTGGAACCTTTTTATTAGAGTGTTAGGGAAAGAAGAAATACTGTGAAAAAGTGTAAACACAACAAATGTTAAAGAGGAGGAGGAATCCCCTTTAGTCACAAAAGAAAAAATAAAGAGAACCCAATCAGCATGCCCCGCCTTTATGCTTGATTGATAGCCACTGATGGGAGAGAAAATAAGAATTTGTCACTGCCCCGCCCTCAAATTGAATGAGAAATAAGGAGGATATGAATTTTCTTCTCCACCTACCCACCTTAGTGAATGACGGGAATTTCCCCTTCTTGCTTGAATCGTTCTAGTTCAAAATGGCAGAGAGAGCAATTAATATTTTTTGCTTTCTATATTTATTTTTATAATAGTAATAATTATTTATTTTCTAATATTTTGTTTTTGATTGATTAGATATCATTCTAAAACTAAAACATTATTGCTCGAAAAAGAATTTTTAATTTTTTGCTTCTTAGATTCAGATCGTTTTAAGCTTTGTTTTCCTTGGGGGTCTATTATACGGAAAAATCGAATATCCGGACTTTGGGAAGTCCCGCCGATTCCGGATACGCGACTTTCCACTGTATATATATATATACACAGTTATTTCCGGCAGATAGGCCACAGCCTATCTGAGTTTAAAAGTTGAACTATCATGACCTATGTACCGATGCAGCCAATACAACGAATTCATTTCCTACAAGCCACATATGATAATTTTGAGATCACATTGAATTTATTTAGAAACAGATGTTTGCAAAAAATTTTGTGAAATTACTGGCCCATTTTGCAATGTTTGCTCTGAAAACGTTTTATTTTCTTTTATTAAAACATATTGAGAAACGAAGTTTTCACTTGACGTCATCAACAAATGGAGTTACAAATTACGATTTGTAGCTTAATAAATAAACTAGTATGCTGTATTTTTACTCTCTGCTCCTCATCTATATTTTCTTGATAAATATTTTATATTCAAAGTGTCGCAAAACTAGACAAATAACCTCTTTTTATTCTATACATCGATCCAATTTCTGCAGATACTTTTAGAAGTATTTATTTTTTATTTATTTTTCAACGCTCCTTTTGCGTACCATTGTAAATGATATATAAGAAATAAAAATTTTAAAAATCAATACTTTTGTATTAAATAAACTGGACTAGGCAAAATAAATCACAGGAGTACGTAAATGGACACCTGCCGAAGAGTGATATTATTACCTCTGTAGTGATGTCCAGAGTTTCTCCTCCTTTTGTACATTATAAGGCAAACAACAGCAACAATGCCCGCAATTAAAACAACTCCAGACGATGCCATGGAAACAAGAGTGGTAGTATCTTCAAAGAAAGAGGTTGCAGAGGGTAGCTGTCCTTGGGAACCATGGTCAGGAAAGGCTTTTTTTTCAGAGACAAGAATAGTTTTGTTATTAATAGATTTAAGTAAACGTCAAACCTTTTACACAGTAAACAAAAAAGTCATGTAAAATAAATAACTATCAAAAGTCAATTAAAACAAATAGTAACATCAAATTTCCTATGCCATTATCAATGGAAAGCAAATGACACAAATACAGGCAACAGAGAATTTTGTGAAATATTTTCCATATGATAATCAATAGCTGCCTATCATGGCTAGGTTAATATACGTAAAAAAACTCAAGTGACCAGCCCAAAATACATGGTGTGCCTGGTGCAAAATTGAGAGACCTACTGTATTTGACTATCCATCAACCATTGCAGCCAAATTTAATCTTACTAATTGGTTCTATGTGACGCCCGGTGGCTGATTGGTAGCGCTTCTCGCTCCTGTGCCACAAGTCCTGGGTTCGATCATCGGGCTGAGCAAGATTGACTCAGCCTGTCATCCCTTCAGTGCGTCGATAAATGAGTATCAAGCATGCTGGGGAACTAAACACTAGGGGTTTCGCGTTCAGCTGACCACCTGACCGGAACATCTGCTCCTGCACCCCAGAGCCTGAGGTCAAGAAAACTGAGATGGGCACAGTAGGCTTTGGCCCTCTATGGGCTGTCGCACCACTGAGTTCTGTTTAATTGGTTCTATGTAGTTTTATTTAATAACAATCAAGTAGGATTAAACCAAAATTGTAAAATTATTTTGACAAAAATTAGCATGTATGATTAAATTTACTTAAAAAATGGATTAACATGTATTTATTTTCTTTTTATAATAATCTTTGAGGGCATGCGTTAACAAAAAGGTTTGGTGGACTAAAGAAATTGGACAATCAGTTAACAGTTCATAGCAGTATGTGATTAATATGGTGCTTAAGATCCAAATGCAATCCTCTTGGGCAATAAATGCATAGGTAATTATTGGAGTGTAAGAGACTTTTTTACTAAAGTTTGATTCAAGCAGTAATGGTTTTTGTGGTTATATGATTAACTCTTATAAGATTAAAATTTTTTTAGATCATGCTTAAAACGCCATTTTTGTACCAACCTTGTAAATATCTTTTTCTAGTTTTTTAAATTTATTTAAATTTTAAGGCATTTTAAATTTAGTAAAGTTTGTTTACACTTAAAAATTTTTTAAAATTTTTAATTACTAATTAATTAAAACCTTCTAATTTGTAATTCAAGAAATCCTTTTTAATGCTTAGAATTGATGCCAAAAACAATGAATAAAAAAATAAAAAAACAATGAGCTAACCACTTTGCAGTGCTGAAGCTCTTCTTCTTCTAGACCCATAATTAGTTTGAACGTAGTGGATTATGAAACACAGATATTAAGCTTAAATGACAGGTTTATCTGCGATTAAGATGTAAATAATCCATTAAATAATTATTAGGTGCAAATGTTTTCGACAGAAAAAAATATAAAGACTTAAATTAAAATATAATTTAATTGTATTAAAAATTCTCTTTTGTTATGAGAGATTTCAAAAATAATTTACATTACAAAAATTAAGTTTGTATATTATGCAAAATAACAACCTGATACTTGTAATGTGCTATCAAAAACATGTCAGACTAACATGCATTCTGTTTTATATTTTTAATTAAAAAATAATAATGATAATTTTGGTATTTATACCAAAAATAATGTTTCAAGCATTAACTACTAGGTTGCATTTTACATGTATCAGGGGGACAGTCCTCCAATTATTTAAAAAAGTTTTGTACATTATTTTGGTTTATGTTTTTTCAAACAGATAACAATAAAAAGATAGTTAACCTGCTTTAACCTTACAGTTTTCATCTTACTTTGAAAACAAAAGGAGTTAAATACAAAAAAAAAGTTTATATAGAAAAGTTTACAAAGAAAATGTTTATGGAATATTTTTATGAATATGATATAAGAGATAGGACTGGGCGAAGTTAAGATTTGGGATTAAGATTCACATCGTGATGTCTTGATGCCTCGCGATATTTCGGTACATTAATATTTTAAATTTAGTAAATTCGTAATTAGTAATTTGCATTTTTTTAATAATTGTTTCTAAATATTTTAATACGTGAATGTTTGCAAAGCGGTTAAAAACATGAAGCAGCTGGATTGATTGTAAGAAAATCAACAGTATTTGCACACACACAATTAAAAGTACAGTATTTAACACACACAATATAAAATTATACACACACAAATTTGCACACACACAACACTTCGATTCTCAATCACATTTGGATTCATCATGTCAGCAAAACGATGTGTCACAATGTAAAAAAAAAGATGAGGGAAGATAACGATCATCGCTACGGCTATCACTGCACATTTACGGAGGAAAATGCTCTCCGTCAAGCTCGCAGAAATCGGTGTAATATTGGGAGCAATGCTCAACATCGCGCGTGTAGATATCGCTGTAAACGATACATCGGTAAATATCGTACACATCTCAGTAAATCACAAGTTCCGATATTTAGAAAAATTAACCAATCCAAACATTGGAATCTTCGATGATTGCATAGAATCGATATTTTCCGATGCATCGATTTACCTCCCAGTCCTAATAGGAGAACTAACCAAAATTGAGTTATCAAAAATAATAAATAAATAATAGATACCATTTGTTAAGGTGATGACATCATATTCGGCAGTTGTTGAACCAGCAGCATTGTAGGCTGACAATTTTACAACATACCACGTCTCAGCTGCCAGGTCAGGCACAACAAGTTGATTCTGCTGCTCGGGATTCACGTGATCTGTCAACATTGTCCACCTGCTGTGACTGTGCGGTCGGTACTCAATGCTCATTCTTGTGATCGGACAGCCGTTGCCCTGCCAACTCGACAAATGTAATACGAGGTGAGTTGCATTCGTAAAAATCATATCATCTTGCTTTGGAGCAACAGGAACTAAAAATAGAAAGTCAAAAAAATATACTGATTCTGTAAATCAAAAGAGTATGTGTTTTTTTTCTAAAGCGTTGAAAATCAATTCATTGAAACAGAATTTATGGTCATTATTTTTTTTAAAGTTACATTTACTCAGAAAATACTGTAAAAGTCCATTGTATTAAAAGTTCGTAATTGCAGATGAAACAGTTATTATAGAAAGCTTGTCGTTACAAGAAAATATCCATATTTAAAATTAAAATAGTGATAAAAAGATTATTTAAAATGACATTTTTTGTGTAATGTTGCACACTTACATAATCAAGAGAAAAAATTTCCTTAAAAAAGAACTTTTGACATTAAGGTGAAAGGCAAGTAAAAATCATTATAAACAAATAATTTTTGTATTTTTAATGTCAGCATATTGGCAGTGATTTGTATGTGTTTCGTAGTAGCAAATTTTTGATGCTCATCACAAATTGTCATTTTTAAATCCTTGAGATTTTAAGATTTTTTAATATTGGCCCTATATAGTGGCAATATCAGTCTTTATGGGGCATATATTGGATGATTAATGAATATAAAATATCGGGATGAATATAAAATATCGGGATGAATATAAAATATACAATTCTATCTAGGACTAATATCGGGAAAATAGGCTCTTTAAACCCTTATTGAGCCAGGAATTGTGAATATTGGTCCAATGAGGGCCCAAGTAAATTTTGCTGCTAGGGTAGTAAGAACAATATTGCAAATGTTCAAGAGCATGGGCACCTGATGGAAGAAAAAAAAAAAGGAGGCCTATATGCATAGCAAATATGCATAAAGGAGGACCAAAACAAGATTGACAGAATTATTTGGAGAAATAAGTAAGAGGCCTCGTGTGTCAGATCAACATGAAAAGGGTAACTAAAAAAGTAACCTCATGAGTGGTGATAAATCTTTCAGTCTGCTATGCATCCCATGTTGATGGATAGGAAAAACGCATTCTTAGAACAAGATTATAAAAACATAACTACAAGTGGACTCACCAGAACCTTGTGTCTTAAATGAGAGAGGATTACTCCTCTCTCCCTTCCCCTCACTGGTTAGAGGAACTACGTAAAGTTGATATTTAACGCCACACTCCAACCCCTCTAATCTGTAGGTGTGGTTTTTGCTAAGGAACCGTCTCTGCTGCCACTCACCATCTTCTGCTTTGAAATGAAGCTCATAACCTACATGAAAAGTAAGAACAAAATTTTAGTAGACTTGTTTAAATTTAGACTTAAAATAAAATATTTTAGTTTGAACTGCCCTTTATAGGCCCATTTTTTTCTACCAATGTTATGTTAAAATATTTTAAAGACTAAGATTGATTTTTTTAAAAAAAAAAGTCATTTTAGCTGATTAATTCATATTGATCTGATTTTCGAAAATTTTTTTAATTTTTTTTTTCTCTTTGGATGGGAATTTATTAACAACCAATTAAGAAATGATGAAAAGCAAACAAACCTCTTGCTATAATTCTTTCTTTCGATTGTGGAAGTTCTAATAGAACAGAATTGGCAGCGGAAGAAATCACTTTTACCACAGGAACATGAGATGGAACTGAAAACATTGAAATAAAAATCAATTATCCATAAGAAGGATACTGTGCTGCATAGACTAAAGCAAAAAAAAAAAAAAAAAAAAAAATGTGAATAAGGTACAAATTAAGTAAAGAAATGGATTTTCTATAGTTTTGGTTCTAAATTTTGACTTGAAGAATATGAAAGATAAATCCAAAATCAAGATATTGGACCATCTTTAATCACCCTACATGGTTGGAATTCTAATCATGGGTTTAAGTTTTTTTCCTGATAAAATCAATCATAACTGCTCTTCATCTGCTGAGCTTGATTTCTGGGAATAATTCCATGTTTTAAAATTTTTTAATAATCTTGTAAATCTTTCTAATATCCCATCCTTCCCCAGTTTTTGAAAATATATTTCTAATTTAATTTTCTTATAATTCACCTCTAACACCTGTTTCTTATCACCTTTCTTTTATTATCTTGTTCAAGCTTGTTCCTCCATCCCCATTGGTTAAACCACTTTGCATATGTTTATCTCTTTATTATTCTAACTGTCATTTGGTGTTTAGACACTGAGAAAGGTATTTGTTTACTAGAGCAAAAACTATATTATGCCCATTTCTGTGCTTTATATGTTAGTAAATTCAAACTTTTTTTTGCTTTAATAATCATTTAGTATTACCAATTCACGAAGACACTAAAAAAGAGAGATTTAAACATGCGTTAATAAACATATGAAACGAAAAAACAAGTTTTGAAATTTAATAAAAAATCACTAATTTACAAAACATTTTAAAGAACAATAATTTACAAAACAACATTTTAAAGAAAGAAAATAAAGTCAATTTGATTTTGAAGCAGTGTTTTAGATTAATCAGCAGATTTCAAAATATTCAAATTTACTTTGTATTCAATTAAAAAAAAACTAAATATATGATTTTTCTTAGGTTTGCATGAATAACTGACAAAATAATCAATGATAATTTAATATGAAAAAATAAAACAACATACCAGGTTCTATATATGAAAAATCCATAGTAAAGCATTGAAAAGAATATTCATGTTATTGCATTCTGAATTGAAAGGTAAATTATTTAAATCACAGAACAATAAAGAAATGAAAATCAGCAAGAGAAGATTGTTCCTTATAAAATTCTGTTATTAATTAAAATATAATAATTTTCTCTACGTAATATTTTTTGTTGTTGTTATTTTGAAATTTGTTTGATATTGAAAAATAAAAGTTTAAAACGAAAATGGTTATTTGTTGTTTTTCATTTATTATTTCAGCAGAAGATCTTGCTGCATTAGATTATATGTATTATCTATATGCAAATGAGAAATTTCAAGATAAGACAGATATTTGACAGTAATCTGATGTGACACATAAACTTTTCAACCTCAGTCAAAACCACCAATAATGTGATAAAGCAGCTTTCGGTTGAAATATAATTTCTTTAAAAAATGCAGTAAGCAAGAAAAGTTATTTAAAATTGACAAGAAACATATCAATCTACAAGTAATTTAATTATATGTGACTTTAAAAATATTCTATTTTTTAAATATATGCCCAGTCAACAACTGCATTTAAAAGGAATTGAGAATGTTTGAATTTACCAAAATGAGTAACTAAGAGTAAGAAGAAATTGCAGATGCTGTTATAGCAATTTTATTTATTTCCAATTTTTATTTATTTTTTGTGCTATTGTCATAGAAATTCTGGCAAAAAACTGAAACCGTGTTTTTGGACAAACCAAAAAAATGGTTGCTAAGTAATATAGGGACACTATTATACTAGGAAAACTGTATTTCCTAAACGTGTTTGAATTTATAAACTTTGTCGTTTTCACACAATAACATTGTTTTTAAATATTATTCATTATCGAAAAAAGGGGTTAAGGTTCAAAAATGGATCTAACTTTTGAATCTTCCAAATGTATCTTTTAATAACTGTTTATAATTATAAAAAAAAATCATTCAGAACTCAGTTAGAAAAAGATTAATTAATTTAATGTCCACTGGTGTAAGAAATTAAGATAATTTTCACACTTGGTCGATTATTTCTAGAACTAGAGGACCGATTTTAATGACATTTGATATGTACATGCATTGACACAATACAAAACAAATAACTATTCATCAATTGTAATACACACGCATGATCATGTGTAACACTTGAAAGATATGAAATTGCCACAGGAAATGATAAACTGCCTTATTGCAAGTATGAAATCACGCTGCAAGGCCTGTATATTTTTTGTTGTTTATTCTGCAACCACTGTTTCATATCTTCCGACTCCAACGATTGTTACGCACGATCATACTTGTGTATTACAATTGTTGAATGACTATTTGTTTCGCAGTGTATCATTGTATGCACACATTAAATTTCATTAAAATCGGTCCAGTAGTTCTAGAGATAATCCACCAAGTCTGCAAATTCTCTTAATTTCAAACACTAGTGTAGATGCAGGATTTATTTCACAGTAGTGTAAAATACCTGTAACAGCAAGAACATAATGTATTTCATCCACACCATGACGATTCTGTACACGACAAGAATAATTTCCACTGTCAGAAACCTGAAGTTTTCGTATGACTAATGATCCATCGGAATGAACTTCTATACGGTGCATTATTTTGGGCAGCGGCTCACCCCTTTAAAATTACAAAGAATTATTCTAATTATTCATTTAAGAGAAAAACAGATTTATAACAAGTAAAGCATAAAATACCTTGACTCATAAAGTAGTAAAAGTTAAAATTTGAGTTTCAATAATTATAAAGTACATGAAGGAAATTCAATCGATAAAAATTAATTTTCAGTATGAAACTATAATGAATTTGAAAAAAATGCCATCTTTTTCGTGTGACAAACTTTAATAACGCTGTGTCTAGTCTATCAATCCAGAATGAGAACATAATAATTATTTTAGCAAACTTCATTGTTTCTCATCACATCCAAAATCTTGTTTTTCATGAATATAATAAATGTATTATGAAATATGTAGACTGGTCATGTCCGCAGGAAACCTAGAGGGAATACAACACATGTTTCTTTCTCCTGAGCTCCCTGATGACAAAAGGAAAAGAGGTATACCCTCAAAAGGGTGAGGAGGGAAAAGCTGGATGCCTTATGTACTAAATGATGCAAACAATTCAAGTTCTATATCATTCCACTCAACAGGTAATATACACCACAGCGATAGTACGAGAGACCTATACAATGGTGGACTCACTGGCATAAAACCCTGAGTCACATGCACTAGTGCTCAAGCACCACAAATTGAGTTGATAGGCAGAGGAGGCCTGCATGCAAGCAAAATCACTGAGACTGAAACCACAGGACAGCAATGCCCTTTGTCTGCAGGTCAAGGACAGGGAGGAAAGCAGCAACCCACCTTTGAGTGGATAAATAAGAAATGATTTAACAGTAAATAGCGAGAGGATACCTAAGTTTCCATTCTCTTTTGGGAACAGGAGATCCAACAGCTTGGCAATTGAGGATAACCTTGTCTCCAGGCACAGTAAGAATCGTTTCACCAAAGTCCATGATTCGAGCAGGAACTGCAGAATAAAAAAGACATTTTAATATCAACATTTAGAAGTGGTGACCTCAACCAAGTGGGTGAATCCACTCTGAAAATTTAAATAAATTATTTTAGTATATTTAAAGTATTATCTCTTTGTAAGTGTGAAATTGTAAGATAAGATAGATATTTGACAGTAATTCGAAGTGCCATACAAAATTTTCAACCTCAGTTAAATCTACCAATAATGTGATAAAGCAGTATTCGCTTTAAATATAATTTCTTTAAAAAAGAATGTGGTAAGCAAGAAAAGTTATTTAAAACTGCCAAAAAACACATCAATCGACAAATAATTAAATTATATGTGACTTTAAATAAATTCTGTTTTTTTAAATATATGTCCAGTCAACAACTGCATGTTGTTGTTGTTGCTAACAGATCAATAAATCTGTTGAGATTTAGAAAGTCCGAAACTAAAAGGGGAGGGGAATGAATATCGTTCCAGTCCAGGCCTAAACACTTCAAGATATGCTCAGGTGATGCCTGGTAACAACTGCATGTAAAAGACATTAGAGACATATTATGAAAACTATTTTTTCTAATCGCGTTTAAATTTATAAACTTTGTTATGTCCAATTCTGTTTTTTTTCTTTCCTGAAAACTCTGTTTTTTAATATATGCCCAGTCACCAATTCAGTTATTTTAAAGGAATTGAGAATGTTTTAATTTACCAAAATGAGTAATCAAGAGTAAAAAGAAATTGCAGATGCTGTTATTGTAATTTTATTTATTTCCAATCTGCAAGTTTGCACAAAGTTTACAATCGTATGTGCTTTTATAAACAGAAGAGTAATAACGAGGTTTAACTTTTAACTGTCCACTTTCAATCTCAAATCCATGAAATTTTTATTTTCAGGAAAATCAAGAGTTCATTTTAGTTATTACTCTTGACCCCGACTTTAACATAAATATGAATTCTGAAGAAGGAAAAGAATTTTGTGACGTCTTGAAACTGGTACATAGCCAGTATTTGGAAACCAATCCAACGACTAACATCAATAAAGACAGTTTTTGCAACCCATGATTTGAAATGTAGCTTTTATTGGAATCAATCCAGAAAATAAAAGCATTTGATCAATGGGAAACCAATGATCATAATAAACCGATCAAAAATTTCTTTTTTTTTAAAAAATAAAACAGCATAAAGATGAAAGATTAGAAACTGGTCCAGATTTTGATATAGAAAAAGTGTTTGACAAAAGTTTTTATCTTTGTTTTTAAAAAAAAAATGTCTTAAAATTTGGCCTAGGCTTAAATTATTTGGTTATCACCCATTCTATAAAACTAAAATGATATTATACCTCTACTACTTGTGGTTTGAGACACAACTCTAGTTGGTTCCCCTTCACCTCTTGCTGTTGAAGCTGTAATCCAAAATTCATGTCGGGAGCGGTCTGGAAGTCCTGATACTTTGTACTGATACTGATTGGAGGGAACACGAATAACTGATTCATTCTGAAATAAAAACAATTCATGTTACAACCAGGGTTTGTTGATTTAAATCAGCTTGATTTAAATCCACTGATTTTTTTAAAAAATCATTGACTTAAATCCACTGATTTTGTTTTACATATATATTGATTTTAAAAGTTAAAAAACAGTGTTTTAAATTATTGATACTTTCATCAGTTTTTTTTCTTAGTTTTAAAATTTATTTTAAATAAATTGATGCATTTATTAATTTTAGTTAACGAAATTACTTTCTTTCTTGATGTGTGTTAAATTCCACCTATTTGAAATTACATTTTTAAAAATCTCTGGATTCTTCAGATTGAAAGTACAGATTAAAGAAAACATTTAATGCAGTCTTAATATAGACTTGCATAGCTTTAGAAAGTAATTAATAAACATGAAATTTTTTTCAAAAAAAATGTAAATAATGTTAATTAAAACTCTACGTTTTAATTGAAAGAGCATGGAATTAAAATCTACATTATATTTTATTGGTGGAAAATGTATATTTCTAAAACTTGGTTATATTAAAAAGAAATTACTCTAATATGCCAAAAATATACTCTATATGCCTTTCAAACTCTTTCAAAGTCTATTTGAAGCAGTGGGATTATTAACTGATAACTGGTATTTTTTTCTCACAATATGTTTACAGTATCTTTGACATTATCAGATTTTCTATAAAGAAATTTTGTGAAAAGAAAATTCCAATGAATAGATAGATTAAATTTTCTTTTTTTCTTTTTAGCTTAACTTATCTATTTTCATATAGGATTAAAAATGAATATTTTATAATAAAAATATATAGATTAAATATTTTTTATTTTGTGATGAATGAATACATTTATAAACACAATGTAACATTTATTTTGTCATTTTAAAAATCAAGGAAAAAAATCACAATTTTAAATTAAAATTATGGTTTGCTAATTGAAACTTTGTTTTAATAGTTAAAGAACAGGGGTCTGTTGAAGCCAAATTTACTACCGCTTAGCGGTACCTTCACAAATTCAACTTTAGTTTCACAAAATATTTTTTCTTAAAATTTTATTTTTGAGTCTCGTAAGAAGCGAACAGGGTCGGATTAAGCGCACGCTGGGCCCTAGGCCATTAAAATTTTTGGGGACCTTAGATTAAATTTTTTTCTCATATATTTTTTATATATTCAAATATAAAAGTATTTATATATCTCTTCATTTAAGAAAGCACATTTAAAATAAAAATAAATAATAAGAAATTAAATTCTACTTTATTTTATTAAATTAGTAAAAGTAATTATAACATTTTGAAAAAATTTTAAAAATCATTGTTTTTCTTAATTTTTTAAAATTTATTTTCAAAAAATCCATTTTAAGGGGGCCCCAGGCCATGGCCTAGTCTGGCCTAATGGGTAATTCACCCCTGGAAACGATGAATTTTTTATTTTTACCATGTTTTTGTGTTGATTTTTTAATGTAATTTTTAATTTTCACAAATTATGTCTAAATTTTCACAAAATATATACCTCTCAGAAAAACCTAGACAGACCCCTGAAGTATTCTTTAAATTTTCTATTTCATCTAGTCTTTAAATTTCATTCATGCATTTGTTTTAAAATGATTGCTATGCATTCAAAGCTATGTATTATAATGAAAAATTACTTTAGTAAATTAGAGCTTCTAAAATATTATAGTTTTAATATTATATTAATTTTGATTAAACATTTATAAGGTTTTTTTAATCAAAAATTAAAGTTCTTACAATGTTTTTGAATAAAAATCAAAAAAATCTGATTTAAATCAAAAAAAGCTGATTTAAATAAAAAAAATCACAAACCCTGATTACAACCACTTTAAGTGACACGTTTTCATACATTATGGGAAAAAGTATGGACAAAAAGAAAGAAGTTTACAATTATTCATTGTTAAAGAAGAAAAAACTTTAAAAAAGTGTTCACCTTTGCACCACTTACTAAACTTCGCCAGTATAATGTGAACTTTGTAACTAAACCATTGGAATGCAGGGGAGGCTTCCAGCTAACAAGAATAGTATCTGAAGACATAACAACTGCTTTTATATCGGCAGGAGATGCGGGAACTGAAAACACATAGAAAGTGTAATCATTACAACATTATGGATCTTGTTAATTAAGCAAATATTAAAAAAATACTAAGTGATATATTTTAAGAGCATTACAATTTCTTCTATTAAATATTTTAAAGAAATAATCATAATAATTGAATTTTCACAAAAAAGACTGATGTTTGATATTCAATTTAGTTCATAGTTTTTTATTTTGTTGAAACATGTATAATAAAAGGTGGTTGCCCAATCAAAAAAAGAGAGATATGTAAATTTTTGTTCTAGGATTTTTGACAAAATTACACCTATCAATTGTCCAATCCGCTTTTTGAGAAATGCAAATAAGATTGCCTTTTTCAAATATATAAAAAATATCCTTGATATTTTTAAAAATTATTTATGTTAAAAGAACACGGAATTTAACTTTAAAAAATCTAATAGAAAACAAGAAAAATTTACAATATTCAATTGTAATAATAAAAAATAATCAGAAAAAAAAACAGAAAAATAATCTACTTTTTTTAGAAAATATAATTTACAATCAAATATTCTACATATAAGACACTAGATAAAATGTTTAGTTTATCATAGCATAATTTGTTTAGTTTCTTTTTCAAATTTTGTATATTCTGTTTCATTTTTATGTTTTTCTTGCCATACTCTTAGTCTTTCTGCAGCATTTCTTCCTCTTCTTGAAAACAATTTTATCCACAATAAACGAATATAAGATATAATATAATACGATGGCAATCGAACAATAATAACAGAACAGTAATAAAATAAAATTAACTGGCATAGAAAATTCTATAGAATTTATTACAAGTGCATCAGCAAAAAAAATTTTTTTTAACCTGAAAATTTTTCATTTGGTGAAGAATATATTTTTGCAGACAATGTATTTTAGATTTGATAATTTTATTTGAGTAATTTTTTCACTTCTTTGTTTTTTTTAGAAGGATTTTTCTGAATCTTTGGCAAGGTGTCAGCAGTTTCATTTTACCAGACCCGTTCAGATGTTATTTTTATTCAACTTTGTAAACTATCACTTAGCAATAGCTTTCAAGAACTTTTGAAACTATTTTTTGATTTATTTTGAAAATTGATTTTCATATAATCCAATTGGTTTAATGAAATGTTAAAATGTGTTAAAGACACTTTTTTATTGTGTTATTATTCAGTACTATTTCAAAAAGAAACTTCACCGTTTATTTAATTTTTTTTTAATCTGGCTTTTAGTTATGAAAACTAGATTTTCTTTTAGTTGTTATCGAAAATATGATAATTTAGAGCAGTAGAAAATTTCCAGAATATTTTGAGTAATTCAGAAAAGTTTTCAAAATTAATTAACACCCACTGATACATAAGTTAAAAAAAAAAATTGAATAATTTGAATAATTATTGTATTTTTTATAAACTTACTTACTTTTTTATTCTTCTTCCATTTTCTGGAAGCTTTCAGAATGCACAGTTTTAGGTTTGTCAAAACTTGAATTTTTCAAAGTTGTTATTCATATACAATAGAATGTTCTATTCTTAAAAATTCAGTTGTTTTCCAGGAAACTATATGTTTCAAACATGCCCAATCAATATCTCAAAAATCAATTATGTGATTTTATTTTTAAAAGAATATAGACAATATTCTGGATATTTTTGATACATCTATTTTTTATTTTTTTGCACTTTAAAAGGAAAAAAGGAAAGTTATACATTTAAAATTTATATAAAAATTTAAACATATAGATACTTTTTCATAGATCTTTTTCACAAGCATTTAGATAATTCCTTTGGAAAAAATTTGATTTTCCTACAATACCATAAAAGCAGAATGAAAATTGTCTAAATGGTACGTGTGAGACTGAAGATTAAAAAACATTGTTTCCTTAAAAACGCAATTGTAGTTTAAAGATTAATATATTTGCTGCATGTTACACAATTCTGAATGAGTTACTGACTTTTCAAGAAATTGAATTTCAGAAACTCACATTTTATACATTCAAAATAGGCGAAAATACAAAAAGAAATTGAAAATAAATTTATGGAAAAGTGATAGACGGTGTCGCTCTCCTCATTAGAACAATATTAACACTTAACATACCATAAACGGTCAAATGACCGTTTAAGAACTTTGCATCGAAATGCGCTTAGCATCTTATCATTTTTGCACATTTGACTTCATGATTTTTCCTAACAATTATATACAGTTAATATTCTATTATTATTTTTTGTATTTTGTTTGTTTCGAATAATGCTTGTTGTATGCCTATGTCTACCACAACCGGTCATTTGATCGGGGGAAAAATTTATTGCTTTATAAGAATATCGAAACAGAAATTACGATGTAATGCGTGCTTAACGTATTGCATTCGACTAGTTGAACTTTTCTGCAAAGAATGTTGCATAGTTAGTTCAATCAGAATAACTGTGAATAGTTCTTAGAAGAAATAATATTAATTATAAGAATAATTATAAGAATTATAGAAATAATAATAATTAGAAGAAATATGTTTGTGGAAAATGTACAATGGAAACACCCTGTATATGTAAAAAATGTGTTGAGCAATGAATTAAATATTCTTATTTTTTGTGTTTATAATACATAAAAATTGGCAATATACAAGTTTGCTTAATTATAATAAAGTTTTTTTAGTTTATTTCCTTTCTAACATCCATATTTCATACATTCAATCAAGAAACAAAATCTGGTCATTTGGCCGAATATGATAGAAATAGGTATTTATTAAGTATTGGTATGTTAAAAGGGAGAAATGGAATGGTTCAATATGAAAATCTTACCATCCTCTAGAGTAGAACAAAATATTGCATCACTTCGAACTCCAAAACCTTTTTGAGTATAAGCCATAATTATCACAGTATAATTAGTAAATTTATGTAAATTTGTTAACTTAATTTCTTGCTCTGAAACAGTTCTTTCTTCATATTCTTCATCACCTAAGGCAGAAAAAGACATCTATTAGAATATATCTATCCCTTGTTTTGAAACTCAATATTTATACACACATAATTGTGGTAAAAATTTTCTTAATAATTTTCCAATTAGTAATTGTTAAATACCAGTTGAAAAATGTACAAGTGTTCAAAAAGGTTTTGTTGGTCTAGGACAGGGATGGGCAAACTACGGCCCACGGGCCAACTGTGGCTCGCCGGAAGGCTTTATCCGGCCCACGGATAGAATTTTAACTTGCCGATGTGTTGTGAATATAAACAATATACATCCATTTTACATTAGAAAATACAGAATGGCATTTCTCACTGATCTTCTTTTTCATATGAACAACTTGAATGTTAAGATGCAAGGGAAAAATCGTTTCATTGATGATATCTGGACCCATCTCAAAGCTTTTAAACTGAAGCTTAATTTATTTGCGGATAAGAAAGACTTGTCTCATTTCTCGAGGTTAAATTCAATACCCTCAGTATATAAGGAAAACCTTAAGAATTATGAGGATGGCTTGAAAAAACTTCAATTTTAGTTTCAGGTATCAATATTTCAGTGCCATTCAAACAGAATTAGATATTTTTACCATGCCTTTTAACGTAAATTGTGTTGTAAAACAGTGAGGTCAGATTTGCAGCTTGAATCTGAATCATCATCTACAATCATCTAAAGCAGTTGTTTCTAACTATGCCAAAGTTAGAGTTTTAAAAATCATTACCAGAAGCTTGTTTCCCAAATTTAATAACTCAAGCACAGAAAATCAGCGCCATGTTTGATTCATCTTATATATGTGAACAGTGTTTTCAACTATGAACCTTAGAAAAAATAATTTCAGAAGTAGACTAACAGATAAGCATATAGCCTCATTCTTTAAAATAAGTACACCTCACTTCGAACCTTAATATAAGGAACTGTTAAAAAGGAAATCGCAATTTTATTCATCTCATTAAATATTTAAATTAAAACTTGTATACTGTTTCTTTATTTTAGACATATTTACTTGGCCCACCTAACTTTTTTTTTTCAATTTTTGGCCCTCGAACTAAAAAGTTTGCCCATCCCTGGTCTAAGACCACTAAAATTATATATGGGCTACCATAAAATAATTATGAGTGGTAGCTTGGAATAGGAATTGCTGTAAAAGGTTCCTTTAAGTATCCATTAAGTTGTGATCCATTTAAGTATAGGTTTTGTCTAGGATCTGTTTACAGACCTATTTTTTTTTTTATAAAATGATTCCTGTTAATAAAATCTGAATTTAACAACATGCATCTTTAGAAATATGAATGTTTACTTATTAATGTGGATATATGAACTAATATACTTCAAATATAAGCCGCATATACTATTATAAATCTTCTGATTTTTTGATGAAGCGATTTTCTTCATGAGATAATTTTTAACAATTACCATTTATAACATTATAATTATAGTATAAATGTCAAGTGAAAATTTTTTATAACTACTGTATCACATTATAAATTTCAAGAGAGGCATATAGCATATTGTCATCATAATCTTTAATATTTTCTCAGTGTTCTCATCATTTTTTACTGTAATATGTAAATACTATATTGAAACAATTGTCAAAATTTTTTTAAAATTTTATTATTATGCAACTAATCGCAGTTCATCAGCAAAAATTGATAAAAAAATTTATTTATACTTTTCAACTTGTTATATTATTTATAATAAATTATAAACAAAAAAATATGCTGGAAAAATTGTCAAAGCAATTATTTTTATTGCAATGCCATTTTTGTTACACACAAATACACGAGTGGAACTTTTTTGGCATAAAATAATTATAATTTCTATACACATTTGAGGAATCCGATTTGAGTGATTTTGTCGTCGATCTTTTTTTTTCTTCGGCAATTACTACTACGAATTTCATGATGTATTTTTTTTACTGAGATTATCATTTACAAAATGCAAAGAAGGAAATAATTTGTGCGTCCTCCCCCCCCTAAAAAATGCAAGAATATCACCCATAATATTAGAATAAAAAATTATTAGATGTTTAATTAAAAAAAACTATATAGCTTTTTTTGTAAACAGAGCGCATTTGTTATTTTAAACAAGTAACATATATGTTTGCTATTATTAAAAATATCTTGCAAAAGAGAGATTTGTCGCAGTTAGCTCAAAAAAACTTTGCCACAGGGATGACAACTATATCCACTGAGTGAAGTATAATATCTAAACTGAACCTTGTAAAACATATTTCTATCTTTTCTCTATTTACTTCAGTTTATTACTCTTTCAAAAACAATTGTTTTTTAAAAAATTTATTCTGAATTTTAAAGAATGTACTCAGATAGTCATGAACAGGGTGTTTTCTAAGTTTACACAGAATGTAATACAATGAAATAAACTTTTGAAGGTTATTTTAACTTAGAAAGAGAGAAAAAGTTACCAGCAAGAGACTCTGCAGGTCGGAAGAGAACTTTGTAACCTTGAAGGATGCCATGAAGGGAAGAAGGCGGGGGCGCACTCCAAGATATGTGTAAGCTTTGAGAAGTTGTTGACAGGCATTTAATGCCCCTTGGTGCTTCCCCAGGGACTAAAAACATCAGAAAATTTTAATGTACAGCTCCCACAACTCACTCAGGATGCGTAACCAGATTTAAAAAAAAAAAAAAAAAATTCAAATGAGACCTCTAATGTACATAGTTTTTTTTTATAATGATTTTGACGTTAATAATAAAAGGTTAATTACAAGAGTATATTAAGAGTGTTTATTATGAAACACATACATAAAATAAAATTGTCAGACCGCTCCAGGTTAAACTCAAAATATAGTTATTTTTTTATTATTAATATGATATATTCTTAACTTATCTTAAACTGGTTAAGTATTTTTTTAAAAAATTTTTATAAGAGATACGCACAAAGTAAAGGCTAGAATGATTTATCAAGAGTGACACCTGACACCTTGCATTATACTTGCAATGATTTTTTTTCCAAGCAGTAGCGGCCTTTAATTTATCCTTAAAATTAATGAACATATTCACAAACAATTGAATCATATGCATAGCCAAATCTTTCAACAAAAAATAAGCACCTTTTAAGAATTCAATATGTATTTTTAATCACTTTCCAAAAAAAAAATTCTTAATTAGGATCTGTGCAGTAATAAAAATAATTTTTTTTTCTAATATTTAAAGTTCTAAAATTTAAAAGCATAAAATCAATAAAATTCACAAACATTTTCAAACACTTTACATAATCTTGATAAAATAACTAGTTTCTGATAAATATTGCAGAGAAAATTACACAAAAATCGTGCATTTTTTGTAATGTAGAACGTCAATCAATACGGCAAAGAAAAAAAATCTTTTTAAAAGATAGAAAAATAAGAACTTTTTACAAACCCCCAAATAAAAAAAGCACCTTTAAGGGCTTTTAAAAAACGCTACGCACCCTGTCATTACGAATGATTCAGAATTATTGAACATTATTTAAGTTAATAATAATTATAATAATTGAGTGTAATTTTTAAAATATCCCAGCAGTTATCAAGTTTCTGTTTCAGGAACAAGGAAACATGTTTTTTTGAAATGACCTCAGCACTTGCAAAAAGCATTAAAAAAATTACCGGGTTTGAAAGAATAGTCCCACTGCAGCTCATGCATGTCGTAAGAGGGGACTAAAATGGGTACCCAGTGCCTGGGGGTATAGCTGGGCACCCTGCTCGCTCCTAAACATTGGCCCTCCAGGTTGGGCGTAGAGCTAACAATCTTACACTAAAAAAAATCATTGTCACGAAATCTCAAGAAGAAATAAATGCCGGACTGACTACAAGGAGACCATTTAATAAAGGCTTTGAGGACTTGAGAATTGGATCATGGAACATTCGTTCTTAATAATTTTTCAATGCCAAACCAGTTGGCACACGAAAAAGAGGCAGGCCGAATTTGAGATGGATAGATGGCCAAGAAAAAGATCTATTGGTCTTAAAAACTGAAAAACGCAAGCAAGAAAAAGGTTAACCTGGAAAAAACTCTTTGAGAAGGCCAAGGCCCGCCCTGGGCTGTTAAGTCATTGATGATGATGATAAAAAAAATTGTTTTTAATAATTTTAAGTATACTGCAAACATGAATTTTCGGCCCTTTTTCTCTAGCGCCTCTCAGCGGTTGCTTCGGTACGAAAGATAAAGTCCTGGCTAACTTACCTTAAAGACTTGTTTTTTGAACAATTAATAACAGAATGAATAATAATTACCATCTTCCAACGTTCGTACTATAACTTCATCAGAGCGTGGTCCCGCTCCCATTGAGTTATAAGCTTGCACCAACACACTATAACTAGTAAATTTCTGTAACTGTGTGAGCAAAACTTCCTCCCGAGTACCTTGACTTACTTCCAAAGTTTTGTACAAATAGGAATCTTTGGAATCAAACACTTTGTAGCCGATGTAATAGCCTTTTATGGGTCCATTCCATAATTCTTCATCTGGGGGCTGTAAATATTAAGAAACACTTTAGTAAAAAACAAGATTTTTTGGTAAAAGATACAGTTGTTTTATTTAACAGTCAAAGTTTACAATAAATACAGTATAACCTCTCTGCAACAATATTTTGGGGACCAAATAAATATATTGTTATATCGAGGGCCTACATTCTTTTGGGACACAATAAGATTTTTTTAAATTTAAATATTATATATGAATTAACTACTTATATATTATATAAAAAATTAATTTGCAGAGTGTTAATTATAGTTAAAAATATGAAAAACAATTTAAATAAATTCAGAAAATAAGATCGTAAACATACTTGAAAATAATCTGATATTTTTGTTTTTTTCATTTTTTTTTTTTTTTTTACTGTCAAGTCAACCAACAAAGTATGCATTGAAGCTAAAGCACGATTTACACGTAAAGCACGCAACTTTTATTCTCACTTCTAAATGTTTTTTATTCTGTGTATTGTTGTTTTTTAATACTTAAATAGAAAAACATAAATTGTTTTGAATATTAGACTTGGTATTAGAAATCAGGTGTAGAAAAGAGTCTTGGGTAAAAATAAAGAAATTCACATATAAAATTAAAATCAGTTGAAATCTACTGCCTGTACACTGCAATAAAAAAATTTTAAAATTTGACAAAAGAGCGTATTGTATTAAAAATTTAATGCCATTTAAATTTAGCATTTGATTTAAAGATAGTTTATCAACAAAATGTTTCTTCTAAATAAAAGGGTCATTTGAAAGTATTACCGCCCAAGTTACTCGAACAGATTGTGAATCCACTGCTTCTGCTTTCACATCTAAAGGAGGACCTCCAGGAACTGAAACAATGAAAAAAATTACTTTTACATAACACAATTCTTCGCTTTCAAAGTTTATGTTGCATGGTAAACATTGTTTCGGTTCAAATTCATTAAAAACTTTACAGTACTCCCACACCAGAATTTTATCTCTGATAGAATTTGATGAAGGGGATACCACTAGTTGATTCATTGTTGTTTTGTGAGAAGCCAGGAGAGCTGTATTAAGATCACCGTACTTTTTGAGTGCTGATCGTGAGAGCTGTATTAAGTTCACGGTCGTGGTAATTCCAGCGTTGCCAATAGCAGTCGAGTGTATACAGGCCGACGTTGTGTGTGATCGAGACTGAGTAGCAACAGCGCAAGGTGGATATTGTAACAGTCACAAGTAGCAAGTCAACTGTTCAATGTGGACCATTCATTAAAGTAGACGTGTTCAAATTCAAGTGGGCGTTTCTGTCAAGGTAGGTGTGTTCACATCACATCCGAAGGTCACCAATGTGGGGTGAGTTGTTTTCGACAATATCAATCTTCATCTTAGAAAAGGTACTCCAACATAGAATTGAGTTAACATGTCTTATATACTAGTGAATTGCAAAAACATTTTTTTAGTGGCAGATACACTACAACTTCTTTAACTGTTGAAACTTATGATATTGCTCTAATATATACAAGACTCAACTTGACATTTGTACTTGAGGTTTGCAGCAAAATCAAACAATGTGATCCAAAGTTGCTTCATTATTACAGTTACTTAGAGTGTTATTCAGAGTGGCACAAAAAAGTTACTAATGTAAAATTTTTGTTACAAAATTCTGTAAAAAATGATTTCCTGTTTTTCAAAAAGGCTATCATATTTATTAAATCTCAAAAAGTAAATTATTATTGCATTTCCAACCAAAAACACAGTAGAGCTACTAGGTTTTATGTATATGTATAATAATAATGTTCAATATACATTACCACTTAAAATATTTTTTTTCAGTGGTCAATTACTACAATTACTATTTACTACTTTTTTTCTATAGTTGGTAGAATAACACATTACTTTATGAAAAAAATAATGCACTAAGCAGGGCAACACGAAAAATAAATAAATCAAAAAACAGTAATTTGCAACAATTCAGGCAACTACTTTTAGCATTAGTTTAGTAGAGAAACAGCAACTAACTAAACACAACAATAACACACGCAACTAAATCTTTTAATCTGACTAATGTATACCCTATGGAAGTCCATCAGTACATTCAATGAAAATGTCCACTTATGTGTTTAACTTATATTTTTATTTCAAATAACTTAAGCTTCGAACACAAAAAAAAAATAAAATAAAAATAAAACCTCAATAATTTCTAGCATTTTTAAAATAAATATTGGGTGAATGGTTGAAAAAGATTTCATAAAAGTAACCATTTTTCATGAACTTTTCTTTTAATATTCAACTTTTTTTTAAAAAGTTTGTATTTATCACACATATGAAATATGTAGTTACTTCTACATTTCCATCAATTTAAAAAAAATATTGATAAAAGACAATTTAAAAAAAAATGGACTTAAAGATACCTCAAATTCCATATTCCCTGACCACCCAGACAATAGTTTTAAAACTAATGAGCCTTAAATACATACTACAGGGTGTGTAGCTAAATCTTTCAACAAAAAATAACTGCCTTTTAAGTACTTTTTAAGCACTCAATAAATATTTTTAAACACTACCAGGGGTCTGTCCAGACATTTTGTGAAAGGTCCGTTTTTGTAAAATTGTGAAAAAATTACTCGTAATTTGTGAATATAAAATAAACGTTAAGTCACATTCTTTCAACCAGGGTCTGCTTTTGTGAATTTGTGCAAATAGGGTCCTTTATTGCAAAAAAAACTTTTTCAAGGAGTTTTTAAATTGTAAAGACTTACAATATTATGCTCAACACTGTAAAATTATAATTAAAAAAATTAAATTTTAAAAAATAAACAGCAATTGCTGCTACTAAATTAAAGATGCAACATACAAATATTTGGGTATTAGCCTATACTGCTGAACACAGAATATTCATTTTGGACGAATAAAGGAAGAAGCGTCTGCCGAAGACAAAATTTAGTTCGTTTACATCTGTCTCCCCCCCCCCTACCTGGAAAGGGTTTATTCGATTAACAAAACAATAATGAAGATAAAAAAATTTGGAAAGGGTCCGATTAAAAGATAAATTATTTTGAGAAGGGTCCGTTTTTAAGTTAAAATATTTTGTGAAGGGTCCGTTTTTATGAAAAGATATTTTGTGAAGGGTCCGTTAACGGACCCAAATTTCTTCTAAACAGACCCCTGACTATATACACTAACAAAATGTAAAATAATTTTCAAAGATTTTACATGATCATGATCAAATCACTAATTTCTGACAAAGAACCCTTTTCTTGATTATATTAGCTATTATAAAATGATCGAGAGATTTTTCGGTTCGATAGCACAGGGTGGAAAATAAAGCCTGAAATTGAGAATATCTTGCAAAATGCAGCAGAGTTGCACATAAGAGTGCAATAATCTCACAGATCCCAGCTCAGTATACACACATGCCGACTCATAAGGATTTCATGAAACATGTAAAATGATTGGTGCTTTCATACGCTATGTGTGTGGTTATGTATCATTTACTATTATGTGGTTATGTATCGTGTACTAATTAAATAGATGAGCATGATCTAACATCACAACGAACACATTTAATGACAACCTGACGAGATACAGAAACTGAAACTAACATAAACAGTTAATAAAAAGTTAGTTAACCTAGCTGATGCCACACTATGGATCGACGGCATGCCGAAATAGATTGTAGTTGTATGAATTGTAAAAACGTTGAATAGAACAATGTGAGAAACACGCTTTTGCATAATGCGTGGTGAAAATCGACATGGTAAAGAAAAAAAATACCATTTTCGAAAAGGGAAAATTAAGCACTTTTAAAAACACCCAATGAAAAAAGCACATTTTAAGGGCTTTTAAAGACCGAAAATAAGCACCTTTAAGCCCTTTTCAAAAACGTTATGCACCATGTACTAGAATGACAACTGTATTAAGATGGAAATAATAAAAGATATGAATTACCTTCTTCAACAGTTGTAACAGTTACAGTTTCACTCGGTTCTCCAAGACCCACAGAATTTTCAGCTCTCACTCTACAAGAATAGGCTCTTGCTGGACGAAGACCTCTCAGGGTGATGTCTTCACTTCCTGTTGTTATATTTTGTATTCCCCAATCACCTACAATTTTTAAAAATTGTTTCCTTCTTCACATATTTTACAGAGAAAACAAGAGGGTATTATTTTTTCATATCTTCATGCAAGAATGTTAACCTGTAGGAAAACTATCCATATCTGTAAAAATCATACTTGGTATTTGTTTCTGTGGCAACAGATTTAACTTCCTGTAAGTACCATTTATATAGGGTTCCCACTCAATTTCAGAAAAAAAAATTCTCTGACTTTTCCAGGTATATCAGGTAAATTGCAATGAAAATAATTGCAAATTGCAATACCATATTTTATCTATATCATGCAATTTTTCATCAGAAAACTTTGATTTGTTTTATTAGTAAAGTCAAATATTGGATTTTGTGAGCAAAAACGAGAATGAAAACATGGAAAAGTTTTACTAAAAAGTGGAATTTCATAAAATAATTGTAATAGATGTTAGAAATATTTAACTCGAATCCCTATTACTGATTACTGTTACTGATAATTCTAAGACTGGTTATTTTCCAGGTATAATATAGGAATTTTACAGGTTTTTTGTAAAAAATTGCAATTCCCTGCTTTTTAGAGTTAAAATAAAATTCCCTGACAATTCCAGGTTTTCCCTGTTCTCCCTGACTCGTGGGAGCCCTTATTTATAGTGATATCAAAATGCAAAATAAATAAAATCCAATAAATTACTTTTTCACCAAATTTTTTTAAAAAAATATATGCATTTTATTCTAATAAAATTAACAGCCAAAATTTATAAAAATACTGGAAGATTGGGTTAGATTTAAAATTGTTAACAAATATGAGTATCATTTTCACGGGGAAAAGAAAGGTCGGTTGCCAAATTTGAAAACTTTTGCCAAAAGAAAGAGTGCATTTTAAAAATTGAAAAATGAGAAAAATTGGGAATTTTTCTCATATTCCTGCTGCGATTCTGAAATTCCTGCTGCAATACTAGTAAATAGAAAAAAAGCACTCACCGGAATCTGAAGATTTGCATTGTACTAAATATCTAATAATGGCACTATTTCCATTGAATGGAGACGACCAAGAGATCTTGGCTGAGCGACTCTTATGCTCAACGACACGGACATCTCGTGGAGGCTCTGGCGGTTCTGTAAATAAAAAAAAGCATGCTTTACTAATAATTTTGACCCACCTCTGAAAAAATTTTTTTTTACCAGTTTTCATTTTGCGAAACAAGACAAGTAAAGCTATCATAGAAACTAAATACACAATGGAATACATGAAAGTAGAGCATATATATATTCTATAAATAAAAAAACTTCCCCCGCTTTACTAATAATTTTGATCCACCTCTGAATAATTTTTTTGTTGAACTAGTTTTCATTTTGGAAAACAAGACAAGAGACTAGTAAAGCTATATAAAGGAAAAAAAAAAAGTAATAAATTACATGAAAATAGGATATATATATATATATTCTATAAATAAAATAGTAAAATTTCACATGCTTTACTAATAATTTTGACCCACCGAGTAATTTTTTTTTGTCGTAGTTTTCATTTTGCAAAACAAGACAAGAGACAAGTAAAGCTATGCATAGGAGCTAAATACATAATAAAGTACATCAAAGTAAAATATATATATATTCTATAAATAAAATAAAAAAATTCACATGCTTTATTAATAATTTTGACCCACTGAGTAAATTTTTTTTTGTATTAGTTTTTATTTTGCAAAACAAGACAAGAGACAAGTAAAGCTATACATAGGACTGAATACATAAATTAGGATATACAGTAGAGAACCATTTATCCGGTATCCAGATAACCGGGAAACCAGAAAACCGGGAAAAATTTTGCTCGGTTTTCCAGCCATTTTAAACTAGAACGATTATGAAAAAATGCGGAAATTGGACTCATCCTTGAAGTTGAGTAGAGGAAAAAGTGAGGAAGGGGAGAATTTTTTTCCCCCGTTTACCCAGAGAAACGTCATATCTTCTCTGACCTTGAAGATCTTCAGACAAGAGGAGGCAGGGAAGGGATGAATGTTTTATTTTCTCCTTTAGGCCGTCAATCAAACTCAAAGGAGTGGCATGCTGACTTCGTTTTCTCTGATTTATGAGGGGGTGGGGAAAAATGCATTGCACGTGCATATCAGTGAACAGAAGATGAAAGAGAAAAATATATTTATCTATTTGACATTGATTAATAAAATAAAATATTTTCTTTTGAATAAATTCTGATTCTTTGGTATCATTTGCAAGCTTTCTTGATGTGGAATCACATCTGCTTTTGTTAAAAATAGTGTTTTTATAAGTAAAAAAAAAAAAAAAAAATTAATAAATAAATAAAAGGAAAATTGTTTATTAATTTAAACATACGATTATTTTATGAAGCAGATTGCAGATTTGTTTTTCTGATTCCACCACGGTTTTTTTTTTTCACGATAAATTTTGCTGTTAATAAATTAATTCTTTTTATTCATAAATTTTATCATTAGGTTTTTCTTTATTCTTTTTTTAATTCCGTTGATATTGCCTTGTTCTGGGCTTTAATATTTATATTAGTGCCTTTTTTAACGATCGTTTCCATTTTCGTTGTTCTGAGTTAGATTAATAAGTTTTCCTTTTATTTTATCGTTTCCCCCCCTGTATAATTAGGTATGAAATATATTGCGTTATTTAATCATTGGTTTTGTTTATTTTAGTTAATTTAGGAATTGTAATTATTTTTAAAAAATAAATTTGAGAATTTTGTATTTTTTAAACTTGTTTTTCTTGTCTAAACTTGCAAATTTTTTATTTTATTTTTCTACCACTTTTTTTTCTTTTTAAATTTAGGACTGCTTTCCTTTTTTCTCTTACTTTAAAATGTGTCACACTTTTTCCTTGTAATTCGGGTTCGATAAAACATCGATTAACGACACTTTTTGGTTGATCCAGAAAACCGGGAAATTCAGACATCCGGGATAGCGATGGTCCCGAGCATCCCGGATAATTGGTTCTCTACTGTATAAAAAATATTGCAAGATTTATTTAATTATTTTTGATGTTTTTTGGAATTATTGTAAGGATTCATAGCTGTTTAATCATTTGGTTTAATGATATTTAGGTATTTCAAATCAAATTAAGATGAAGCTAATAACTAATTATTAAGCAACCAGAAACATGTATCTATTTTCTTTACTTGCTTATTTCACTTAGCAGAATCTAACAATATATTGTAAATTTAAACTGTTCACCTAAATCATTAGTCAGTCAATAGTAATTGTCAAATTCAATGCATTTTAATGCCTTTAGCAATAATTATGGGCCACCATTTTTGTTTTCTATCAATACCAATAATCAATTCACATTCATGCTATTTCAAATTGTTCTCATTCATGTTTGTGAGATAAAAAATTTTCTTTTAGGTACGGTTACAGGGATGAGTTTTGAAAAAAGCCGAAAATAGAAATCCAAAAATGTTGTGTGCAAAACAAATTTTAAACAGAAAAAATTCCTGAAATTTGAGGAAGAAGTGTATGTAAGAAGCATATATTCATAGAACCTTAGTAATATTTTAATAAGAAAAATATTGAATTAAGAACAATGCTCAATTAAAAATTTTTTTTTAATATCGTGTGAATTTTGACATTGATGTGAGATTCTTAAATTGCAGGAATACGAATTTCCACGGGTAATTTTTTAAATCATGCAAATAAGAATCGAGATGTGTAATTTTAAATTGAATAGATATGACTCAGGATGTATAATTTTAAATTGCGTGAACACGAATCGAGATATGTTATTTTAAATTCAGAGATGCCAACTTAATCCGGACAATGGATAAATAGTTTCTAGTGGGAGTTTTTTACTGTATGATTTTTGGTTTAATAAATTTGATTTATCAGGTTTTTAGCCACCACTATTTCCAAATAGTTCAAAGGCTTATGTAATTCACCACTTTTTATTGTTAAGCCATATTAAGCCCTCTAATAATTAAGCAAATATCGGCCAATTTCAGTTTGTAGTTATTTACCGTTAAATTATTTTGTTGGTCCGGAGCAGTTGGTATCTCTGTAAATTGCAAGAATACAAATCATGATGTGTAATTTTAAATCGCATGCATGTTTGATCATGAATATTAAAATCCAGTAAATGTAATTTTGAATCCTGTTTACATAGGTATGAAAACGCACAAAAAAACGAATTATTTTTGAGAAGTTTGAAAAAAAAGTTTTTTTTAATTAAATTAAAAAAAAAAGCAGAATTCCACCAAAAAGAAAAGCTGAAAAAACTCGTTCTTTATTAGCACGCCAGCCTATGGAGGGGCACAGTCTACTGTACCCATCCTAGTTTTCTTGACATTGGGCTGTGGAGTATAGGAAAGTAAATGTATATATTAGGAAAAAAAACAATAGTGATTAGCTTTTGTTAAATGAAACGCAGAGTGTTATACCTTGTACTATAAGACGAATATTCATGTCATCTTGGCCGAAAGCATTTCTAACAAGGCACGTGAATAATGCAGAGTCCCTCCTCTCTGCAGACTTGATTGTGATTTCGGAGGACATGCGCTTCTTCTTATCTACCAGCTCTTTCAATTCATACCTACTGAGATAAAAACACTTCAATCAAAACAAAAAAGTGGAATTTCTATTAGTGATTATAAACCATCGACAGGGTGCGTAGTTAAATGACTCAACATAAAATAAGCACCTTTAAAATACTTTTTAAGCACTATATACATTAACAAAATGCAAAATAATTTTGCAACACTTTACATGATCATGATAAAATAACTAGTTTCTGACAAAGAACTCTTTTTCTTGATTACATTGGCCACCATGAAAAGATAGAGAGATTTTTGGTTTCAATTTCAGAGGGAGGCAAGTGAAGCTGAAAATTGAGAATGTCAAGCAAAATGCAGCTGAGTTGCACATGAGAGTGCAAGAATAATTCCCACTGAATCCAGCTCAGTATATGCACCCGCGGGCCTGCAAGTGGAAAATATTTTCTCCTTCCTTAATAATTTAGTATTTAATTGTTAAAAATTTTTTAAAAAAAATTTCCATGACACTTTCTCTTGAAACTATGTTCAATGTAGTTTTCAGTTCCGTATAGTTTCCTAACTTAAAAGTTTTTAATCTATTTGAAAATCAGGACAGAAACTAACGTACTTTCTTCTCCTACGTAGGTACATTATTTACGTTGCACTAGAGCTGCACAAGGGACATTGGGAACGGTCTAGGAAACATCCCTGAGGATGATCCAAAGACACGTCATTGCAATTTTGATTCTCTGCAGAGGGGATGGCTCCCCTGCTTTGGTAGCCCAACGACGACTGCGAACAAAATCGATCACTTTACGGTAGAAAAGCGATTAACGAGGATCAATATCGCACAATCTCGGTCTTTACGCAGACTGATCAAAGTGGTCACCCATCCGCTTACTGACCGCAGTCAGTGATGCTTGACTTCAGTGTTCTACTGGCAACCGTGTTTTACGATCAGTCCACTGCGGTATGGAACATGCTTAAAGAAAAACTTTTTTTTCATACTCAAGAAGAAAAAAAAAAAAAAAGAGTTATGCAGGAGAGAGAGCGAGAGAGGGTATTACCGAGTATCTTCAGTGGGAGTGAGGGGTTGCTTGTCAAGATTCCAGACGATTGTCATGGGATGATCTCCAGTTGATTCACACTTCAGTCTCACCACATCTCCTTTACGAGCAGTTTCACTCCGGAACTTGGTATCAAAGCGAGGCGGAACTTTAAAAAAAAATTCAAAAATAAGTAAATTCAAAATATAAATAAAAATTTTGAAATGCTATTTTTCAAGGTCAGCTTCCTTACATGAAATAACGTATTTTTAGCAAACAATATGTCATTGTTTGTAACTGTTGCAAGTTTGTAACAGTCATTTAAACCTGTAAGGTAAAGTTTTGTCCCTCCCTAAAACAGGGTTCTCTATGCTAATGCTAAAAATGACTTTAAATTATGATATGAAAAAATTCATCAATTTTGTGAAAAGCATTTGTTATTCAGAGTTTTAAGACTTAAAAAGTTACTCCATATGCTTTTCTTAAAAATATTTGTTTGATCTGAGGTCCTTTCCAGTAAGATATGAAATCAAAACTTTTGAGTGAAAGAATGTGGCTTCTTTAATTATCTTTGTTGATTTCAGTCTCTTAAACTATAGATCTATCTCAATTAGGTTTCAAGATACAAAAATTTATCTGCTAAACTCTAGTTAAAATCAAATTGTATTCCTAATAATAACTATTATTAGGGTATTGTTGTAACTAGGATATTATAATAATATACGTAATCTTATTATCCTAATAAAATAATCTCTAAATATATTATCTACATATTTCATAGCAATATTTTATACATGTTTACATAAAAAATTTATTTCTCTTCAAACATCATTTGTTTATAGTCTGTTGAATATAAAGTCTTTTTGATGATTTTTAAGAAGTGCGTAAAACCTAAAAGAAACAAACAATACAAGACATTTGCATCAACTAACATTTTTATAAAATGGAACCAATGATATGTTTGTCATTTGCTTGTGCTCATTTTTTCTATTTGTGTTTTATTTTGTTGTATTAGATTTTTATTTTGCACTGATATTTGCACTAGAAATTTATTGAAAAGAAACCAATTTCAGCAATATTTACTTTTTTCTTGTTTTTATGTATATTGTTTTTGCTAGAGGAAAACACCCTCAGATAGTTTTAGATTCCTCAAATGACATTTCAAACTGTGAGGGATGTTTTATTTTATTTTATTTCTTATAACCATTGTTGAACAGCCAACCAAATTTTGGGTTTACGACTACTAATTTCTAACTCCGTAGCCTTGTTATTTTGAACCCAAGCCAGAAGACAAAGAAACACCTGGATCAAGTATTGGGCGAGAATTGCCTACAGGGAGAACTTTTTTCGATGGAACTAACCCGCATTTGCGTTACATGGTGAGGAAGACTACGAGAACCTTTCGCTGTTATCCTTACAGCAAAGGGTTGAGGATATTTCATGTTAGCCGGATACCAGAAGCCGGATGTGTAAATTGGAATTGACCAGCTATCGCTGGGCTCGAACCCAGATCACCTCATTGGGAGGCGAAGGCACTATCCCCTGAGCCATAACAGCTTTGTGAGGGATGTTTTTTTTTAATATATAACTGTCGTTGAACAGCCAGCCCAATTTAGGATTTACGACTACTAATGTTCAATTTCGTAGCCTTGTAATTTTTAACCAATCCAGAAAACAAGGAAACTCCTAGGTCAGTATTCCCAGAAGTATGATTTATTATGGGAACATGGTGGACTTTGTGACCTGACAGATTTCACGTGCACCAGTCACCATTTACTACACGGGGAATCTTAAACCGGCGGGGTTTGAACTTACGACCTCTTGTACATGGGCCCAGTGCCCTACTAATCAGACTATCCCGGCCCTGTGAGGAATGTTTATAAGATAAAAGAAAGAAAACTACTCACTATGAACAGTTAGGAAGACTACTTTACTAAGACCAGAAGCAATGCCATTACTGGCTTGGCACAGATAATACCCAGCATCATCGTCTTGGGCATTCTTTATTAGCAATGAACCATTGGCATACACTTCATAATGGGGACCACTAGCAATGGCAGAATAGTGGCGGGGAGAATTGGCTTTGGATAAAAAGAAAATTAGTAGAAGAAAATTAGTTAGTTAAAGAAAATACTGCACAAATGAATGACCATACATCAAACATTAATATTTTCTAAAATCTATTACAAATAAAGTAAAAGACCTTTAAAACACAAACTTTTAAACATGAGGCTTTGTATTATATAGAATTTTATGTTATACAGATCAATTAACATATCATTAAACTTACCTAATAAAGATGGTAACAAATACATATTAATGCTTTAAAATAATTTTTTAAGTACAAATACATTACAATACAAAAATATGTACTTAAGTATATATTATTTATAGAAAACAATTGAAATTATCAAGAGTATTAGAAATGAAATTCGACAAATCTGTCAATATTGATTTGTTTTATTGTAAAGTTAATGCGATTCATGTAAGATTATGATTCATAGTATTGCAATATATAGATCTATGTTGAATAGTAATAAGTGACATAATAATTTAAAAAAAAAAACATTGAAGCTTACTTTTTATTTGCAAATATTTGATGTTTCATTGAACAACAAACATGTCATTTATTGAAAACCATGATTCAAAGAATTGTATAATATAGATTTTCTACAGTATTACAATAAGTGATGCAACAAATTATAAAATATACATTTAAGTTTATTTTTCACTTCCATATGTTAGATGTTTTATAACGAAACAAAAAAACTAATCTTTAATTAGGTTTGTTTTGCACATTTCGGAGTTTTTTTTATAATCAATAATTAATGCTGTACAAGTATTATTCATGATCTTGCATGTTTTTAGCATTGGTACAGCTAAAAGCAGAATTTGTTGCCTATTTACAACCCAAAAGAGTTTACCACCCAAAAAAATTTTGGTTACTTTATAGATAAATAAACAAAACTGAAATATATATTGATTTTTTGAAATTTTTTGTCAGACCTACAACAAAATATCGAAAAAATTATCATTCTAATAAAAGAATATATTAAAGCAAGCTAAATAACCACCTGAGCCTCTCTCCCATGTTATCACAGGAGCAGGAAAACCGTCTGCTAAACAATCAATTCGAACGTTTCTTCCAGAAACAACAGAAGTATCTTTAGGTTCAACATGCCATCGGGGAGGAACTGTACGAATAGAAAAAAAAAATATTAATAAAAACAATTCTATATTTGATGGAGATAAGTTTTTAAAACATATGTCATAACTGCGACTCAAGATTCATGTGCCTGATGAGGTTTCGTAGAAAAAAGAGAGAGAGAGATAAGCAGAAGGGATCAATCAAACATTGGTCAAATTTTTTAATTCATAATTTTAATTATAAGCAACAACAGAGATATAAGCCTAAATTGTTACTTATTATGAAATTTGGCAGAAAGTAATTTACAGACATATAATAGTTATAAATTATAAAATATACATAAATTGACATAATCAAATAAAAATAGTTTGTTAAATTGGTCATGCACTTAAACAGCACAACTTTTTTGAGGAAATTTAAAAAAAGAAGGCATTACTCATTCAAGTATGCTTTAAATAAGAGGTGATTAATTATATTTCAAATAAGAATTTTAAGAACATATATTCAAAGAAAATATTTCTATTTCTATGGTATTCTATACTAATACTCTCGAAAACAAGAGAGAATAACAATAATGTGTGCTTAAATAAGGTATTTGTGCAAATTGGAAAATTGGCTTACCATCACACCTATAATCAAATTCTAGGAATCACACTTACTTATGTCCTAAATTTTGTGGAACAGCTTTTGATATTTTTCCATTAATTTTATATTTTTTTAATAGTTGTTATGGTCATACGAGACTTATGGAGATACATTTATTATTTACAAAATCTTATTAGAAGATGAAAGAATATTTTGCAAAATGCATGTATAAACCCTTGAGATAAAAACAAACAAACTTACCATCAACAACGAGGGTGGCAGTATGTGTAACAGAAGCAGCTGCATTACTGACGATGCAGGTGTAGTTGCCATTATGCCGAGGAGTCACGCTAGAGAAGGTCAGATCACTAGAGAACTCATCATTCCGAATGACGACGCCTAGGCCAGGTTCTATCGGTCTCTCATCCCTTTTCCAGCTGATGACAAACGGAGGGTCACCCTGGATGACGGTACACACAAGGCGGGACCGCATCCCCTCCTGAAGATTTTTAGGAAACAAAAAAGGATCTATAACCGGCCTCACTGAAATTGAGAAACATTACTTTATGATCATTCTTTTTCACTCTTGAAAAAAAAGTGCTTTGAAGTGTGCTAAATGAATATTAAATAATCCTAAAGTATAAATCATGTAACAGGCTGCAAGAAATGAAAGAAAAACATATCAGTTAACATAACAAGAAGCATATCAGTTGTGATTTACAGGATCCAGATTAACATTCATCATAAATATACCACCTTATTCTTTTTTATATTTTTTAATTTTATCTTATTATAACCGGTGTCGAACAGACGATCCAATTTTGGGTTTACGACTACTAATGTTCAACTCTGTAGCTTTGTAATTTTGAAACCAATCTAGAAGACAAGGAAACTCCTGGATCAATACCCCCAGAGGTATGATTTGTAATGCGAACATGGAGGAACTTGTGATTCGACAGATTTAACATGCATCAGTCACCATTTACTACTTTGACCGGCAGGGATAGAACCTACGACCTCTTGAACATAGGCCCAGTGCCCTACCAACCAGGCTATCCTGGCCTGATACATTGTTTGAACCATTTCAGACAAAGTATTTGATGCTTCGATAATCTATCACAGAAGCATTATCACTAATGACCGGTTCTAAATGCTGAACATGATGACACGGATCATTTACACAGGGATGAGAGTAGTCAGAAAGTAAAAAAGAGGAAATTTGAGAATGAATATGAATCAATATGGATGAATGAGAATGAATAACATCCAGAAAATTGACAAAAAAAAGTGCGTTTTTTAAACTTTTAAAAAATGTCATTATAAATCCCGATGATTAATTTTAAAATTTAATGAATATGAATCACATGCATGATTTTAAATTGAGAGAATATGAATCCCGCTAAGAGGCTTTTAAATCACGTGAATATGAAACTCTACATCGAATTCAAAAAATGCGAAAATACAAATCATGATGCATAATTTTTAGATCGCGTAAATACGAATCACGATTCATAATTTTAAAATCGCGCGAATACGAATTGCAATGTCTAATTTTTAAAGCACGTATAAATACAAAAATCGATGTTTGATAGTACAACTGCAAAAACGAATCACGACTTTGGATTTTAAGCTCGCGTGAATACGAATCGCTACATAGGGTTTTAAAAGCGCGTAAATACAAATCGCGATATTGGATTTTTAAATATCGTTAATATAAATCGCAATTTACGATCTTTAAATCGCTTGAATAAGAATCGCAACGTTCAACTTTTAAATCAGGTAAATACGAAAATCGATGTTTGATTATAAAATCGCGATTTTAAAGATGTATAAATACAAAACGCGATATTGGATTTTTAAATCTCGTAAATAAGAATCGCAATGTACGATATTTAAATCGCCTGACTAAGAATCGCAACGTTCAACTTTTAAATCAAATAAATACAAAAATCGATGATTGATATTAAAATCGCGTGAATAAGATATGAGATATTTGCACAGTCTAGACTTGGGATTTCTAAAAGGCTTGTTTGTAGTATTTTTGTTTAGACATAATAAAAATTTACAAGATTAATTGAATGAGCAAATAAATATTTTCACCGCAAATCCACCTCTATTTTTTTTTCTCACTTGCTTTCACGCTTGGAAGAAATCATTAGAGTAGGAGAGAGTGTTGGAACTTGAACGAGTGTAAATTTTTGCGCTAACCCAATGGAGGAATACTGCACTCATTATATGTAGTTCATACCTTTAACAAAAATCTGATGTGTTGGAGACCATTTCAGGTTTTACAAGCATAAGTTGCAGAACTTTCTTTGAATTTTTAGTTGTTAAATAAATGTTTCAGCAAAATTGATTTGAAAATAAAGCCCTGAAGTGGTTTTATTTATATAAAAAAAGAACTGATGTAAATAATTACCAAAATGGCACTCTCTTGAAGATAAATTATCAATTTCCTAAAGAAAATAACTCATTTTTAGTACTAACAAAATGTGTGCTTTATGCACCTTAGACCAGTCTCAGAATTGTACGTGGGTCGAGGTATGTGAAACACGTCCTGTTATTAAAAATATTTCGGAGGACTCTCACAATATTCACTTTTATGTTCTAATAAAAGCTCTAATAATATTTCAAAAATGTTCTAATAATACATTTTTGAAATTTTCAAATAAAATATTATTTGGTACTACATTTGTGTAAACTTGATTTATTTTAGATTGCTCACTACTTGAAAAAATAAGTTTCAACTGTATGAATATCCATTTTCAATCAACTGACAAGTTTAAAATTAAAGAACTTAAAATGAGTGTATACAAGGACTAACATTCAATGGTTCCGAGTACAACACAACATTTAGAAAAATTTTCCTTACCCCTTCCTTCTTGCTCCCGTGAAAATGAAATGGTGAGGTTTCGCCCTCTATTTATCGCTCCCATGATATTTCTGGGCTGGAGTGTTCAGTAGTAACGTGTCAATAAGAATAAAACTAATTCATTTCTTTTGCCCAGAAAACATTTTATTTCTCATTTCACACACCAGATGGCAGTACCAGGATATTTTTAAGGTCATTGAAGATAGTTAGTTTATTTTAAACTAGATGTCAGCACTAATCAAATACGCATATAATTTTCTGGGATAAAAAAATAGGCCCTTTTATGACTGTTTTCTTGAAAATTAACCTATCATTAAGCAGTTAAAAAAACTGCTAAGACATGGAATGACAGATTTTATTCCATACCCGCAAACATTGGAGAAATAAAATAAGGGAGACTTTCTAGCGAAAACTTTTTAGGCTACAAGTAAAATTTAGATACATCAAGCATAATTATGTAAGTCAAAAAGAGAAATTCCAAATTGGAAATAATATAAGCACTTACATTTAACAAAGTCAAAAATATATAAATAAATCTTAATGTAAAGAAGATTTTTTAAAATCATTATTTATAAGTACTTCAAATTTTATAACCGTTATTGAATAGCCGACTAAGTTTTGTGTTTACGGCTACTAATCTTCAGCTCCGTAACAATGTAATTCTGAACCCTATCCAGAAGACAAGGGAACTCCAGGATCAAGTATTGAGTGAAATTTGTTTTGTGAAAGATTTTTTGATGGAACTAACCTGCATTTGCCTTACATGGAGAGGAAAACCTCCAAAACCTTCCAAGGTTAGCCTGATGGCAAGGGGTACTTAAACTATTAACACTCAACATACTGTAGTAATGGCAATAGCACTATCTGTTGAGGAAGAAGATAAGTATTTTTGCCATCAGTGGATATTTTATCGACAAAAATTTTATTTTAAAATTTCTTCAACAAATACGGAGAAATTGGAGAATATACGGGTAAACAGGAGATGGTTGTAAAATACAGGAGTCTTCGTTAAAAAACAGGAGCCTTGGCAGGTATGTTGTTCACAAAAAAAATTAGATCAATAGGCATTTAAACAATGTATTAACCATAAAATATTTAAGTTTTTTGAATTATTATTTTCTGAATAAAAAAGTTAAAACTGGACAAAGGTACAACACTGTCCCTGATATATTGCTTAATGCTCCTTTGATGGCATGTTTCTCCACACATCAACTGAATTTAGTTAAGTTTCAGTCTTTTGAAAATAAAAGATCAGATTATGACTTTATCAGGGTTCCCACTCTTTTATCAAAGCAAAGCACTTTTAAGGACTTTTATCAAAAAAATTAAGGACTTTTTTTCTAGAAATTAAGGACCTTAAAAATGGCATAATGATCAATAATTTATCATCAAATAAAACATCATAGATTAATAATAATAGAATAAAAAAATAGAATAGCTTTTCTTCAACTCAGTCATCCTTTAAAAAAAGAAATTAAATAAAGAAATGTTTTAATAAAAATAATCTGTATTTAATTAAAATTAAATTGCATTTAATCACCTCACGTAAGCTTTTAAGAACATAAAGAAAAACTCAAAGAAAGCAGATTAAACATTAAGATTTTCAATTTAAAAATAGAAAAAAAAAACTAAGTAAACAGTAAACAGATAGAAATATATATAAATTAAGATGATAAATTCATTAAAATAATAAAAATATTATTTTGAGTGACTAATACTAAACCAAGGCAAAAAGAAACTAACAAATATAAGTTTATTGAGGTTAAAACAATTATTTTAAACTAAGTAAAACCTAATTATAATAAGCTAAAGATTTATTAAAATCACAAAATATAAAAAATTTAATGATTAAAATCAGAATATATTGAAAAAATCCACTTTGTCTTGTGACGATCACTAGATGCTGTTAACCATTCCTTATATTTTTCATCAAGTGTCCATAAATTATTAAAAACACATTTTCCTGGCATTTCTAACAATTTCACATTTGAATAAAGTATCAAAGCTATCACGTGTGCTATCAGAAGAATTGAATTTCTGAAACCCTATGGATGTAGGTCAATGCAGGTCTTCAGCTGATAAAGTACCTAAGTATTGTCAAAAAATAAGTCAAATAAAAACTGGGCATGTTTTCTTCCGCTTGCTTGTAGCCCCTACCCTCACAGGCATTCAAAATGTTCTACCCTCAATGCAGGGTCTCATTCTAGGCAAAAGACGCACTTTTTAATTGTGGATATTTTCCTAAGATAAAAAAATTGTTCCAAGCAACAAGTGATACTAAAAATTAAGGACTTTTAAGAACCTTGAATCAAAATTAAGTACTTTTAAGGGCCCTTAATTTTCAAAATAAAAACTAAGCAGTTTTTAAGGACCGTGGGAACCCTGTTTATGCAAATATGTAAATAAAACTATAACTGGTACAAAAAGGACATGACAGTTATAGTGAAACAAATTTTTATTGCCATGGTGTCAGAAATAATTATATATTAATTTTGGAATTATTCTATCAGGATACTTTATATTTAACAGTGATATCTTTTTATGCTCTTTTCTTCATCTACAGTATTGACACAGCAGTAGAAATTAATAACATGGCACTATTTTTAGTATAACCTTTTCAGAACATTTCATGAGAATTTTGAACAAGTTAGTGTGAATTAAAAACAGGGCTCAGAGTTAATGGTAATCTGTTGGTCCTACATGAAAAAATTTGACAAAGCCAACCATAAAATAATTATTAGTAAGCCCCCAGACCAGCAATTGATGTAACGGATTGGTATCTTTATTTTTGGTTTCATGTTTCGGTCAGTGTTTTGAGACAAAATAGCATTTTTCATCATAATTATGAACATGACGCATTCTCCGTATTGTAATTTTAGATTTAAGTTCAATTTATTAATTTTTTAAAAATATATATAAACTAATAGAAACAAGTAGACAGATCAATAAAAATGTGTATTAATTATTAATATCTTTTAATTTTTGGTCCTTAGAGCCCAGTGATTGTTTTTTAATATCTATACCTGAGGAAAAAACTGCATAACTTAGTGGAGAAAAATCTAAATAGCAAAATAGGAATCTATTATTACCCATAACATGAACCCGAACTGTTCCATAAGCGTTCTGTCCTTGTTTATTCCATGCTTTACATTTGTAAGTTCCGTCGTCCACACCTCTTTGCACATCTTGGATGATCAGTGTCCCATTTGGAAAAACTTCCTGTCGACGATTGATGGGTAACCTACTACTTCCTGTTAAAAACAAAAATGCAACTAATAACATCATAATGCAATGAATATAATTTATATTACTAACCTGCACCTTTACATAACTTACATAACATCAAAAATTTAGAGAGTATGAAAATTGCAAAGTCATTTGGTAGAAAATTGGAGTTAAGTAAATTAAACCAACAATCTGATTCCTCAGAGGTCAGGAATATGAACCAGTGTGTCAAGAAAGGTACTCAAAATTTCTGTAATTCCATTATTTTTAGAACATATAATAGTCTACATGTTCCAGTTCAATTTACAGTTCTTGAACTAACAATACACCAGACTAAGTGCCTTTAAAATAACAATATAGGGTGCCCAGCAAAGAACTATTGATTGATGATAGAGGAATGAAACTAATGGTTTGCCTATTATGAAAGCTGTAAAAATTTTATGCAGAAATTTTGGAATTTAGTTACAAATGTCGCCAACAGATGGCGATGTAAAGAGATCAGGAAAAGGACACAAATGCCTTAGCACTGTGGTATTCCAGTAACAGAAACTTGCTCTGTTCAATTCATGTTTTAAGCCTTCTAACCTGGAATAACAACCACCTCATATGTTTTAATGCTAAAATTTATCGCTCTGGTCATTGGTGGCTTGAAGCACCATCTGTGAGCAGCTCTTGTAATTAAACTTCAAAATTTTGGTATAAAATTTTTATAGCTTTCATAACAGACATACCATTAGTTTCATCCCTCTCTCTCCCTTTGTTTCTGAGATTTTTGATTTTGAAATCAGTTAGGCTGCACTGGGCACCTTGTACAAGTGACTTACACACCATTAAGCTTTAGGCTCAGAAACTGGTATACCAACTTCAAAAACTGTTAAGAACAGAAAAAGAGAAGTCGCAATATTAATCTGCAAATAATATATCTTCTCTGTTCAATGTTTGCAATGTAAAGTGCAATTCCTTAATAAACCTTTTTCTTTGCGACTAATTTTTTTCTTCAAAGATGCAAAATTATTTTTTAAGGGGCACACCTATGACATACTAATTATTTAAATACTCAATCTTCAATATATATGTAAAGAGATTAGCTGCAATCTGGAAAATACGAGCTTAAATAAAATAATGAGATATAATGTACAAAAAAGGTGAACAAGTAGAAAGGCATTTCAGAATTATTAACAAGGAGCATCATTAGATATAGATATTAGATAAAGAAAATTATGAAGTTGCTTATTATTATGTGTCTGATCTCTGCTAATGGTATTTGTTTTTGGTAACAAAATTACTGTCAATCTTTTTTGTGACATTTTTGAATGCTGTTTTCTATCTTTGATCTAATAAACCGGTTTGCTTTAGACGAGCAATAATTTGTAACTACCATTCAACTATAATGAAATTCTATGACTTAAATGCGAGCACATCATATATCGTGTTTTTTATAACAAATATATAAAGTCTCATAGACCCAAAAACAAATTACATGCACAAATACTTTTGAACAACTACTACAGTCTGACTTCTACTTAACAAACTTCCATTTTGCGAATTTCTCTATTTTTTCGAGGAACCGAGAACATTTTGGAAATTTCTTTGTAAAATAACTTCTAAATAGCGAAGTGAATTTTCTATTTAATGAACTTTTCTTTGAGAACCACTTTTTCCTTATTTTCCGAAAATTCAAACTTGTTAATGTATTTTAAGGGGAAAATGACCTTGCATTGATTTTCGCAGCCACTTAACTTTTAGATAAAGCAGTAAAATCCCTTTCTTTTTTTTTTTTTGCATTTCATACAGAAAATTTAGCTTTAATCAGTTGAAAATGTATGTAGCATGATAGTGTAACCCTGGATAATGTTTTGCTCTATTCTTAATTTCCATGCAAATTTCTTTTATGGTTAAGATTTATAAAATAAATACCAGATAATAATTTACAATTGCTAGCTAATTATGCCTAGTGTTAATGAATTTAACATCTGTTTTGTTTAAATGATGATTTAACGTATTTTCCTTATAACAAACTTATAACGATCGGGATTGAGCGACTTCGTTAAATAGAGGTCCGACTGTAGTTTGGTTTATGGCAGAATGGGGGTGAGACATACCTCTATGCCAGGTGATTGTGTCAATGGGATAACCTGCAACGTGACAGCGAAGCATGAGGCTCTCTCCTGCGACGGCCGACACGTCCTTCATTGGACGGATATAGGGCAATCCATACACGTTTAGTTTTGCTGCATGGCTCACAATGCCCACTGTGCTCCTTGCGTGACATTCATATTCTCCCCCATCCTCGATTCGAACAGATGTGATGTTGACGTAACTGACCACCCTCCCCTGCATAGTGATATAATCCCCTACTCGAAATCGCTGGTCCTCTGGCAGAAGAGAACCATCAAGTGTCCATGTTATTTGAGGCAGTGGATTGCCAGAGGCCACACATTTCAGAGACAGGAATGGTCCAGGCTGCAAAGTCTCCTCCGAGAACACATAGTGAAAGACCGGTGCAGCATCTATTAAGAAAAGAAATTTATTAGTCATCCTAAGAAAAATGACACAAAACAAATAATACATGATAGCAAATTAGGATTTACAGTTAAATCCTGTTTTAGCAAAATCTAAAATAGCGGAAATTTCAATGTAATGAATATTTTTCAATTCCCAAATGAATATCCATAGAAACAATGAATTAAAAATACAGATATTACGAAATTCGTAATCCAATTTAACGAAGGTGAATCAAAACACTTTTCCATTCTTCAAAAGTGCACAATGATCTCCGAATTCGGATGTTTTTGCATCTTCAAAATAAGAAGTTTCAGATATGAAAGGGACATGTCAAAAATCACTCCGTAGGGACCCCACTGAAAAACTACGTTTGAAGAAGTAAAAATATATGTGGATTTCCAAAAGAATGATTTCAAGTTCAGTTGTTTGAAAATGCACATAATTTGAAGAAGTTCGTGATTTCTTCTGGTTCTAAATCATTTTTACAGAAAAAAAAGTACAGATTACGTAATTTTTGATAAGTAAAGGATAATAAATCTATTGTTCCTTTTAATTTAACTGTTTTTGCGAGCTTTTAAAATATTGAGCGTAATTAAATATAGGGGTGTCTTGTTTCAAGAATCACTAATAGTAACAAATAGTATGATATTAAAAATATCATATTTCAAAAACTATGTGAAAAGAATAGTAATAACTGCCAAAAAAAAAATAATCTAAAAAACGAAAAGATCGTTGCAACAATAAGTAAAGATTCTAAGGCGTGATCTAAATTTTTCATACCGTCACCAGGTGAAAATTACCGTATATTCCGGCGTATAACGCGCACTTTTAATACAAAAAATAATATTGGAATTTACGGGTGCGCGGTATACGCCGAATATAAAAAATTATTGATTAAAAAAAATTTAATGTAGAAAAAAACTTTATTTTAAAGAAATAACATACCTTCACCTATATACTTTATTCATTTTCGTTATTACATAAATAGTTCATTATATTCGTCTTCCGTTATTTCTTCAGGCACGTCATCACAATCTGTTTCGTCTTTATCATCTGTGTTACCCTCATCCATAAATAAACAGTAATCTTCTGATCCGTCCAGATTATTTGAAATGCTGCATTTTTTGAAAGATTTTCTAACAATCTCAGGCTTAATTTCATCCCATGCTTTTAATATCCATTCGCACACTGTTTCCAAACTTGCATGACGCATATGTCCTCCTTTCGTAAAGGTTTTCTCGCCCTCCAACATCCAAGTGTTCCACTGTTTTTTTAAATTGGCTTTAAATGGTTTGTTTAAGCAGACGTCTAATGGCTGAACTAATGGTGTCAATCCACCCGGAATAACTGCCATATCGGTGTTGCATTCTTTCAACAATTTTTTTGTATTATCTGTAAGGTGGGACCTAAACATGTCCCACACTAAAAGGCTTTCTGGTTTTCTTACGCAACCAGGACGGATTTGCCAGACATTTTTTACCCACAATTTAACACCATTTTCGTCCATCCAGCCTTTTTCGTGGACATGAACAAAAATACCGTTTGGAAAATTACATTTGGGAAAAGTTTTTCTCTTAAAAATAACCATTGGTTTTAGTTTCGTTCCATCCGCTAAGCAAGAAAGGGCTACGGTGAAATGAGATTTCTCATGTCCCGTTGTTGTTACGTTGACAGATTTTACTCCCTTTAAATCAATTGTTTTATTACCGATCATGTCAAACATGACTGGGGTCTCATCCATATTTCCTATTTGCGAAAGTAAATATTCCTTTTTTTTTCGCAGTTCTATAATATATTTTTGAAAACTTAACAATTTACTATCCAAGTCTTTTGGTAGTTTTTGTGATACTTTGGTTTTTTCACGTAGAACTAAATTTTTTCGAGCCATAAATCGGCTACACCAACTCACAGTAGCCTTGAAATTTTCACTCTCGTGTGGATTAATCTTTGCCCATTTTAGAGCAAACAAGCGAACACAGTTTCTTGTTACAATCAAGCCATTTTGCCGATTTTCCAAAATCCAGTTTTCTACATTTTCCTCTAACACCGGCCATTTTGCTAGTCCTGTACGCAATGCACACTTATCCTTAGGCATATCCATTATTTTTTGTTCATTTTTCTTCCATTCACGCACCGAGCTTTCCCCAATACCAAAATGTCTCGCCGCAGCCCGATTTCCACTTTCTTTCGCAAACTGAATTACTTTGCATTTAAATCTAGCGCTGTGTTTGCTTCGTTTGATAGGAGCCATGTCTACTACTAAAAACTACGCTGAATTCTTGAAGTCTACAATGTTTACTTTTCAAAGGCAGGACATCAAATGGTGCGATTGGCCGAAGAGGAATTACGTTTTGTCTCCTGATTCGTGGTATGCTTTTGAGACATACACAATAGACAGCATTCCAGATAACCCTCCCCCCCCTTACTTCTAGAATGTGGGGAACAACATTCTTCCACACACCTGCACTGCTGAATACGACTACATCTCTTTTCTCAGAATCACATTATTACTCTTTCAACTCTACCCTCACATACATGTCAAATTCAGTTCTTTTATTTTTGCAAAAGATAGGGAAAAAAACTTTTTATTTACGATCTTGAAAGACGAAATATTGCACATGTACAATCCTAATTTTCGTGAGCGTTATACGAAGAGTATATCTTAAAATTTAAAAAACGTATTAGAAATTACGGGTGCGCGTTATACGCCGGGGCGCGTTATGCGCCGGAATATACGGTAATATAAATAACTAAAATCACTAAAAGCAATAAAAAGAATTCAAAATAAGGAATAAATGTATGAAAATTTTGGCGTAAATTGAACACTTCAAAAAGAGATAGGGTATTTAAATGAGAGATTTGAATTTCACATGTAAAAATAATATCAAATGAGAATTACCAGAATTTTAAAGACCACATGGAAATAGTTAGCAATAATAGACTAAAAGTAGAAAAAACAGTGAAATCATCATCACATTAGAAGTAAATTATTCAAATGCGCGATTCGGGCTTCGTATGACATAATAATATAATAGTTTTTTTTTTAAATGACCATGAGAATATCAATAATAACTGAAAAAAGAAATACATCAGGATTATTTTTAAAGAAAAATTTGCAGCAATAATGGCTGAAAAAATAATTAGGATGGGATCAGCAAAAATTGTGAGTGATAAAGTTAAGACTTAAATGTATGATTTAAAACGTTCACGTGATAATATATCAATATTGAATAGATTTTATTTCAACTAAATGAAAAAAAAAGGTAGGACAAATATACCACAGTAATTTAAAAATTCTTAGAATACAAATCTAAATTTGTAACAAAATCATAATTCACAGTCATATCTCATCACATATCAAAATGTAAAATATAGTGTTCTTTCTTAAAAAAAACATTTCTAGAAACTATCGGATAAATTTTCGTAACTACTTTTTATAATATCAATTTTAAATTCTAACTGAAACCGTTCATAACAAAATATTATTATTCTGAAAGAAGAATAGTAAAATAATGAGCATTTCTTCTTCCTCCAAAACACAAGTAAGGCATCTTTTGAAAATAATTCTGCAAGGAAAAAAAAAAAAACATCTTTCGAAAAATTCTGCTGAAAAGAAATTCAAACATTTTTACACTTCCCAAATAAAAAATCTTTTTACAAGGCCTCTGAAATGCTCTGTAATTCTTCCAGGCATTACTTTTAAACATACAGTTTGATCAATATATAATTATAAAAAGCTTTAAAAACAAACATTAAAAAAAACAATTGTTCATTGAACTGGGGTCTGTCCAAGCCAAATTACTACTGTTTAGCGGTACCTTCACAAATTCAGCTTTAGGAAAAACGGTACTAACAAAATAGTTTTTCTTCAAATTTTATTTTTGTATCCCATAAGAAATGATAAATCCATATTTTTGTGTTGATTCTTTAATATAATTTATAATTTTCACAAATTATGTCTAAATTTTCACAAAATAGGTACCTCTCAGAAAAACCTAGACAGACCCCTGTGGATATAAAACGTTAATCATGTATTAAACAGTACAAAAAATTTAATACTAACCACGGAAAATAAATTTCGCATATTGTATTTTAAAGACTCAATTTTATGCCTTAATATTTTGCAGGGTGTTCAGTACTGCCTGCCCTAAAAATACATTTTCGGAATCCTTATCAAAAATGAAGTAAAAAAGAATATATTGTACATTAAGTATCATAAAAAAATGGAGAATGATGGAGGAACACAAACGTTTTAAAAAATTTCCGAAGCAATAGTAAAGACGGGTTTTAAAAATTCAAAACCAGTTGGATTGCCTAAAAAATCTTGGAAATTCTTTTTGTATTTACTCCTTCTCAACAGTACTATTTTCTTCTCTTCTGATTTATTGGATATGCTTATTATATAAAGTCACGTATAGTGATTAATTAGATTCATTATTTATTTTTAATATATTCAGATATATATATATATATATATATATATATATATATATAACAAGTATATAGTAGTAGTATTGAACTGAATATAGTAGTATATATTTTGACGTTGGTGAATATAGTAGCAGTGACTAAAAAAAAAGAGAGGGACAATGGTTACTTACCTCCCAGTAAAAGCTGCGCAGTTCCCTGAGAGGACTCAATGTCATTGAAGACAAAGCACTGGTACATGCCGCTGTCCTCCCTCTGAACAGATGCGATGGAGAGAATAATCCTCGATGACAAATGGATGCGAACACCATCTTCGTAGAGTGGATTTCCATCCTTCATCCAAGTCACGCCACTTACAGGGTGACCAGTGTAAGAACAATTAAATCTTGCAGATCTCCCAACGTCAATTGTTTGCTGTTGTGGCTGGATGTGGGCTGTTAAATGAGCTGCAATGATACCAACAACTTTTCTCAAAAAGGAGCAGTTTCTGATAAAAGTACTAGATTTTTTTAATTTGAGTATATGTAAGTAGTAAGTTAGATTTTGTATCATTGTTTGCTATGGTGATATTAAAGAACACATTTTTGTGTTTAATTAAGTGTTATGTTTCTTGTTTTTTGTAAAAATGGAGTTGGAATAAAATTATTCTAGATAAGTAGTAGTTTTTAGTAGAGAACGACAGAATATTGCACTTTCTGCAATTGTGAAATGAGGGTTTTTTTTGGAAAAAAATATTGGTAATAAACAGAAAAATTAAGATATACTTTTGCTCAAGATTCTCGCCAATAGTAGACACACTTCTTTATTACTTAAAAGATTTAATTGCGACCACAAATGTCCATAATTTTTTTTGACAAAAATTTTGTTGTTAAGAATAAGAGGATATTAAGAATGTTTATTATGAAACACATACATAAAATAAAATTGTCAAGTGGCTCCGGGTTAGGCTACGATATAGAATAAAATTGAGCTTTACTCTCAGTTTAAAGCCCTCAAAGTAGTTATTTTCATTATTACTAATATGATAAATTCTTAACTAATCTTAAACTGGTTAAGTTTTTTTAAACTTTTTTTAAAAATTTTATAAGTGACATGCCCTAAGGCTAGAATGAATTATCAAGAGTGACACCTGACACGTTGTATTATACTTTCAATAATTTTTTTTAAGCAGTAGCAGCTTTTTATTTATCCTTGAAATTCATGAACATATTTACAAACAATTGAATCAGGATGCGTAATCAAATCTTTTAACAAAAATAAGCACCTTTTAAGTACTTTTTAAGCACTATATACATTAACAAAATGCAAAATAATTTTCAAAGACTTTACATGATCATGGTAAAATAACTAGTTTCTGACTAAGAACTCTTTTTCTTGATTACATTAGCCACCATAAAAAGATTTTTCGGTTCAATTTCAGAGGGAGGAAAATGAAGCTGGAAATTGAGAATCTTTTGCAAAATGCAGCCGAGTTGTGCATGATAGTGCAAGAATAATTCCGACTGAATCCAGCTCAGTATATGCAACGAGGATCCGCAAGCATTTCATCAAACACGTAAAATGATTAGAGCTTACATATGCTATGTAACGAGGGTATGCTTAAAGGCATTGCTTTTGACTGATTTGTGAAAACGTTGAATAGAACAATGTGATAATCACGCTTCTGCATAACATGTGGCGAAAATTAACATGGTAAAGAAAAAAAACTCTCATTTTCAAAGGAAATGGGAAAATTAAGCAATTTTTAAAAACACCCCATGAAACCTTTAAGGGATTTTAAAAAACGAAAATCGGAAATAAGCACCTTTGAGCACTTTGCAATATTTGCATAGCTAAATTATGTCAATATGACAGAAATTGATTTATTTTTGCCATCTTTTATTAACATAAATACATAATTATAATATTATATAAATATATATATATTTATCTGTATGTTTTATTAATTAATATATCCCGAAAGTTAAAATCCTTCTAAATCACATTTATTAACAAAAGTGGTAGTCAGCAGCTAGGTTACAGACATTTCAGAACTTACAGACCTCAATATTTTATTAGCATTTCATCTAGAACACTAAAATAAAATGGCTAATTACAAATTTACAAGAATATTATAATAAAAACATACAACTACTCTACTTTTGAACAGTTTTAACTGATCTAGGTTCTGAAAACACAATCCTCTAAAATTTAAAATCAGTAGAACGCTGAAAAGATAGTTTTTAAGGAATCTGTTACTAGATTATTGAAGAAGACAGTTGGAAGTAAATTATAAAATTGAAACACACAGATTTAAGACAAATATAAATATCAGGAAAAAAACAGGTTACATTACCAGTTTCTTAATATCAAAGATATAAATGACTAAAGAGCATTAGCTCTTTCATTTATAGGTTACCTGGTATAATATGAAGTACTGCAATTTAATCTCAAAATGGGGTGTCATTTCAAAACCATAATATAACCAACATTTTAAATTGACTTTTATGCACTTTCTATTGATCCAATCCCATGAAAATCTAGAATTAGGCTTTAAAAAACCTGAAAATTCTGAATATAAAAAATAAAAAAAAATTATACCTTAAAATTCAAGATTTCTTCATAATTAACAAATTAATAGAAATTATGCAATTCCTCTAAATTCCTCATTATATTATACATTTATCTTGGAGACCAAGGAATATTTTTCACTTTTTGTGATAGAATTATTGCAGTTTAATCAATCATTCAAATTATATAAAAAAAATAATGTTAGGGCAAAAAAATTTTGAATTATTATAGCGGTTAAACTATAAAAGCCAGCTTTTTAAAGGTTTGTCAACCCCCTCATTTTAGGGCTGATAAATCCCAATTTAATGGGGAAAAAAGGGTATGTTTTTTTTCTTCCTTTCAGTAAAAGTGCGTTTTTTTTGGTCCAAATACAGCCGTCACGTTTACAGTTATATATGGTCAAATATAGCCGTCACGTTTATAGTTATATATAGCCACATATAGCCGTCACTTTTATAGTTATATATAGCCAAATATAGCTGTCACGTCACATACATATTATGTAATTCATCATAATTCTTCAAGATACTACCAGAGTACTTTACAGGATGAAGATCCAATGAACTGTAGTGTAACTACCACTACAAAAATATAATTCCAATTTCCTAGTATATAAGACATGTTAAATCATTTCTACGTTGGGGTACCTTTTCATAGATGAAGGTTGACAAGGTCAATAACTACTGATCCCCACATTGGTGACCTCCGGACGCGATGTGAACATGCCTACCTTGACAGAAACACCCACTTTGATATGAATACGCCTACATAGACAGTGACGCCTTCTTCGATTGATGGTCCACATCGAACAGTTGACTTGCTACTTGTGACTGCCACATTATACTCCTCCTCTTGCTGTTGCTACTCAGTCTCGATTACCTACAACGTACAACATATTCACTCAACTGCTAAAGGCAACACAGGAGCGACCACGACGGTGAACTTAATACAGCTCTCACAAGCAGCACTCAAATGTACGGTGATCTTAATACAGCTCTCCCAGCTTCTCACAAAACAGCAATGAATCAACTAGTGATATTCATTCATCGAATTCTATCACAGATATAATTCTGGTGGGGGCGTACTGTAGTGTAACTACCACTACAAAAATATAATTCCAATTCCCTAGTACAGAAATGGCGAACCAATGGCACGCGACACAATATTTTGGGCACGCCACCAATCACAAAGCTCACTATGAAGCCTATTAACAATTCAATTAAAATTCACAAGAAACAAACAAAAAAAAATGAACAATTATTTATAAAAAATTAACAATTAATAAAAAAACAATTAATAACCATAAAAAACAAGCTAACAATAAATTGCTCGGCATAGTAAACCTTTTCAAGCGGGAGAGTTTTTGAAGGAAGTCTGTTCAGCATGCGCTCTTTTTGATGATTTCGATAACAAATATAAGATAATTCACCGCATCAAAGATACTCCTCTATCTAGAAACATAATAAAATAAAAGAATATTAAAACTGGCCAGAAATGTAACAGATCAATAAAAATTTGACATTAACTCCGCTTTTTTTATATCGCTATGGCTTGACAAAAGCACTGGCATCACTAAATCTGCACGTTTAGCTGTTTTTGCTAGATATTGTGTAGGAAATGTCATTAAGGAAGAACTAACTGCGATAACATCGTTGCTAACAACTACAAAGGTCACAGATATCTGTACAGTTGTTAAAAATTCGCTTATTGAGAAGGAAATTGATTTGAAAAAAAGTGTTTCAGTAACAACTGATGGTGCTCCAAGTATGGTGGGCAAAAAAAAAAAAAAAGTTTCATAAGTTAATTTCAAACAGACCTAGGACATTCGATTCTTGAATTCCACTGTCTTATTCACCAACAAGCCTTGTGTGCTAAGAGTGGTTTAACATCTCTTGATAATGTAATGGCAGTAGTCACAAAAATAGTCAACCTCATTTCGTCGCAAGCTTTAAATAAGCGAAAGTTTGATGCTCTGTTGGATGAAGTCAACTCGGTGTATAATGGCTCACTGGTGTATAATAATGTTCGCTGGTTGAGCAGCAGGAACGTACTTCAAAGATTTGTTGATTGCTTGTAAGAAATCAGACTGTTTCTGCAAAATGAGAGAAAAATTGAACCCACAGTTGCTGGATGTTATATGACTTTCAAAAATGAGGTTTTTTACAGACATATGCCAACGTTTCAATGAATTGAATGCGAAGCTTCAAGAAACAAATAAAACGATTATCGTCATAATAGATCTCATTCGAGCTTTTGAAGCTAAACTGCATGTTTTCAGGAACGATATTATTACAAGAAACTACAAGTATTTTCCAAACTTGAAAAAAAGTATCAAAGATTTAGATATATATGAGAAACCAGGCGAAGAAACAGTCACTGAAGAATTTATTTCGGTAATTGATTCTTCAATCAAGGAATTTTCAGCGAGATTTTCTCAGTTCAAAGAATTATCGGAAACACTCACATTTGTTATATACCCTGATATTACTTCATTTGATAAATTGTTCCAATTAGATTGGCTGGAACTTGAAGGATTTGAAATGCAGCTGATCCATTTCCAGTCTAGTTCAATATGAATTCAAAAATTTATTGAAACAAGAAAAGAGTTAGAATTAATCGAAACAGAAAGATTGAGAAGCAATATAAGTAAAAATGCCAATAACAAAATTTTTGAAGCATAGAATTCATTAACAGACACATGTTTAAAGAAGCTGGCTCTTGCTATTTTAACTATATTTTCATCTGCCTGCGAATCATTATTTTCAGAGATGAATAACATTAAACACTCGCTAAGAGACCGTTTGACAGACGACACCACTTCAGCATGCATTCTGCTTAAACTAACATCTTACAACCCTAATATAAGTTATTTGTCATCTAATCTGCAACAACCAAAGCCACACTAATGTTACTTTAAAATTGAAATACACATAAAACTAAGACATTGCAAATTTTTTTTCGTAGTAAATAAAGAGTTTTGAGTTGATAGTATTGAGTATTATTATTTTCCCAATAATCACGTACTCAAAGTTATTTGATGGCACGTCAATGACCTCATTAAAAAAATTTTTTAGAAAAAATGGCACATTGATACATAAAGGTTCGCCACCCCTGTCCTAGTATATAAGACATGTTAACTCGATTCTATGTTGGGGTACCTTTTCATAGATGAAGGTTGACATGATCAATAACTACTGATCCCCATAGAACCATTAAAAAATTATGAGGATCCTGTTTTTTTACTGTATTCACGAAGTAGTTTTATCTGCTATAATTTAGAGGGGGTATTTAAAAAAGGCAGAAATGCAATAAATGCAATATTATTTATTATCTGGCTTTTAAGTGCTTTTCATGAGACAAAAACTTTGGTTCATATAAAAGCTGAACAAAATTGCACTGACTAGAATTAGTTCTTTTTCCTTGCAGGAATAACATAATTGGGTATTTCTTCAAGATATAGTCAGCACTCATTCTTTTTCTGGGATAAAAAAAAATATTATTTAATGGCAACTGTATGAAATTTAAGAATAAATCTGAAAGAATTTAATGTTTATAAGTTTAAAAATAGTTCACATTTTTAAGTTAAATGAGCACACACCAGAGAAAGGCAATATGAAATTTTAAAGAGTTTTGAGAACATTTTTATGTAAGGTAAGTTAAATTTTGTACAACCAAAAAAAAAAAAAAAAAAAAAAAAAAAAAATTATAATAATAACTTTTTCATGTTCCAAACCTGTTTTTCAATGTATTGAAATTTTGTTCATGAAAACCAACAATTCCTTACTTAATAATTTTCAATAAGCTGAAAAGACATGACTTCAGAATGATTTTGGGGAAATGAGTGAGAATTTGAGTGTTATTAAAGAGGTGTACTACAATACACCTCTTTACAACTGATAGAATATCTGTTACAACTATAGAATATATGTTTTTTTTTTCTGGCGCTGTTTCCTATTAAATTCTTTATTTTATAATTTAATTCCTTATTTTGAAATTTTCATTGAACTGAAAAGACATGACTTAGAATGATTTTGGGAAAATAAGAGAGATTTTGAGTTTTATTAAAGTGGTGTGTACCTGTTACAATTAATAGAATATCTGTTCTTTCTTCTCCGGCACTGTTGCTTATTAAACAAACATACTTTCCACTATCTTCTAAAGTGACTTGTCTGATTATTAAGGAACCACTTAGCTGAGCCATTCTAGGATCTTGATAGACAGGAAGGAGTTGTGAATTGTTTCTTCCTGCATATCTGTACCAGCTGCAAAAATAACACTGAATTAACATCTTTCTAGTGAATTGAATAGGGCTGAATTTTTCTAAACTCTTCCAATATTACACATTCAATATCATAAAACTAAACTGCATTTTTGGTATAATTGCTTTTGCTTGAAAAGAAAATTGTATATGGTGCAAGAGCTGATTATGGCTGTGCTGTATTAGAATCAAGGTTTAAACAAACTCAGAAAAATGCATGCTCAAGGTTGCCAAAATCAAGTTGTATACCTGTTGCAAAAATAAAAGGAAGACCAAAAAAAAAAAAAAGCCTCGTATTCTGTGATTATATTAAAATGATAAATCAAGGAGTAAAACAAAATGGAGAAAAATCACTGAAACAAACGGGGAAAGCAAAAATCATGTATAAAGCAGGTAAGTACAACAATTCCAAAGGAAAGTTGCTAAATGCAGCAGAAATTCCATAAGAAAGAAAATTGAAACCAATAAAAAATGTTAAAGAAGAAAACAATGAAAATGATAACCAAAGCTGATGTTGTCTGGGGTGTACCAGCTCCAGAAGTCATAAAAACACAAAACCTTTTCTATTGAAAGAGCACGACAAATGTCAAGAGCAATTTTTAGACATTTGTCACGCTCTCTCAATAGAAAAACTTTGCGACTTCCAAAGCTGGTACCCCCTGATGACGTCAGCTTTGGTTGTCAATTTCATTGTTTTCTTCTTTAAAATTTTCTATTGAAGCAAATGGAAGTAGAGTCGAAATTTATAATACTAACTCAAACATAATTAAAATCATCAAACAGTGCTAAGAACTATGTATGACACAAAAAGAGGCAAACAAAGAATGAGGCAACAAAATAAAGAAGAAAAAAAAAGAGTTTGGAGAAAATAATCTAAAATGAGGAGCAAAATAAAATGGAGAAAAATCACTGAAGTAAATGGAAGTAGAGTCAAAATTTATAATATTAACTCAAAATAATAAAATCATCAAACAGTGCTAAGAACTACATCTGACACAAAAAAAAAAAAAGGCAAACGAATTATGAGGCAACAAAATGAAGAAAAAAAATGTGTTTGGAGAAAATAAACTAAAAGGATAAATCAAGGAGCAAAATAAAATGGAGAAAAATCACTGAAGTAAATGGAAGTAGAGTCAAAATTTATAATATTAACTCAAAATAATAAAATCATCAAACAGTGCTAAGAACTATGTTTGATACAAAAAAGGCAAACGAAGAATGAGTTAACAAAATGAAGAAAAAAAAAAACCCTAATGAGTGGCACTTCACACTTGCCTGTATCTAGGTACGGGAAAACCCTGAGCTGCACATGGCAATTCTACGATGTCACCTTGTACCACTGTTAGGGTTGTCCTGCTATCCGTGACCCGAGGAGGAACTGTACCACTGGAATCTGTCGTGAAATAAGTATCGTTCAACATGAACACAAAATAATCCAATAAATTTTAAGCAAACTTTTTCTCAACATATTCTACAGACCAGGGCTTTTTTATTATCAGTAAACTACAAAAAGATATATTTCACTAAAATATAAAAAGTTACATTCAACAAATTAGCTGCAATATTTTTAATTGTGGTGGACATTAAATTAATTTGAATATAGTTTTTTTTTTATTATGCTTATCATATACTTTAAACTCATAATGCCTGAGTAGACACCAATTTCTGTTCTCTGTTTCTTTACTTTAGGAAAATCAAACTGAGGATCAGTATACAAACCCATTGCTACTTTTAATGTTATGAACAAAGTGTCTCTGTTTTACTAGGGCAATTTCGTCTTATGGTCAAGGAAAATAAAATTGCTTCAAATTTTCACCTTGTCATTAAATTTCCTGCTTACTAAAAGTAAAATAATAATTTAACACAACACTACACAAATCATCCAATCACATCAATGTTTACTATAGTTAATAAATTTTTAAAGTGGCTAATTTATTTAACAAAAGTTGAGTACATCATAAAGGATTCTCCAAATTAAGAAAAAAAATTGATTTAAAAATATGCTAATTATGTGCAGTGGTTAACTTTAACAGTGAGTTTCGGAGAGGGTTAAGGGGACAAAACCCCCTTCGAAATTAAACATTACTTGATTAATGAACTATTGTATGGTTAGTAGTATGTAGAAATATAAAATAGTTTTCATTATTCATTTTTTGTAATTTAAACGTTTAGAATATATATCAGAATGTATATATATATGTGTGTGTGTGTGTACACAGCGTTGCCACTCAAATCTGGAAAGAAAATTCCCTGTGTTTTACCTGTACATATTACACACAATATATTAAGAGGAAACAACAATTACTGTACTCTTGTGTGAGCTATATTGGGCTTACTTCATGTATTAGTTTTAATTGCTGGAAAACCAGCTGAACATATCGTGTTGTTCGGAAAGTAATTTCGTTTTTCCCACATAGGATTTAATTGTATTTTTTCGAACCCAACTTCACACTTAAGGCCGTTGGCACCGTTGCCAGCTTCAATCGACGTCTCAATGTTATTCTATGGGAGAACATAAATCACTTTTTCTCAATAATTTACAATCTGACAGCTCAATGTTTAATATTAATGAATAGATCTTATTTAAACAAACATATTTAATGTAACAAATTATTTTAAAATTCTATTAATAATTTTTAAAACGAGTTTAAATGTGATTTTAGAGTAATTTTCCAGCGTTTTTCACAAAGTTACTTTTTTAGTTAAATTCACGAAATTTTTTTTAAAAAAAACATAGAAGTACGTAGTTCAAACCTAATCTCAGCAATATGAAATTATACATTAGGAACTATTGCTAAAAAATGATTTTTTCCGGGGTATGAAACATTTTTCTACTCTGAAATCGTTCTTCAGTTCCTCCTTTTCTCTCCAGGAGGCTATCACTCAACCATGAAGAAATCCCTCAGGCATGAAGAGGGGGACATAAGTGAAATTTTCATGGTTGTCGTAAATAAACCTGTGATCTTTTTCGTAATGGTGGATTTCAATGATCGCCAAGAAACAAACATTCACAAGAAGTAATCATTTACTGAAATGAGTGAATCAAATCTTATTTTCTTTCACGGCCTAAAAATATCTTTTTCAAGATTGAAATAATGTTTAACTATAAACCGTAAGAGTAATTAATAAATGATTCACTCGTTTAAATAAATTGAACATTAAAGCCACTTTCAATTTTTAGGAAAAAGACAATTTCGTTTGCAAAATTCTTCCTATAGTTTTTTGAAAATTAGTAATTAAAAATAGTTACTTTCGGACAATTTTTTAATATCTCCTTTATATTACTATCTAAATATTTCATAAAATATATCTTCAAAATTTTTTTTCTAGAAAGGATTTAAAACATTATTCTAAATAAGAAAAATGAAGAAATTTTTTTTTTACTGCAGTAAAGAGTTACCACCAATGAACTTAGGGTGAAGTAGCTTTGAGGATACGTAACTTATCAATTTTAATGTATAATTTTTGTTGGGGGGGGGGGGTTAAAATAGAAAATCCGAAATTAAAAGTATTATTGTTAGTTATGAGTAATTTTATTATTATTACTTTAATCATTATTATTAATTCTATCAATGAAAGGAATTTTATTATTAATATTATTACTAATCATATTGTTATTATTTGAAATTAAATTTTAGAATTAAACTAATAGAAAATTTGTTTGAAAGTCGTATATTTTCTTATTTAATTTCTTTTGTACTAGAACAAATAGTTCAATATTTGCCCTATTTTAGCCTTAAGAAAATTAGTATCGTTTTACTTACATTTATATCTCCATACATACTTTTGGTGTCTCGCATGACAACATAGTGCAACATTATACATTAGTTTAATTTAAAGTATTTTGAGTCAATACGAATCTTAAAACTATTTCAGAGTCTAGGAGGTTTTATTATTAGCGACTCGAGTGAGCTCTCTAAAGAAATCCATCCAGAGCACAGTGGGCCAGAAGACCATGATCTTTGGCCAAAAGTCAAAATGAATTTTTCAACTAAAATATATGTAGGCAGTTTTAATATCGCCCAAATTAAGTATTCATAATCATTCCAAACATTACAATTTACTTTTTGGACCGACAAGAGCACAATGTAGTGAAAAATGTGTTAAATTTTTTTTTTTGAAATGTAACTTTTAAATTTATATTTCAGAAATATATATAGGAATTTCACCTTTCTGTTACATTTTTATCAGAATAATTAGTCTGAAATTATTGTACAATTTTTCAATTTGATGGATTAGTTAATACTCTTGACAAACTTATAGTTTATATCTTATCATTTGACATTTTACAATGTTTGAATGACTTTCGAAACTTATCTCTAAAAAGTTCCACGAGGTAATTAGCTAAACATTTTTTTGTTGTCTTCTTTGATGTTTCTTCTTTCGAAAAAACCTGCCCCATTTTGCCCATATTGCAAAGGTGGACTAAATATACCGAAAAACAAAAATTATGTTTTTTTTTCATGTTTTCACGTTATTTTGCAATTAATTCGCGTTATTTTGTAATATTATTTCAGAAATATAATTTGCTTTTCATTTTTAATATAAAATTACGAAAATTATTATAATTATTATTATTATAACTAATATAAAATATATATAATTATTATATAAATTATTATAATTATTATATAAATTAATTATATAAATTATATAATAATTATATATTAATTATATAAATTATTATATTATATAATTATTATATAAATTATTATAATTATTATATATAAGAGAGCATAAGTGCTTCAAAAATTGGCAAGGAAGCTCCTCATCAATGGAAGCAGATATAATTGTAGAGGGTACTTTCAGATACAAGGACAGCTGCATGTCAGCAATAAAAAATTCTGTCTTTTCGTTTTATGGACTCCAAAGGGAGTAAAAACTGAAGTTATAGAGAGAGATGATATGTTCTGGGAGCAACATATGAAATGCAAACTGAAAGATTTTTACTTTGATTGCTTGTTACCGGAAATATTAGATCCTCGATTTTGTCGTTCTATGGATATAAGAGATCCACCCTCAATAATTTTAGCTAGAGAAAAGAGAAATAATAAAATGGTATTGAGAAATCAGCTTGATTCAAACTAATATATTTTAAACATGTTGGCAGCTTTGATTTAAACAGCTTTGATCTCGGTTTTCATAAGCCTGCTCCTAAATGTTTAATTGCTCTACATATTTTTCTGCTTGATAGTGAAACGTATTTTTTTCTTGATAATGAAACATAATTTTATGCGGTGTCTCCATTTTAACAGCAATTTCTTTTCCCTTTAACATACCTATAAAATGTTACCAAATTTATTCTAAAAAAATTTAAATTTTAATCCAAATTTTAATAGCTCTTTGTTTTAAATAGATTTATCAAAGTAACGAAGACGTTCTTAAAAACATTGTGTCTATTATTAATTAATAATTTAAATACATTTGAAACGAAGTATTGCATTTCATCCGATTGGGGGACAATATTGTTTTTTTGTTTTAGTACTCTCATCACTAGTAACCCAATACAAAACCTACTCTTACTTTTGTATTTTTGAAAACTTTAACTTGGAGAAAAAATGGTAATTCTGAGTAGTCAATTAACACCATAGTAGCGCAAAATGATGCTCATGATATTCAATATATGAAATCAAACGATTCCAAATCCATTATTTTTTGTGTACAATGTAAAAAAATTATTCATTTCGCATTTTTTTTTTTTTTTTTTTTTTTTTTTTTTTTTTTTGTCTCAATAAATGTTCTTAAGCATTCCATATAGTCTCGCGATTATTGGAAATCAGTCCTAAAAAAATTAAAATTTATTTTAGATTGGATTTTAAACTCTTCCTCACACAATTAACCCAAACTAATTTTTTAAACCCATGCAATCAATTCCCGTGTTTCTCTGTTAGATTGGCTTAACTTTTAATGTTTGAGGAAATTAAACTATATGCGTAAATAAAAATGCATATTGAAACACCAGTTTCAGAATTACATAGAATGAAGATCACATTTAGCCTTTTCATTGAGACCCTTTACTGAAATAAAACACAAAGAACCAGCAGGAACAAAAAAAAAAAAAGAAAAAGAAGAAAGAAAACCTGTTGTATACGCTTTCACGGTAGTCTAAATTTTGTATGTAGTTGCGATTTCGAGAAAGTAAAGTAGCGATAACTTGCCAAAGAAAAGACCCGGATTTGAACGGAGGGGTAGCCCCTCAGGCATTCTAAGGCCATTCGAAACCCTCACAATCCTCCCAGATTTCTGAGGAGTTTTACTGACCACCAGGGGCAAAGGTTTCCTCCACTCTTCCTCCCCATAGACAGTTCACTTCCTTTTTCATGTGCCAACGGCCTTAAGTCGCATTATCATTATATGTTTTGAGAGCTGATATAGCAAGGCTTGTGTGTGAAAAAGTTCAATTAATTCTACGCAGTAGTTTTTTATTGGTGCCCTTTTAAATATGGAGAGCAATAAACATCATTTTCATAATATTTTACTTTTTTACTATAGAAAATTTAAAAATGCTGTTCATCCCAAAAAGAAATTTACCGATGTGTATGTTTAAGATGTGTTGAAAGTACGCCAGTGCCAGAATTGGTTTGCAAAATTTTCGATCCCGCAATTTTGATGTCGAAGATGCACCACGTTGTGGAATGTCCGCTGAAGCTGATAAAGACGTGATAAAGGCATTAGTTGATGCAAATTGGCGGATAACAGCAGGTGAGATCGGTGAGAGGTTAAATTTATCGAATTCAACTGTTTATGGCCACTTGAAAGGACTGGGTTTAATCTCGAAGCTCGATATATGGGTTCCCCATGTTCTCATGGAGAAATTTGTGTCGTCGCGTTGACGCCTGTGATTCACTTCTCAAACGTCACGAAAATGATCCATTTTTGAAGCGCATCATTACTGAGGACGAAAAATGAGTTGTCTATTACAATGCCAAACGCAAGAGATCATGAAGCAAAAAGGATGAACCGGCTCAAAGCATTTCAAAAGCCAATATCCATCAAAAAAAGACTTTAAAAGAATAGTTTTTTATAGCTTTTATCGGATAACACAACTCTTAATTCGGAAGTCTACTGTCGTCAGCAGGACAAACTGAATGATGATCTTCAACAGAAAAGACCAGAATTAATCAACAGAAAAGGTATAGTGTTCCACCAAGATAATGCGAAACCTCATACAAGTTTGGTCACTCGCCAAAAGCTTTTACAACTTGAATAGGATACACTGCCACACCCACCATATTCTCCAGATCTAACGCCTTCGGATTATTATTTATTCCGGTCACTACAAGATTTTTTGGACTGTAAAACCTTTACTTCATATGAAGAAGTCAAAAATCACCTGGATCAGTTTTTTGCCAGCAAAGACCAAAACTTTTATGAGCGTGGAATCATGTTACTACCAGAAAGATGGCAAAAGGTGTTGGAACAGAATGGCCAATAAAAAATTTAATAAAATATTTATTCATTATACGAAAATTGTCTTTCATTCCCCCCCCCCCCTCCAAAAAAAAAAAACGAAATTACTTTCCGAATAACCCAATACTTAAATAATGCTATAGTAATTTAAATAGTTTAGTATAGTTGAAATATCATCAGGGGTCTGTCCAGACATTTTGTAAAAGGTCTGTTTTTGTAAAATTGTGAAAAAGTTACTCGTAATTTGTGAATATAAAATAAACGTTAAGTCACATTCTTTCAACCAGGATCCTGCTTTTGTGAATTTGTGCAAATAGGGTCCGTTATTGCCAGGGGTCTGTCCAGACATTTTGTGAAAGGTCCGTTTTTTGTAAAATTGTGAAAAAATTACCCGTAATTTGTGAATATAAAATAAACGTTAAGTTACATTCTTTGAACCAGGGTCCGCTTTTGTGAATTTGTGAAAACAGGGTCCGTAATTGAAAGGAAAAGAAAGAAAGAAAAAAAAAAAAAAAAGAAGAAAAAAAACTTTTTTCATTCCCCCCCCCCTCCAAAAAAAACGAAATTACTTTCCGAATAACCCAATACTTAAATAATGCTATAGTAATTTAAATAGTTTAGTATAGTTGAAATATCATCAGGGGTCTGTCCAGACATTTTGTAAAAGGTCTGTTTTTGTAAAATTGTGAAAAAGTTACTCGTAATTTGTGAATATAAAATAAACGTTAAGTCACATTCTTTCAACCAGGATCCTGCTTTTGTGAATTTGTGCAAATAGGGTCCGTTATTGCCAGGGGTCTGTCCAGACATTTTGTGAAAGGTCCGTTTTTCGTAAAATTGTGAAAAAATTACCCGTAATTTGTGAATATAAAATAAACGTTAAGTTACATTCTTTGAACCAGGGTCCGCTTTTGTGAATTTGTGAAAACAGGGTCCGTTATTGAAAGAAAAAAAAAAAAAAAAGAAGAAAAAAACTTTTTTGAGGAGTTTTTCAATTGTAAAAGACATACAAGATTATACTCAATACTGTAAAATTATTTAAAAAAATTAAATTTTAAAAAATAAACAGCAAATGCAACTACTAAATTAGCGATGCAACAAATATTTGGTATTCAGCCTATACTGCTGAACGCAGAATATTCATTTCGGACTGTTACAATGTAACATTGTAACACTAATTTTCAAAGGTACAATATGTGATACTATTTTTTACATAACTGATAAACCTTTGAACATTAGTGTTACAATGTAACACGGACGAATAAAGGAAGAAGCTCCTGCCGAAGACAAAACTTAGTTCGTTTGCATTTGTCTTTCTTTCCCCCCCCCCATCCCCTGGGAAGGGTTTATTCGATTAACAAAACAATAATGAATATAAACAAATTTGTGAAGGGTCCGATTAAAGGATAAATCATTTTGTGAAGGGTCCGTTTTTAAGTTAAAATATTTTGTGAAGGGTCCGTTTTTATGAAAAGATATTTTGTGAAGGGTCCGTTAACGACCCAAATTTCTTCTAAACAGACCCCTGATTGCAAAAGAAATTTAAAGGAGTTTTTATATTGTAAAGACATACAAGATTATGCTCAACACTGTCAAATTATAATTAAAAAAATTTAATTTAAAAAAAATAAACAGCAGTTGCTGCCACTAAATTAGAGATGCAACATACAAATATTTGGTATTTAGCTTATACTGCTGAACGCAGAATACTAATTTCTGACGAATAAAGGAAGAAGCGTCTGCGGAAGACAAAATTTAGTTCGTTTACATCTGTCTTTCTCCCCCCTCCCCTCCTGGGAAGGGTTTATTCGATTAACAAAACAATAATGAAGATAAACAAATTTGTGAAGGGTCCGATTAAAAGATAAATTATTTTGTGAAGGGTCCGTTTTTAAGTTAAAATATTTTGTGAAGAGTCCGTTTTTATGAAAAGATATTTTGTGAAAGGTCCGTTAAAGGACCCAAATTTCTTCTAAACAGATCCTTGATCATGGTTAAATATCCCATAGATTACGCTTTGAGTGGTCACCATTTTTTAAAAGACAAAAAAATAAGAAACAAAATTCCCTGTATTTTCCCAGTTTGTAAAGAAAAAACCAAAATTCTCTGCATTATCCCTGTTATTTTAGATGAATTTTTAAATTCCCTGTATTTTCCAGGTTTTCCCCATGGAGTGGCAACCCTGATATACATATATATTAAAAGGAGGTAACCCCCCTCGGGCATGCATTAAAACTACGTCACACTGAAGTGTAAAGTTTTAGTGATCTTTGTCAATAAGTATTTGCACAGAAATGTGTCAACAAAACAGCTGCAGTCAATTCAAAATTTCAAAGTGATTCTGGAATTATTAGAGATTTGAAAAAGAAAAATTAGGAAGATAAACCTGTAACGATGAGTCGGCCGGAGGTGGCGCTGACAATGATCTCATTTGTCAGACGATGGTTTGTTTGGCAACGATAACTAATGGATCCATCATCTGGAGTGACATTTCTTATGTGCAGTTCTCCTGTTGGAAAGACACTGTAACGGCCACCTGCAAAAGAGTTAATAAATAGTCACTGATCTCTACATATGTTATTAGTACATAATATAGCATCGATGATATATCTTCACATCACTTTAACTGTACAACTTTAGAGCAAAGTTATTGAAAATTATAACAAAAAGTAAGTATCGCCTCCTTCCTTTGTGGTTCACTGTTGGCGTAAGTAAATTTTGACGGTCTGAGAAAATGGTTTCATTTTAAAGATTTCGGAATTACCTTTGACCTTTTAGAGAATGAAGTACACTATTGGTTTTTATATCTCAATTGTTAGTACCCAAGTCAAAATTCTTGATGGTCCCATCAAAAAATTTTGATGAATTATGTTGATTTCAGCGCGATTCATGATGGTCCAACATCATTTGATGGTTACCATCATCCAACATTTTACATTATGTCTTCATGGTTTTTGATATTCAAACAAACTTCCATTATTCCATGATGGAAAATGCTCCTTGAATACTATGATGGTTAACCATCAGGATAATTAAATTTTCATGATCCAACAATTCATGATCTGTGATGGTCCATGATGGTTCCAACTATACATTTTCATGATGGTTTAATGGGAAATCTTGTTGGCTCAGCAGAATTATACCACCAAAAGAATTTATTTTTTTACGTTGCGCCATCATAAATCAGACCAAATTCCAACATTGTGATGAGGGCGGTTCGTGACCGTTCCAACATTTGATTTCCAAGATACTATGATGGAAATTTGTGGTGGCTCAACATGAACAAACCATCAAAACGAGTTGCTATTCTTATGTTGGAATATCGTAAATCAGTCCGAATTCCTACATTGGGGTGATGGTTACTTATGTTGGTAACCATCAAAAAATATAATGGTTCCTGATGGAATTATTGATGGTTACCATCAAGGGAAAACCATTAAAAATTCTGACTTGGCATGGAAGTAGTAGAACATAAGAAAAACTGCTAGTGCCGGGATCCATTCGCTTTAAAAAAAGTATTGTGACAAGGTAGATTTATGAGCTTTTCATAAAATTCCAGAGGACCCTCTCAGACTTTGAAAAAAAAAATTTTTTTTGAAGAAGAATCAAAGAAATTTAAACAAAATGAAAAATCCAACCCTGCCTGATTTTTTTAAAAATTAGCTTATTTTTTCTTTGAATCTGTAATCACTATTTCCTACCTTTCATCTTCGGCGAGTGGTAAACACGTGTGCATGGTGTAGTGTATTTACCACTACAAAAATACAATTTCAATTCACTAGTATATAAGACATGTTAACTCGATTCTATGTTGGGGTACCTTTTCATAGAAGAAGGTTGACATTGTCAATAGCTACTATCCCCATACATGATAATTGTTTAATTTTATATTAAGTTATACCTACCCACGTCAAAATTTCCTTAAAATCTTTTGTTCTGAAGATAGTTCCAAAAATTTCCCAAATTTTAAAAATCAGTGAAGTTTATTCCTTCGAAGATGTCATGATTAGAATGAGATCAGAATTAAAAATGTTTTTTTTTTTTTTTTTTTTCTGCTACCAAATAATTTTTTGTCAAACAAATCATAACATTAAAAGGTAAATTTCTTTTAAGGAAAACGAGCTTTCCCTAGCTTTTTTTTAATGTAGGTGGTAGCTATTTTTATTTCGTTATTGATAAATGGCAAACAAAATTTTTGAAACAGTAAAAAAATAAATAATTTTAAAAAAATAGAAAATAAATTTAAAAAAAAAAAAATCATTAAGCAAAATTTGATTTAAAAAAAAAATTACACTTATGCTATAGCCATCTGCTGAAAAAATAGTGATTATTTTTACAAAATGTAAATTAAAATATCATAAAACGCGAAACTGAATGTTCGGAACAACAATTTAAAATTTTTTTATTAACAGCTGTTTTAAAAATAATGACATTAAAGCAATACAACAAATATGTGAAAAAATTAACATAAAAATATTTTTCAATAAATTTCTTAAAATGTAAAGAAGAAAATTGAAATTTAAAGGAAAAAATAACTATCATAAGACATGGTCATATAATTCAGTAAATAATTCGCTTGTTCCTCGCGAATGTTCAAAATTTTATTATCCAAGCTTACACATTATTCCAGGTATTTTCTACTAAATTAAAGCGAAGAGAAAGAAGTAACTTTTCACAAACAATATACTGGGTTTACAGAACGAATTGAAGCTCCATTTAGAAAATAAAAGGATGCTTAAAAATAAGTTAACAATTTCCAATTATGTCATTTTCTTGAAAAATTATCATTACGCAGAAGAAATACAAAAAGTAAGTCTGAGGTTGTGTCCCCTGTAAAAGTGTTTCTCCTTTATAAAAGTACTCACAAGGAAAAAGTAATGCTCTTTTTCCGATGGCGTAGTGTTCAAATAAGCACTCAACAACTTACTTTTAAAGAACATATTTTTAAGTTCTGTTATTCTAATAAACATAAGTGAATAATATATCGACATGTATTTCAAATATTGATAGTCGATATGTGGAATACATATTTTCATTTTGTAATTATATATATATCGAATTTCCTTTTAACGAATTTCTCTATTTTGCGATTTTTTTTCCGAGGAACCAAGAACATTTCGGAAAATAATTTCCAAATAGAGAAGTGAATTTTCTATTTAACGAACTTTTCTTTAAGATATACTTTCCCTATTTCCCAAAATATTTCAAAACATGTCAAACTCGTTAACGCATTTTATGGGGGAAATGACATTGAATTGATTTTTGAACCCACTTAAAAGCAGTAAAAACCTTTGCCCTTTTTGTCTGCATTTCGAACGAAAAACTCAGGGAATATTAACGGATTTAATCAGCTGCAATTAAATTTAAGAATGCATGAGGTAATGTACGTTTAAAATTACTTTTATAATAAATGCAACTATGATTTTATCTATAAATTTAGCTTTTTTTTTTTTTTTTAGTAGAAAATGTATGTAGCATTATAGTGTAACAATGGATAATGTTTTGTTCTATTCTTGCTTTCCATGCAGAATTTCTTTTATGCTTAAGATTTATAAAATAAGTTATATATAGATAAAATAAGTAATAATAAGATACTAGTTTACAAGATAAAGGTGTGCCAATTGCTCGTTTAATTGTGTGTAAAGTGTTTATGAATTTAAAACCTGTTTACCTGTTTTGTGTTATTTAAGTATTTTAAAAAGGGATTTTCTATTTAGCAAATTTTTCGTTAATGAACTAATTTTTTGGAATTTAGCGAGAGGTCCGGTTGTGTGTGTTTATATATATACACACAATTACATTCTAAATTTACTGTAATGTAAGGAGCTTTATTTTTCCAATAGCTCTGTTTGCAAAATACACTTGAAATTATTTTTAAAATGATTATTACAAGCAACGTGGACAACCGACTGCTGTGATCAGTTTACCTCTATCGATCTATTGTTGGGATCGTAGATTTGCTCTAAGATCCCAACTAAGTCACTCGGGAACAATCATTGTCATCATTCGGCTTAGTACGTAAAAACAAAAGTTGCATTGGTAAGGAAAATAAAAATCATAGAAAATTTATATTACTCCAATTAGAATTTTATACGATAATACTTAAAGAATGAAATATATCCCGATGCAGCGTGAAACCAATAAAAAAGAAATTAAAATTATAAAATATATTTTCCTTGAAAAATCGTCAATTAGGTAAATAAAATGATTTTGAAATTTTTGTTAAACCTTCTGCAGATAAATATAAACTGGTCTTTAATGAGCTCTCCAGCTCAAAGGAGGCGCACACCATAAAAAATCGCCCCCAAACCCATTATTTCTCGGTCCTGTTCTAGTTAAGATTATGAATATGGTTAGCCAGCAGATTATTTATATATATATATATATATATATATATATATATATATATATATATATATATATATATATATATATATATGAACGTCACCGAGAGGTGGAAATAAGCAGGTTTCAGGTTCCAAGCTATACGTAAATATTATTTATTGAGACATATTTCTAACGAGCTGGCATTCAAGTGACACAAAATCGTTGTGCTTCTCAATAAAACTTAGGGAAAATTTTGCCAAGTAAATCCGTAAAATGTTTTTTAGGGAATAAGGGAATTCTTAGTAATTGTGATTGATCTATTAAATAGGGCTAGGGAAATAGTCATTCCCACGAGTTAGTTAAAGGGATAATCGTTAAAATATCAATTAATGCATACGTGAACTAAAAATGTTTTAAAAAACATGATGTGAATTTGAAAGTGCGAGAAGGAGCGTTTCGTTTTGAATAATAAATTAAGAAAAAGATTTCCAGAAAAGGAATAACATAATAAGATTAGTTGAAGTGCTTTTTATGTTACATATATATATAATAATAATATCTGCCACATATTTTTTAAACAAAAAGAAAAAAAAAATTTATAATCTCTCCACATAGTGAAAAAGAGAGAAAGCAAGCGTGTGTATTGCAAATGAAGAAAGAGAGAGCACACGTGGTCTGAGTCACGTGACTTTGAGATGGTTGCTCCGGTGATTTATCGAGCGCTGAATTTTGGACGTTGTACCTGATTGAGGAGAAAGAATAAAAGAGACGGTCAAAGCAACGGGATTTCCTGGCAAGCTGCCAGAAGGTCACCGGAAATAGCCTCGCTTTTTGGCTCGCTGCCAAGCATCCGATTGCTCTTCCCAAGCGCTTCTGTGCGATCATCTTCTGTCGCTGCTGCTTCTTCATCCTCTGCTGCCCTTTTTCCTCTCTGAACAAGATTCTCACTTTTTATTTTGTACTACTTTTCTTACTGATCAAAAACAATGTACTGTACCATTTATACAACAGGGTTTGGAATACGTTTTAGCGAAACATTTGTAAATGGAAAGATAGAGTTTTCTTTTCTTTTGAAGAATATCATCATTTATTATTTCAAAGGAAATGTTTTAAAATGTTGGTATAATAAAAACTATTTGGGGGGGGGGTGGCAAAGCGAGTGTGTGTGGGGGTGAAATATTTTAAATGTCTGAAAGGCTTTAACAGGGTGAGAAGCCAGATTTTTCAACAAAAAAATAAGTATCTTTTAAGTACTTTTTAAGGAAAAAAATATTTTTAAGCACTTTACAAAATAAAAATCATAATTAGGATCTGTGCAGTGATAATTTTTTTTTTCTATCGTTTAAAGTTCTTAATTTATAAACATAAAATCAATACAATTCAAAACCATTTTTAAAAACTTCACATAATCATGATAAAACAACTAGTTTCTGATAAATATTGCAGAGAAAAATTGTTTAAATCATGCAGTTCTTATAATTTAGAACGACAATCGATATGGCAAAGAAAAATCTCTTTCTAAAAGATAGACAGTTGAGCACTTTTTACAAACTCCGAATTAAAAAAGCACCTTTAATTACTTATCAAATATTAAAATTATAATATAGGAAACAAAATTAAAAATATAAATCAAATATAAGCACTTTTTAAAAAAGTTATGCACCCTTTTTAATACAGTAAAATCACACAATATTAATTTATGCAAAAATAACATTCATTTCAAGATTTAATTCAAAAGACACTTAAGTTGGTAATGAGAAAATTAAACAAATCAAAACGTAGGTAATTTTTTTAGATTTTTAATAATATTTATGGGTTTTTATTTTCAATTAAGACTGGATACACATAATAAATGAATCAATGAAACAAAGAAAAGAGGGAATCGAGAGTGGATATATTCTATCATTTTTCACACGAAACTAAAGACAATTGGCAAAACTATATTGCACTTTTATATGCAGTTGTGTGACTATTAAGAAGCAAATTGAAATACAAGGTTTTTTATGGTGGTAAAGTACATTCTTATTTTGCATTTAATTACCTCCTTAGAAGATTTAGGTTCATAATTTACTATAGAAAGAAAATATTAGTTAAAAATGAATTCAAAAAACATCATGCTATAATTAAATTTATGGAAAATATCAGGAAATAGATATGCTTATTACATATTTTAACAGTCCTTTTCTCTTTTCCTTTTTTCTTTCTTTAAATCAACTCAAAATAAGTCAGGAGATATAGACGTGGAGCCACTGTGGTCCTGTCAACGACAAGCGTTTTGTGATAATCTAGTAATGTGGGTTCATTATTATAATAAATCACTTATTAGGTTATTTAATTACGAAAATAGATAAATTTTTTTTTTTTAATATTTTATTTATTCACAAATGTTTAAAACATTTTGGGCTTTTATTTGTAAATTTCGATTACTTTTTTTCAGTGGAATATGTAGGAAAACGAATGCGTGAGGTTTTACAAGCTGTGCATTAATAATAAATTGAATTATTTGTTTATATGTAAAATTTGTGGATTGAAATAAAATATTGGATTATCATCATATTTAGTAAGACCTTCTACTGCTTTCAGGATAACTTATTTTTGAATCTGCCACTCTTTTATCCAAATCATCTCGATATTCATAATCATAATAGAGCCATCGTTGTTTTATTTTTCACCTAGTGATGGGATTTGGCGCAATAAGTTTCGTTTTTGGATCTTCCTCATCTATTCTGGAAATATCCACAGTCCAGTTCACGATTTTACAAATCTTGATGTTGATATCGGCCTCTTTAAAAATGCTATACATTTCCGAGTTAAAACGTTTTCGTCAAATGTGATTTGGACACTTAGCATACTCCAAAACTATCGTCCATCCATCGAGTTATTTGTTTCAATCTAAAATATCTTTTCTGGTACCTCTTTCAATAACAGCAATCATAAAAATATTTGTTTAAAATAAAAGATAAGTTACTGCACTAGAATCGATGTCAGTCAAATCAGACAGCAAAGTTAATGGATTAAGATGTTTATTAGTTGAGGATTTCTACCATTTCCATTCCATTTATTCAATGTACCTTTGCTTTAGATCATTTGCTGCTATTTTAAAGCGTTTTCTGTTTATTTCCAGTTTTATTTTCAATTATATTTCTAACTTTTAAATCACAGTTTACGTACTTTAATGTTTAACAATTAAAATATTAAAAACTTTTATTAAAAATAAAGATTTGAAGTAAGAAAATTTCTTTTATATTTTAAAAGACATCAGCAAAATTTTATTTTATTTATTTATTTTTTTTAAATATTTTTCATAACCAAAGTTGAAAAGCCGGCGCAATTTCGGGTTTACGACTGCTAATTTAATACTCGGGTTTACGACTAACTCCGTAGCCTTGTAATTTTGAACCAATTCAGAAGACAAGGAAACTCTCCTGGATCAGTACCCCCAGAGGTATGATTTGTTATGGGAACATTGAGGACTTTGTGACTCGACAGATTTAACGTGCATCAGTCACCATTTACTACACAGGGAGTCATTGGCCGGCAGGGATCGAACCCGCAACCTCTTGGACATGGGTCCAGCTCTCAACCAATCAGGCTAACCCGGCACTAGATCACCAAAATTGACTTTAACCTTAAAAGCCGTGCAGTAAATGGTGACTGATGCACGTTAAATCTGTCGAGTCACAAATTCCTCCATGTTCCCATTACAAATCATACCTCTGGGGGTACTGATCTAGGAGAGTTTTCTCGTCTTCTGGATTGGTTCGAAATTACAAGGCAACGGAGTTGAACATTAGTAGTCGTAAACACAAAAAATTGGGTCAGCTGTTCAACGACGGATAAAATAAAATAACAAATAAACAAAATAACCTTAAAAAGTATAACTAAATATATATATTCGATTAGGATTTTTTTTTTTTTTTTTTTTTTTTTTTTGAGGGATGAATAGGTCCACCTTTTGTAACTGATTGCTGCACCTATAAAATAATTATGTGCTGTTCAATCTTTGGGATCAAATTTATTAAAGAAATTGATAATTCAGAAATTTTGCTTACACTTTCAATGTTCGGCTACAGCAGTTCTTTTTTTTCGTTTTTTTACTTTGTATAATCTTCGTTGTGAAATATATTCTTGTTGAAATACACAATATTGGTTAGGAGACATTTCTTTTAGATAAATATATTAGATTAATAATAGGAAACAAAAATTAATTTATAGTGCAATTGAAACAAAAAGCCGGATCTTCCATAGAGGCGTGGCTCCGACGTCATATGTACGTCATGGATCGAACGCAACGAGTGACGTCATTTATCCGTAAACATTTGAAATTGGTTTCATTTCAGATCAGCGCATTTGAAAGGTATTTCTCCGAGACGAACATTTCATCACAATTTAAAGAAAAGTTTTTCTTTTTTTTAAAAAATTTACTTACTACTTATGCTTTATATTGTGAGACATATTTAAATTTAATTTATCTTCATGTCAACTGTATATCTTTCTTTTTTTAAAGATATATATATATTTAAATAGTTAGTTAACTTTAGTTGGAAATACATTTATATTACTGGTTTGTGATTGGTAAAATCAAAACAAAATAATTAATAATTATTTTAGAATTACGTAGCTGCCAACACGGATAGGAAAAAATGCAGTAGATTTTACGAAATAATATAAATTTCATGATAATTGTTGCAAAATATACTAAATATTTTACACATAGGAAATTGTAGGGATTTTTATAGTAATTAACATAGAAGAACTGCAATATTTCCAGTTATGATTTCACATGAAATGATCTAGAAAAGTTATGTATTATGTTTATTCATAATTAATTTTTCATCTCAAGTTTATTAATTTATTTATTATCATTTATATTTTAGCTATAACTTTAAAAATATTCAAAAAAATTAAACTAAACTTTTGGAGAAGTTCAAAATGAATGAAAAAAATTGTTTTAAAAATTTGAAAAAAATTTGTAAGAGACTGTGCCAGATATAAGCATTTAAAGTAATTCTTTTATATTTTGCAAGATCGGATTTTTTACCAATTTTTCTGTTGGAATGGTCAAGCTTTTTTTTCTTCTTTCTTTTTCCTTACGCTATGAGTCAATATTTACGGAATTTTTCCTGATACAAGAGGGTTGCTTTATCGAATGTCGATTGTATTAAAAAAAAATTCAATGACCATCGGCTCAGAGCACAAGGCGAATGCCTCGGTTGCCCTACCTTTACAACAGCTCTATTCATCACAAACAGAGTCGTCGCTAGATTCAGCGAGGCTCTTTAATTATTCTATTTCTACACTGCCCCATAGGAAAATTTATCTTATAAGATCTCAGATTTTTTTGCTTACATTTCTGATGATATGTGCTATTTAAATGGCAATTGAAGAAGACTATTAGAAACTTGGGTGAAACTTTATGATGTTTCGATTTCTCTCTGTTTCCTCTGGCAATCAAACAAGTTTTGGAACTTCTTCCATTTTATTTTATAACTGTCGTTGAACAGCCAGCCCAATTTTTTGGGTTTACGACTACTAATGTTCAACTCCGTAGAGCCTTGTAATTTTGAACCCAATTCAGAAGACAATTGAACTCCTAGATCAAGTATTGGGAGAAATTGCCTTCGTGAAGAACTTTAAGATGGAACTAAGCCACATTTGCGTTACATGGAGAGGAAAACCATGAAAACTTCCCACGGTTAGCTTGACTGCAAGGTAACTCTAACACATAATCCGTCTACCAATGAGGATATTGTACGTCAGCACAATGGCAGATGCAAGCCGGATGCGGAATTCGGTTACATTTGGCGAAGTTAAATCAATATTCCAATCACATTTTGCACTGAAGCAGCCCAGATTATTAAATTTAAAAACTGAAGCAGCCCAACTTTCGGTGCAAGCGAAAGGCGGAATTCGTATCGACCAGCCATCGCTGGGATTCGAACCCGCTTCAATTCATTGGACGGCGAACCCCTGATCCATTGTGATTACCCAACACTCGCTTAAATAAAGCCGATTTGAAATGAGTATCCATTAAGAAAAAGAAGCTTACCTTCCTGGACAGTAGAAGAGACTGTAAGCACGTCATCCCTTATCCAAGATGTGACGGTGACGTAATCTTTCACGAAACTTGGTACGTGACAAGTTAGCACGGCGGTGTTCCCTCGGATAACGTACTCGTCGTACACCTGAACCTCATAGTACTGTTTCACCACTGCAAAAGTAAAAAAGACATCAAATATTCCAATTATAACTTCAATGGTCCAAAAAAATATAACAAGAAAGACAAATGTAAAACAATTAAAGCTAAATACAGTCCTACCTTTATTTAACGAAGTCGCCTAATCCCGATAAAATTTCGTTATATGGTAAATCACCATTTGAAATACTTAAACAACACAAAAAAGGTTTTAAATTCATAAACACTAGATATAATTAAAATAGCAATTGATAAACCTTTATCTCGTAAATTATTACCGACGATCGAATTGTTTCAAATGATTTCATCAAATGAAGGTTTGGTGATTTCTTCATCATTTCAGTCTTCCTCACAATTTATTGCTGTATCTTTTTTATTTTTCACACTGTCCGAAATATCCGATTCAGTTAATGTTTCTGTGGTTGCAACTTCAGAATCAATAAAAAGGAAGTCATTAATCAGTATATTATCGTTAATTTCGTGGTTCTCTCTTAGCAGTGCCCACACTTTTTTCAAGTTCTTCTAAAGGAATATCATCCTCGTCTTCCGCGCTGACTAAAAATCCAGCTTTAGCAAAAACTGTTACAAATAGTACGATCTGTAACATCGTAGTTCCATGATTCAGAAATTCATGTTATGCTTTCTCGTAAATTTATTTTTAGCATGGAAAGCAAACAAAAAGGGAAAGGAATTTTACTGCTTTCTCTAAAAGTATTTTTAGAGAAAGCATAACAATCAATTTAAGGTCATTTCCCCCTTGAAATGCATTAACAAGTTTGAAATATTCTGAAATATTTTGGGAAATAGGGAAAGTGGATATCAAAGAAAAGTTCGTTAAATACAAAATTCACTTCGCCATTTGGAAATTATTTTACGAAGAAATTTCCAAAATGTCCTTGGTTCCTCGAAAAAATTGCAAAATAGAGAAATTCGCAAAATGGAAGTTCGTTAAATAGAAGTCCAACTGTAAATAATTCGCATACCTTAGGGTGCATTTCGATTATTATGTATATTTATGCATACAGCATAATATTACAACTTTAACGAATTCTAGACGAAATTTCGATACATTGATGAAATGTGGGTCTCGAATCGTACATTAGAGAAATCACTTTATGACACTCTCGATTCGTGACGATTTTATCGTAAATTCGCGTAATTTTATACTACGGGAAATAGATTTTTCTTCGAATACAATAATATGAATAGGCGAAATTTTCATAACATACGCATACACTACTAATCTATCATGAACGTGTATGATTTTGGCGAAATTTTTAATGACTTGAATACAATTGTAAGCCAGCAAATGACGTCATCGTAGGTATATCATAACATTTGAGGATTCAGAAGCCAATCAGGTTCGACACACACGCGTGACGTCCTATTGCAGGAATCCACTTAAATGATTTAAATCACATAATTAGGCCTAATCGCTTCACTTTTTCTTTAAATACCGAGTTCCTGATTGTCGCAATGCGCCACTATGCTGACGTCATCCCAGATTCAATAAAATTCCTTTTAAATTGGTTTCTAATAAACTAAACGGCTGCCACTGTACAACCTTTTTATAGCGGTTCGAATTTCTTGACAGCTACATTTGTCAAAAATTAGATTTCAAATAGAGTTTATTGAATGGCATCAC